>CM036755.1:54727366-55322214 GCA_020796225.1 Arion vulgaris | reverse complement strand
CGTTTCGAACAATATCATCATCAAGTAGCTTGTCTCTTCCGGAACTTGGCTCCCATGACACCAGTCCTGAAAAACTCTCTGTTCTGTGCAATTTGGGGGGGGGCGTCAACAGCAGTCATTCTCAGATCGTCAATGACGTCTTGTACCCATCGTCTTCTATGTCTTCCTCTCATTATTCTTCCAGGTACCATTTCCTCCAAAATTATCTTCTATATGCACTCATGTCGTTTGATGTGTCCGAAATATTTAATTTTCCTTGATGTTATACTTTTAATAGCCATATAGTAAATGACAATTACTCAGACTAGATATATTTGAATCTGTCTGCAACGTTAATTTTATGTTGTCTTACTCATTATTTATCTTATCTTATCTTAACCATATTTGCCGGAAGCCTCTTGGGAGATTTAGTTTTCTATCTTGTGCCAGCTGTGTTGCGCTTGACGTTGTGAGTCCATGTTTTTGCAGGAACTCTGAGATGTTATCTGTCCATCGTGTTTTTGGCCTGCCTCGTGCTCTGTGCCCTGAGTGTCGATTATTGTAGGCACATGGTGGTAGTAGATGTGGTTCCATTCTCATTAGATGGCCGAACCGCTTGATTCTTTGCTTCTCGATGTACTGTATGCATGATATAGTGCCAACGATGCTTCTGATATTCTCGTTTCTCACTCTATCTCTCCTTGTAACGTTGACAGCTTTTCGTAGACATTTCACATGTTGTAATCTTTCTTTCTTGTGTCTTAGTCAGGGCCATTTGGCACTGATAGCAGAGATAGCACTCATTATTTAGTTGTGAATAATGTTGCCTTATCTACAACTAACTGTACCCTGCGGCGTTGCTACCCCTCCAAAAGAAATTGAATTTAAAGGAAACTCGGTAAAACAATATTAAATAATTATTTTGAATCATTGTCCTTTTGTTCATTTTCTTGAGAAAAAAAACCTTACAATTTAACGTTTCATTTTAATTCTGTTTATTGAAGTGCTCTTTGATATACAATATTCTTTGTTTTTCCGTCTGGTGCGTACACGAATAAATCACAAGGTTTTCTGACGCGTGAACAGGCCACATATAGCTGTCCATGTGAAAAGCTTGGATTTTCCAAATGTAGTCCACACACTTGTAGCGATTGTCCTTGTGATTTGTTGATGGTCATTGCAAAGGCGAGTCGCACCGGAAACTGCAAGCGTTTGAATCGAATGCATGTCGGCTGGAATCATTGGGATGCGTGGCAATAGTATATCTTCTTTAAATTTTCCATTTAAAATTGTACCTTCGATGATATTGTTCATCATATTTTTCACTAAAAGCCTGGTACCGTTGCAAAGTTGTGGTGGATTGATGTTTCAGAGAAGAATGATAGGCACGCCAATTTTCAATGTTAATAACGTGGTGGCATGCCTGGAAAATCAAGTGAATTCAAGAATTCAGTTGGATAATTGACAACTTCGTCTTGATTCATTACAGTATCGATGGACTTATACGTTATCACTTCGCCTGGTATTTTGTTTTGAATGCTCAAATTCATGGCATATACATCCTTGTTTTTTTTGCTGCTAATATTGCACGTGCACTGAGCCACTGATGATCTTTGTAATTATGTGCAATATTTGGGAAAACTTTATGAATCAATTCGTCTGTGGACGCTATGATGTTACAGAAGTTTGTTGGCAATGTGAAACATCGTGTGGAGTCATCGATTGACATTTTCCCATTCCGAATATCCAACAATTGTTTTACGAAACGTTCAGCGGTTTCATCATGTTGTAGTTGTATACGCATATTGGTCTTCAAAGTCAATTCCTGTATGTGCATAAACTAATGATTTCAGGCATACATTAAGTTCATCAGCGGGTGTTGATCTTGGTATAACTGGTAGAGTTTGCCGGAAATCGTCAGACAAAAAATGAGTGCGCCATCGAAGAGCTGGTTTTCTCTCAAATCTTTTAGTGTACGATGAAGCGCTTCTAATGCTTTTTTTTGTGCGCCATAGTACATTCATTCCATATAATGAGTTGACATAATTGGAGTACTTTACCCATTGCAGAATTTGTGTTGATGTTGCAGGTTAGCGTCCAGTGATTTGCATATTCAACGACAATTTCAGCGCTGAATGCGCTGTTCGGCCACCATCTAAAAAAGTTGCCTCAATTCCAGAAGATGTGATTGCCAGTGCAATATTATTTCGTGATCGCATGGTTGCCAAAAAAAGTGAAATGAGAAATTTTTTGCCTGGCCCCCAGGCGCATCTATGAAATACAATCCACCATTTTGGCTGATAATTGCATGCATAATTCTGTCATATGCTATGCGCTGTTCTGGAATCAATTTTGGAACATTCGTTTGAACAAAGTACTCAATTCGTTGATATCAAAGTGTTTCTCGTTCCAACTCACAATCGAAAAGGTTGTTTAGATCGTTCTGGCGCAACCTTTCCCCAATTGCACCAGTGCTTTATTAGTGATTGTCAAACATATGTCCTCAATTGAAACCAATGCCTCATTATATACGTTTGGGGGTGAATTGAATGTCAGGATTTTGATTCGTCGCACCCAAGCGATGTAGGATGTCTTCACTCATGTAGTCTTTGTATTTTTCCCAAAGTTCTTTTGGATTGGATGGGAAGCACGTTGTTAATATTACTGCAAATAATGTGCGTATTTGCTGTGGTCGTGCAGTATTGATGCATCAGCGAGTGAAGTGTCCATGCGCATCGTTTTCAAGAAGATTAATTTTTGGCAAGCTTCACGAAAAGTAGCACATACGTGACCGTTAACTGTTCTCAATTTTTGGAAGGATGTTGGTCCATGTTTGTTGATTAACAGTAATCGCAAGTAAAAGCATTCTGCATTGTTTGGATGAACAGTGTACAAACGGCCTAACGTGTTGGTCGAATATAAATTGGAATGTTCTTCAACTGTTTTCCCTTTTGTTTGCGACGTTGAAACTTTTTCGCTACTGCATTCCATGTGTAGTATGTTGGCAGTTCAGAGTAAAGTAGCGTCTTTGCAAATATATCATCTCACACAATGAAAAAAATGCAGTTAACGTTGTTGGCAATGGTGACAATGCTCGTGCATGTGCATTTTCTGTTGTGAAGACACGCGCTGTCCTTTTTCAAGGTGCACTCCCAAAATGAACAACTTTTGGGATCTCGTTCATGGATTGAAATTATAAAATGCGCCATACTGCTTCATTGCTACTAATGTAACGTCCCAGTTGATAATGTTCGATTTCATCGATGGATGCAGTTATATTTGCCACTCCAAAAACTGCCATATTGCTTCATTTGTTGACATATTTGCAAATGTACTTGATCGATTTCACTGAATTGCAATACTCGATCGAATGTACTTGATCGAGACAAACAGATGATGAACAACGAATGTCAGGATTTTGATTAAAACTGTAGCAATACATGCATAATCTATCCATTTTTCCAATAACCACATTTGGATGAAGATGTATTCATAATTAGTATTGTAATGGAAAGCACCTAGATTTAAATCAGCGTGCAGTGTTCGTCTGGATTGAGTAGTGCGTATCCGAACGGTTTGCAGACTTGCTTCCCGTTGCTCGATTGTTTCAGCTGAACGGACTTGAGCAGTGCGTACTGATTGGTTCCTAGTCTTGCTTCACGTTGTGGGTCTGTTTCAGACGAACGGGCTTCAGCAGTGCGTACTTGAACAGTTTGCAGTCTTGCTTTCTGTTGCTCATCTGTTTCTGAAGCTAGTAATCCCTTCTTTCGTGCCTAGGTGTAGATGGGCCAATAGCTTTCGTTTGGGAGGCATAATTGCAAATGTGTGGAAAATTCGTGAAGAGCGTGTGGAAATAACTGCATCTTGTTCGTCTTCACACGGAATTAAATATCACTGTTGATGTTTCGCTGAATAAATAAAAAATTAGCATTTGATTAAATTTATTGGGAAGCATAGAAACTCGAGTAAAATGTTTTGAAAATCAGGAAAACTGTATGAATCATTTGTCGAAACTACTCACGCGCCACCTATTGCGAAATGGTTGTACTAATTTAGAATTGCACGCCGCTATAGCGGTCAATGGTATGGATTGATTTACAAAATATTAAATGTCACCCTGTTTCTGTCATGCACCCTAATATTGAATATTCAGGCATAATAATTGCAAATGTGTGGAAAATTCGTGAAGAGCGTGTGGAAATAACTGCAGCTTGTTTGTCTTCACACACGGAATCAAATATCACTGTTGATGTTTCGTGAATAAATTAAAAAATAGCATTTGATTAAATTCTATTAGGAAATGCATAGAAACTGCGAGTAAAATGTTTTGAAAAATTTTTGTAAACTGTATGAATCATTTGTCGAAACTACTCACGCGCCACCTATTGCGAAATGGTTACAATTTAGAATTGCACGCCGCTATAGCGTGGATTGATTTACAAAATAATAAATGGTAATCCCGTTTCTGTCGTGTAATCTAATATTGGGTAATATTCATACATATAACGTGTACATCAGGTAAACGTTGATGGCAAAATAACCATCTTGCCATTTATAGAAATGCCGGCCAATAGCTTCCTCAAATGAACGTTTTCCCTCGGATCGTAGTTTTGTTTGGTTTAATCGAATATAAAGCAATTTTTGCCAACATAGCAACAAACATTGATGAATAGTTGGCGATAACTTAATATGATTTGCAGTATCTATGATCATGATTAGAAACAAACCTGGATTGCGTATTTTAAAAATTGACTTGAATCATACGTCATCGAATCGTGTTGATGCGCATACGTAAACTTCAGGAAGAAACTTCGATAAAATTTTGGGTTTTCGATTTTTAAAAGATTTTTCTCTAAAATTGTAAGCGCTACATATTTAAAACTATGACAGGTAGCTTTCCCGACATCAAAACAAACATAAACAAACATATCCTGTAAATTTCAGCTAAATCTGATGTGTAAATATAATACGTACACCGTAGCCTTCCGGAAACGTTAATGGCAATTTGGTTAGAAACTCTCGATGAAATTAGCGTGTTATTATTTTTTAGATTTTTCGAAAAGCTTCAGCGCTACCTATTTCAAACTGTGACAGGTAGCATCCGGCATAAAAACAAACATATCCTGTAAATTTCAGCACATCTGTTCAGTAGTTTCCTGAGTCAGGTAACAAACATACATACATACATCCATTTTTATATATATAGTAGATAGATAGTAGATAATAGAATGATATAAAGATTGTCATTATTTTAGGAATAAATATCTCACAAAAATGATATATATATTACAGACATTTGGCCGCCGTCTGAAAATCTTTCTCAGTTTGTTAGTAGATGGTGTTGCCTTCGTCCCGAATATCCCAAAACGGAAGTTCAAGCATGGATTTCACGTGCACGAGTTCCTAGTCGTTGATAATCTGTGTGATAACGCAGGACCACATTTTAATCCAAGCGGAGAGATCCACGGAGGAAGGAATGTACTAATCAGGTGATACTATAAACTGTATTTCTTTCTTTATCTGCTATACCCACATGTATATACAGAGGTGTTCGTAGTGTATATTCATTGATTTCATTGATTGATAGTAGCATGATCATTGCACTTCGGTGAGTAACCATGAGTGCTCTGATCTCTTTCTTACACAGGAAGATCCCAGCTGCTGTGTACAAACTCCGTAGCACCGGCGAAGGTCCCTGATGTAATTTTGAAGATGGTGAAAATATTTGTGTAGGAATTTTAATATTTTCTAATGAATTTTGCCTGACAGCGCTTTCCCAGCCTGCTCTTCTCGATTTTGCACTGCCAAGGGTTCTTTTACCTGATCAAATTGAACACGGGATCTAGGTTTTATCGTCCGTCTCCGATGGGACTAGGAACTCGATTTCACCTACACTGAGATCAGGGATCTCTGGGAAAATATTCAGATGGCTCCACGAGAGAGTGAACCGGTTACCTTTGGCACAAGAGGCGAGCACCTAACCCTCTACGCGCAGAAACCAAGAAGAAGAAGAAGAACGAGGTACTCTTCAACTTCCCTTGTTGACTTTCTTGGCTTTGTTTTCAAACTATGTTCCTCTGATGATCGAAGCTGATTTGCTCTAGAGAATCGTTTTATTTCGTTATATGATACCTTGCGCCCCTCATGGACTCTACGCCTCACATTCCTATATTTCTTAGAACTTTCTCTTCTCATGCTCCATATGTACACATGTTATATATTTGATTTTTTATTGTTTCTCTTATTTTTTCCACTTCTAGTTGTTTGCATTTATCACGTTATTCGTTTTTAGTCATAGATTTTCATTTTAGGACTGTTGGGATGTTTCTGTCGTGATCTATATGTAAGGGCTGTGAAATTCGTCATTCCTGTTGTTTCGTTACCTGATAAAGGCTTTGGTCGAAACATTGCGTGTATTGTTATTTTTGTATTTTCTAAAACTACAGTACTTTGTTATTACTTATTTCGCCATTGCTATATAGTTTTACTGCAGTCTTCCTTAAATCGATAATATTTTCAAACTACCCAAAGATGGAGACCTGGGAAACCCTTCGTCATGTACTAGGCTTCAAGCATAGGTTCACTCTGAACAAGGCAACTTTGTTTGGGAACAGTTCCATCATTGGAAGATCATTTGGGTAATGACGTAGATAGCTTAAGACATACAAGACTTGAGATCAGTGGCGGCTCGTCATTAAGGCAGTGGGACCAGTGGCCCCAAAAAATAATATGAACGTGTATTTATTATTTATAAATTAAAATATAACCAAACCCCAAAATCATGATTTTCCGAAAATTTGTTCAGGCCCCCCAAAAAAAATTTAAAGCACGAGCTGCCACTGTTTGGGAGATAATATTGCAGTGTATGTGCGTGCATGTTGGTGTATTTGTGTGTGTGCTAGTGTGGGTGAAGGTTGTTGTATTTGTGGTGTGCTGGCATGTGTACATGTTGCTGTATTTGTGGGATGTGTTGGTGTGTGTTTACCTGTGTTCGTGCAGATATGTTGGTATGTAAATGAGTGACTGGGGTCTCTGGAAAAGGAGGTAATGTACATAGTCTAGGAATAATTAGCCCTTTAACTGCTAAGGACGTATATATACGTTTTTCCATTCATTTTAAAGACGCATTAACACGTCTGTTATTATCTCTCCTCTGGGGCTAAAGACGTGTTAAAACGTTATACATTGCTACTGTCACTGCTATAGACGTACATTCACGTTTGTGACCTAGAAACAAAGAGTAGCTATTTTTACTCAGCCTTTGAAAGTATGTAGCAGCAAAAGGGTTACAAACAGCTCTCTGCCAGTGTCAGCAGGAGGAACAGACACCGGAGCATGTCCTGCAAGACTGTCCTCTCCTGGGTGAGCTGAGTAAATGTCTAATCGTAACGACTAATCGCAAAACCAGAGATCGCTGAAGAAGAAGAAGAAACGTATCTATAGTTTGAATCTTGGAGATAAGTAAGGGCGCATTACAGTCGTTTAACAGGCGTATTACAGTCGTTTAACAAGTGCGTAATTACAGTCATTTAACAAGGGCGCATTACAGTCTTTTTGGGGGGAGGGGTTCCGATCCAGAAGCACTGAGCTTTCAGCCTTCGGCTCGGTGTAAAGGACATCGTAACCCTTCGGCCGTGCCACAAACACCGTGAATCTGGGAACCTGACTTTTCTGCCAGCCCGCGGAATTGAGCCCACCCCAGAGGGCTGTCCCCCGCAGTCCAACGCACTACGAACACGTTAGGCAGGCGGCATTACAGTCGTTTAACAACCAACTGTTGTCAGAAAGCACATCTCAATTAAATACACATAAATTTAGGGCAGATATCTACAAATTGAAAGGATTTCTTCTTCTTCAGCAATCGCTGGTCGTGCGCTTAGTTTACTGTGGACCACAAACTGGACAGTCAACTTCAAGTCTATCCGGTTTCCCAAAGCTTAGTTTTTAGGTCGACTGTGTGTGGCCACATGCTACCTCTCAGCTCACACAAGAGAGGACCGTCTTGTAGGACATTCTCCGGTGTCTGTTCCGCCTTCTGACACTGGTAGAGAGCTGTTTGACTTATTTCTAGTCTGCTGCACGCAAACGAAATATAATGACCTGGTCTGTTCTGCTTAGATCTTTGAGTAATTCCTTTCCATAATCATTCGTTGGGGCTGGTGCAAGTTTATATGCTCACAGCAAGAGGGCAGTCTTGCAGGACATGGTCCGTTGCAGTGGCGGCTCGTGCTCATTTTTGTTGGTGGGGCCAGTCAAATATTTTCGGAAAAAATCATGGTTTTGGGTTAGGTTATATTTTAATTTATTAAGTAATAAGTACACGTTACACTTTATTTTTGGTGGGACTCGGCCCCAAGGCTCTAATGACGAGCGCCATTGGTCCGTTGTCTGTTCCGCCTTCTGACACTGGCAGAGAGCTGTTTGACTTATTCCGTGTCTATATAAGTGTTTGTTGGAGGGATTTTAAATGAACAATCACGCGTTGAATTTAGAATCAGATGTTCCCAATACTGAGTGCATTTAATAACGAGACAAAAGGAATAATAAGTACGAATTTCATTTGGTATCCACTGGAGTCATCCATATATCATGGACAGAGAAAAGAACAAAAAGATATATCCAGAAAGAACTCAAAAGCAAAGAAAACTGGCTGATGTTACAAAAAAGAAAAATTAAAATATTTTGGACATATAAAGAGACATGAAGAGCTGGAGAAGACCATCATGGAAGGGAGCATCCCGGCAAAGAGGAGAAGAGGATGACCACGAAGAAGATGGATTCAATGGGTGTAACTGATGGTTTAAACATAACGGCTGCAGAGGCGTGACACCTGGCCTATGAGAGAGAGAAATTCCGAAGGCTGCTAAGGTGGCAAAGCTCTGCTCATGACAAGCTACTTGATGATGATGATGGTCCACTCACTACGTCTGTCATGTGTTGTGAGATGTTGAGATATCATAACGTAAAAAATGTTGAGTATGTTAGTCACAGATTCTTCTTCTTCTTCTAACCAGGGCTGTGAGTTTTCACTCTTGAGCAGCCAATGTCAATTTATAGAATCTGCATGTGTTTTGTAATTGTGGAAGACTAGTGTAAAGTGTATAGAACAGATGGTGTGGTGGGAGGAGTTCTTGTCTAGCTTTATATAGTCCAGGGCATTCAAGCAAGATATGATGTACTGTTTCACATGAATGACTACACTTTCTACAGTGGTAGGTGTGGGGTTTATTCTGTTTAGGTGGTAATTCAGTCCAACATGTCCTGTTCTTAACTGAAAGATAGTGCTTTGATCTTTTCTTGTAGTAGATTTATATTGTCCTTAGGATTTGCTCCTATCATCTCTGAACATGTCCCAGCCAGTCGTCCCCATAACACATCGTTCAGTCAATCTTTTCTGAGGTTTTTCAGAATCTGCTTTATACTTTGTATGCTAGTTAGTCACAGATTGAGATAATGATACCATCCTGTCCTCAGTGTGGGTCTCTGTATGCTAGTTAGTCACAGATTGAGATAATGATACCATCCTCGTCCCCGTATGGTGTCTCTGTATGCTAGTTAGTCACAGATTGAGATAATGATACCATCCTCGTCCTCAGTATGGTGTCTCTGTGTGCTATTAGTCACAGATTGAGATAATGATACCATCCCCCGTCCTCAGTATGGTGTCTCTGTATGCTAGTTAGTCACAGATTGAGATAATGATACCATCCTCGTCCTCAGTATGGTGTCTCTGTATGCTAGTTAGTCACAGATTGAGATAATGATACCAGCCTCGTCCTCAGTATGGTGTCTCTGTATGCTAGTTAGTCACAGATTGAGATAATGATACCATCCTCGTCCTCAGATGGTGTCTCTTAGCTAGTTAGTCACAGATTGAGATAATGATACCATCCTCGTCCTCAGTATGGTGTCTCTGTATGCTAGTTAGTCACAGATTGAGATAATGATACCATCCTCGTCCTCAGTATGGTGTTCTGTATGCTAGTTAGTCACAGATTGGGGATAATGATACCATCCTCGTCCTCAGTATGGTGTCTCTGTATGCTAGTTAGTCACAGATTGAGATAATGATACCATCCTCGTCCTCAGTGTGGTGTCTCTGTATGCTAAATTAGTCACAGATTGAGATAATGATACCAGCCTCGTCCTCAGTGTGGTGTCTCTGTATGCTAGTTAGTCACAGATTGAGATAATGATACCATCCTCGGGCCTCAGTATGGTGTCTCTGTATGCTAGTTAGTCACAGATTGAGATAATGATACCATCCTCGTCCTCAGTATGGTGTCTCTGTGTGCTAGTTAGTCACAGATTGGGGATAATGATACCAGCCTCGTCCTCAGTATGGTGTCTCTGTATGCTAGTTAGTCACAGATTGAGATAATGATACCAGCCTCGTCCTCAGTATGGTGTCTCTGTATGCTAGTTAGTCACAGATTGAGATAATGATACCAGCCTCGTCCTCAGTTTGGGGTCTCATGCTAGTTAGTCACAGATTGAGATAATGATACCATCCTCGTCCTCGGTATGGTGTCTCTGTATGCTAGTTAGTCACAGATTGAGATAATGATACCATCCTCGTCCTCAGTATGGTGTCTCTGTATGCTAGTTAGTCACAGATTGAGATAATGATACCATCCCCGTCCTCAGTGTGGGGTCTCTGATGCTAGTTAGTCACAGATTGAGATAATGATACCATCCTCGTCCCCCAGTATGGTGTCTCTGTATGCTAGTTAGTCACAGATTGAGATAATGATACCAGCCTCGTCCTCAGTGTGGTGTCTCTGTATGCTAGTTAGTCACAGATTGAGATAATGATACCAGCCTCGTCCTCAGTATGGTGTCTCTGTGGTTAAACCTTTGCCTTACATTCCGAAGGTCGGATTCGAATCCGGGCCACACTGTTCTGTTCACGGGTGGATTTTTTTCCGGAGAACCCTAGGATTATTATGGAGCCACGGAGTTGGTTTGTGCAATACCCTCGACAGGGACGCCATTTCTGTGGAGAGGGACGGATCAATATGGGGTAAAATCCGGTGAATGAAGTCAATCGTTTTGGCTTAAGAACCTTTGGGACAATGGTAAGAATGTCAATCACAGACTAGGACAATGGTTAGAATGACAATCACAGACTAGGACAATGGTAAGAATGACAATCACAGACTGGGACAATGGTAAGAAGGACAATCACAGACTAGGACAATGGTAAGAATGACAATCACAGACTGGGACAATGGTAAGAATGACAATCACAGACTAGGACAATGGTAAGAAGGACAATCACAGACTAGGACAATGGTAAGAAGGACAATCACAGACTAGGACAATGGTAAGAATGGCAATCACAGACTGGGACAATGGTAAGAATGGCAATCACAGACTGGGACAATGGTAAGAATGACAATCACAGACTGGGACAATGGTAAGAATGACAATCACAGACTAGGACAATGGTAAGAAGGACAATCACAGACTAGGACAATGGTAAGAATGACAATCACAGACTGGGACAATGGTAAGAAGGACAATCCCCAGACTAGGACAATGGTAAGAATGACAATCACAGACTGGGACAATGGTAAGAATGACAATCACAGACTGGGACAATGGTAAGAAGGACAATCACAGACTGGGACAATGGTAAGGGAAAGTTAGTCACAGACTGGGACAATGGTAAGAATGACAATCACAGACTGGGACAATGGTAAGAATGACAATCACAGACTGGGACAATGATAAGAAGGACAATCACAGACTGGGACAATGGTAAGAATGTCATTCACAGACTGGGACAATGGTAAGAATGTTAATCACAGACTGGGACAATGGTAAGAATGGCAATCACAGACTGGGACAATGGTAAGAATGACAATCACAGACTAGGACAATGGTAAGAATGACAATCACAGACTAGGACAATGGTAAGAATGACAATCACAGATTGGGACAATGGTAAGAATGACAATCACAGACTGGGACAATGGTAAGAATGTTAATCACAGATTGGGACAATGGTAAGAATGTTAATCACAGACTGGGACAATGGTAAGAATGTCATTCACAGACTAGGACAATGGTAAGAATGTTAATCACAGACTGGGACAATGGTAAGAATGACAATCACAGACTGGGACAATGGTAAGAATGACAATCACAGACTGGGACAATGATAAGAAGGACAATCACAGACTGGTACAATGGTGAAGTTAATCACAGACTGGGACAATGGTAAGAATGTTAATCACAGACTGGGACAATGGTAAGAATGTTAATCACAGACTGGGACAATGGTAAGAATGTCATTCACAGACTGGGACAATGTAAGAATGAAATCACAGACTGGGACAATGGTAAGAATGACAATCACAGACTGGGACAATGATAAGAAGGACAATCACAGACTGGGACAATGGTAAGAATGTCATTCACAGACTGGGACAATGGTAAGAATGTTAATCACAGACTGGGACAATGGTAAGAATGGCAATCACAGACTGGGACAATGGTAAGAATGACAATCACAGACTAGGACAATGGTAAGAATGACAATCACAGACTAGGACAATGGTAAGAATGACAATCACAGATTGGGACAATGGTAAGAATGACAATCACAGACTGGGACAATGGTAAGAATGTTAATCACAGACTGGGACAATGGTAAGAATGTTAATCACAGACTGGGACAATGGTAAGAATGTCATTCACAGACTAGGACAATGGTAAGAATGTTAATCACAGACTGGGACAATGGTAAGAATGACAATCACAGACTGGGACAATGGTAAGAATGACAATCACAGACTGGGACAATGATAAGAAGGACAATCACAGACTGGTACAATGGTAAGAATGTTAATCACAGACTGGGACAATGGTAAGAATGTTAATCACAGACTGGGACAATGGTAAGAATGTTAATCACAGACTGGGACAATGGTAAGAATGTCATTCACAGACTAGGACAATGGTAAGAAGGACAATCACAGACTAGGACAATGGTAAGAATGTCATTCACAGACTAGGACAATGGTAAGAAGGACAATCACAGACTAGGACAATGGTAAGAATGACAATCACAGACTAGGACAATGGTAAGAAGGACAATCACAGACTAGGACAATGGTAAGAATGACAATCACAGACTGGGACAATAGTATATTACCTACACATTCTGTACATGTTTTTGTCTTTTTTTGATTCATGAAATGAAGATGATAACGGATTGGGAGGTGACGCCCAAAGTCTGATTGATGGCAAATTTAGGTCGTGGAATAGCCTGTTGTAATATAGAAGAGGATTTTCCCGTTGATAATGACGTCGTTCAGTAGACAAAAAATATGCCTCATGTACTATCCCTTTTTTTAATAGACAAACATAATGTCCAATATACGTGTACGTTCATACATTAAGACAATATACATCTCTGGAAATTGTCTGTGGACGTCCATATAACCATATCTTTAGTAGACAAAAAAAAATGCCCCATAGAACATTCCTTTTAGTACATAAGTAAGATGCCCCCTAGAACATACCTTAGTACAAGTAAGATGCCCCTAGAACATTCCTTTAGTACATAAGATGCCCCTAGAACATATCTTTTTTTACATAAGTAAGATGCCCCATAGAACATTCCTTTAGACATAAGATGTCCCATAGAACATATCTTTTTGTACATAAGTAAGATGCCCCATAGAACATTCCTTTTAGTACATAAGATACCCCATAGAACATATCTTTTTGTACATAAGTAAGATGCCCCATAGCACATTCCTTTTAGTACATAAGATGCCCCATAGAACATATCTTTTTGTACATAAGTAAGATGCCCCATAGAACATTCCTTTTAGTACATAAGATGCCCCATATAACATATCTTTTGTACATAAGTAAGATGTCCCATAGAACATTCCTTTTAGTACATAAGATGCCCCATATAACATATCTTTGTACAAGTAAGATGCCCCATAGAACATTCCTTTTAGTACATAAGTAAGATGTCCCATAGAACATTCCTTTTAGTACATAAGTAAGATGTCCCATAGAACATTCATTTTAGTACATAAGATGACTATAGAACATTCTTTTAGTACATAAGTAAGATGTCCCATAGAAATTCCTTTAGTACATAAAATGCCCATAGAACATTCCTTTTAGTACATAAGTAAGATGTCCATAGAAATACCTTAGTACATAAGTAAGATGTCCCATAGAACATTCCTTTTAGTACATAAGTAAGATGTCCCATAGAACATTCCTTTTAGTACATAAGATGCCCATAGAAATACCTTAGTACATAAGTAAGATGTCCCATAGAACATACCTTAGTACATAAGTAAGATGTCCCATAGAACATTCCTTTTTGTACATAAAAATGCCCCATAGAACATTCCTTTTAGTACATAAGTAAGATGTCCCATAGAACATTCCTTTTAGTACATAAGTAAGATGTCCCATAGAACATTCCTTTTAGTACATAAGTAAGATGTCCCATAGAACATACCTTAGTACATAAGTAAGATGTCCCATAGAACATATATTTTAAAAGACAAACAAGATGGTCCATGTTAACATTCCTGTCATTGATAATGGTTCATTTTTGCAGCAATAAACAACTCAATACTGTGAACTTTAGTCTCAGAACTAGTTTTAATTACTGACTTCATTTGCAGGGGCAACCTAAACTTCACTAGTCTCCAAACACACACTTGATTGATTGATTGATTGATTGATTGATTGATTGATTGATTGATTGATTGATTGATTGATTGATTGATTGATTGATTGATTGATTGATTGATTGATTGAAGCATCATCATTGCGCTTCTGTAAGTAACTATATGGGCTCCGATCTCTCTCTTACATCTGAAGATCTCAGAAACAGAGCACGATCTCTGTAGCACTGATGAGGGTCCCTGATGTAATTTAAGAGATGGTGAAAATATTTTAATAGTGTCTTTAAAGTGTTTTTTTCTGTACATCAACTTCTTCTTCTTTGCGTTCGTTCTTTACGACCAATTTTAATCACTCTTTGTGATATGTTTGATCTTTGCCAAGAACGTGTATACATTGCATATTGGTTTGGTAGGCCCCTAAACGCATAGACTTCTACACGTTTAGGACACATGCATCCGATTTCAGCCAAACCGCTTTAGTCGCCTCTTACGACATGCGTGTCAGGTAACAGTGGTTCTATTATTTACACCCCAAATTTGGGCCCCGGTAGCCACTCGGGCGGTACATCAACTGATCGTCAGCCCCCTTCAAGCTCGCAATACATCATCTGTTTTAGGATGTGTTTATCAGGCATCCGAGCAACGTGTTACTTACAGAAGCGCAATGATGATGCTCCTATCAATCAATCAATCGTGTTCTCAAAGTTATGGTGGCCGCACACCTTGAGCAGAGACTACTTGCCATTTTATTCGATCGACTGGTTATGTCAGTGGTACATTACGGACTCGGAATTCTTACGATATCAAGATCACAATGTGAACGACTTGAACAGGTTCAGAATGAAGGTATGCGTATAGTCTTGGGCTGCACTAGAGATACCCCCATTGTGAAGATGAAATATATGCTTGACCTTCTGTCACTACGCTCCCGTCATGCAATCGCCCAAACCAAGGCATATATGCGGGTTACTGCGGATAAGAGACATCCACTACACAAGAACACTAATGATGTTAAGAGCACGAGAATCAAGCGTGGCATGTCGTGGATGGCCCAGGCTGAAAGAACAATTGGCCAGGTGACTACGGTTGCGACCCTACCAAAGGGAAGAATGGATCCCAACAGATGGTAGCATGACCAACTATCTCAACGTTATCATTACTCTTGGAAGAGAATGTAGAGATTGGGGCAACGTGAAGGCTGATCTCGCAGTTAAGCAGCTAATAGAAGATAATGAAAGGGGTGATGATGTTGATGTATATACCGATGGGTCGGTTCAACGTGGTGAGAAGTCCGGCTGGGGTTTCTTGGCTAATGCGCATGGTAGGATTGTTGCAGAGCGAAGTGGGGCATACAGGACAACTACTTCTAGTATGAGGATGGAGGTTGAGGCCGTTACTGCTGCCCTCCATTGGATCTCTGGGACTTTATTTACTGGGGCAGTTGTTGTATCTGACTCTCAGTCGATGCTTCACAAGATCCAGAAGGGCAGGTTTCGGTATGAGTGGATGTCGTCTATAGAAGTTTCTGACCTCCAGCGGCGTACGTGGATACACTATCCTGGGCATGCGGGTGTTTACAGTAATGAGAGAGCGGACAGGCTTGCATCAACAGCATCGATTGTTGGGGAGTTGAAGATGGTAAGGGGGATATTCTTCGGTCTCTTCACGACTGTCTGTTGAATGAGGACACTAAAATCGATGTTGAATCGATCAAGCGATTTTGGCAGTTTAGAGTTACCCGTTGTTCAAGTCGAACTGGATGCCCTGAGAGGCAGAGTGAGAGGTGTGTTTAATCAGAGAGCCACAGGAACCATCAGTATGCATACTCTTCGATATCTGTTGGGGAGACTGAGCACCTATGGGTCTGTCCGGAGTGCAATGACGTCAGTTTAGTAACCAATAAACAATAACCGAGCAACTTGGCCGGCCCATTTCACGAGCATCTTTGTATAAAAGTTAAATGTGATTAGTTTTTGCAGTTTGTTTGGTTGTTTTGGGGCTATAAGCGCAATGAAATAAAGTGACATTGTAGTACCGAGGTCAGTGAGCTGGTGAGTATCAAGACTCTACTTCACCTTTCAGCGGTAGCTCAAGAAACATGCACAAGGGCAAGGATCAACTTTATTGCATTGAATGAGATATGGAGGTCAGGGAAGATCAAGGCAGACACAGGGCTGAGACTCTTTCGGTCAAGTGTGAGGTCGGTGCTGTTCTGTGGCTCAGAAACATGGAGGACAACAGGAGAAGCCACCAGAGAAATACAGACCTTCACGGATTGATGTTTGCGTGAATGGAGGGACTGGGATGGTGTGATGGGATTACGGACGGGGAGATCGGAGTGGTAGCTGGGCAGATGCCGGTGGAGAGGGAACTAGGGGAGAGACGCTGGCGATGGATAGGACACATATTGAGAGGACCGACCGGGAGCATTGCAAGACAGGCACTGTTTTGGGACCAATGGGGAGAGAGAAGTGGAGGAGGGCCTGGAGAAGAAAGCTGGAGACTGATATTGGAAGGATGTGTGAAACATGGAAGAAATTGGAAGGGGTGGTTGGAGAGTGGTAGAGCTGGAAGAAGTTTGTTGGAAGACCTGTGTTCAGTTGCTGAAAGTTTAAGAATATATCATAACAAATAAATCAGATTGAGACCGTTATCAACAAATGTCTGAAGTGTTTTCTCAGACTGAGAAGGCATGACAGAGTGGCAAACACAGACCTGTTGATAAAAACAGAGCAGGAACTCATGAGTATCCAGGTCAGGAGGAGAAAATGGTGGTGGGCCGTACATACCCTGTGGAATACACAGTTGAGTGTCACAAGCAATTGAATGGAGTCCGCAAGGAAAATGGAAAATAGGACGTCCTAAACAGACCTGGAGACAAAGTCTTCTTGAAGACTAAAGTGTGCTGGATTATCTTGGGAAGCAATGAATAAAACAGCCAGAGATCGGGCAAGTGTAAGACAATTGTTGAGATCTTATTCTCCTAAGGAGGGGAGGGGTATAAGTACGTAGTAAAGGTTCATAAAAATAATAGTTGGGTTTTTTAAGTTGTATTTCTGTCACGTTAATCATCAAATCTATTTAATGAACAAATACTTTGAATAGAAAACAAGAAAATTTATTCAACAAATACAGAAATGCAAAATGACAAATCTAGCATACAAGCGGGCAAGGCATCAAGACTTTGGAGTGTTGTTTGCTTCGGGGCGCGATTGCTATGACAGTTTTCCTCATGTTTGAAAACGTGTAGGACTCGATTGATCTTAGTGCTTTGATTGACACTGTGTACACTCAACAGACAGGCAGGAATAAACAAAAACATGACCTGGACTCCAGAAACTTCTAAATGTAATGATACATGTCCTGTAGGGGGTCTCTGGCTAAGTAGTTAAGCCCTTTGCCTTGTGAGTCGAAGATCGTGGGTTTGAATCCGGACCACACCGTTCTGTTCACGAGTGCAGTTTTTTTCAGAGATCCCTAGAATTGTTGCTGGGGCTACGGAATTCGTGCTTTGTGCAATACTCTCGGCAGGTGGCGTGCCATTTCTGCGGAGAGGACCGAGCCATATGGGGTAAACCCGGTGCAATGAAGTCAATCCTTCGGCTTTTAAACCCTTTAAACTGGAGAAATGAAAGCATTTCTTGCAATCTACTTATTTATGGGTATACCTAAGCTCCCTTTTTTTTCTTTTTTTTTCTTTCGTGTGCTTTCAACTCAGACGAAGTTTCATCTCTGAAACTGATTTTTGCGTGAAAATCCGTTTTCCAATTTCTTACAATGGCAGCAGCGTGCACATTGTAAATTACTTACACTGGCAGCCGTGTGCTCAATGTACTCGTAATTAGTATTCCCTCGCCATACAGGCAAATTTTCTCCGACTTCAGAGGTACTCACGTTATCGTCCTGAGTAAGACCAGGGGACTCGAACAAATGCTGGACAGTAGGTTCGAACCCGAGCTATGAGGCGTCTCACAGCTAGCAGGCCGAGCTACTATCAACTACTCTAGGCAGTTCCCCCCTAAGCTCCTTAATTCTTCTTCTTCTTTGCGTTCGTTCTTTACGACCAATTTTAATCACTCTTTGTGATGTTTGATCTTTGCCAAGAACGTGTATACGTTGCACATTGGTTTGGTAGGCCCCTAAACGCATAGAGTTCTACACGTTTAGGACACATGCATCCGATTTCAGTCAAACCTCCTTAGTCGCCTCTTACGACATGCGTGGCAGGTAGCAGTGGTCCTATTCTTTAAACCCCAAATTTGGGTCCCGGTAACCACTCGGGCGAGCTCCCTAATTAAAGATTGTACTAGTCAGAAGATACAACACAACCTCTGAAGTTGGAGAAGGTTCGCCTGAATCGCGAGGGACACTGATAAGGAAAGCAAGCCTTCACGTAAAAATCATTGAGAAGCGGCGTACTAGTTGTTCTGACTGCACCTGAATTCATATCGGGTAAGCAAGAAGAAGATACAACTTTCAACCAACAATTTGTATCAAACATGTCATGCAATCTATTTGAAAGCTTGTCATCAAATTTCCTCATGACTTTTCAAGATGCCAATCAAGCTCGTGGGCAAGAGCAGAATGGTGGTGTTAATAAAGTTCTCTAGCTTCCTTACAGTTCCAGACTGTAGTTATGAAAGGTTTGCTTGGAAAATGTCAGTGCTAGAAAGAGAAAAGACAGACCAGCAAAACAAATGGCTGTGCATGAACTAGTCAAAATTTAAACCAAAAGATGGCAACGAGACTGTGCTCACATTAAGAAGGAAGGTAGAAGAACATAGAGCAACAAGTCAGTCTAGACCACCAAGCAGTCTTGCTTGTAATGTTGGACTATGTTCTTCCTGGTTTAACCTCTATCATGGCTTTTAGTTGTGAATAAAAATTCATTTGTTGATATTTTCTGTTAAGTAGGTCACATGTACTCCGCCAACTAGGTCATGGTGACCTACTTTTTGCACACAAGTATGACATTTTAGACACTCATCCATTGACACACAACATTCTCCAAATGTTGACATTTTAGAAAACTCATCCATTGACACACAACATTCTCCACATGTTGACATTCTAGACACTCGTCCATTGACACATAACATACTCCAAATGTTGACATTTTAGACACTCTTCCATTGACACATAACATTCTCCAAATGTTGACATTTTAGACACTCTTCCATTGACACATAACATTCTCCAAATGTTGACATTTTAGACACTCTTCCATTGACACATAACATACTCCAAATGTTGACATTTTAGACACTCTTCCATTGACACATAACATACTCCAAATGTTGACATTTTAGACACTCTTCCATTGACACATCATACTCCAAATGTATATAAATATCAGAACAAATTTAAAAGTTATTAATAAACCAAGGTAATCATCCATTTGCTTTGTTTTTTCTTATTTAATTCAGGATTCTATAGATCATAATCAAAAATAAACATAGGCTCTAAAGGGTTAATGCAGATGCCAGCTACTGTCTTGTGCTGGGATTTCTGTTTGCTACATGAGTTCACATGAGACAATAATTAGCATTTTTGAATGGTATTCACTGGTCAGTGCCAAACTTGGTCTCTGACAGCAACACACCACAGAAAGCTCACCATGTGTGAAATGAAATGCTTGAGGAAGCAGTGGGGGTCACCAGAAAAGATAGACTATGCAACGAAGACATCAGAAGCAGAGTAGGCATAACTTCATGCACCGAATACATTGAAAGACAACAAATGCAGTGGGTTTGGACATTTAATGAGAATGGAATACAACCAACCACCAATAACAGCATACAATAAAAGAGATCAGGTACTAGAGCCAAGGGAAGACCAAGAAAAGATGGATAGACAATATCAAGACCACACTAAATAAACACGGATATAACACAACAAGGCGACTCATCTGGCCATAGAACGCAAATTAAAGCTCCCATCCCTACGCTTAACGGCAAGAGTGGACAACCAATTCCATCATGCACCTGGGGATAGACAATAGACAATTCACTGGCAGCAAAATGGCGATGTAAACAAGAAATGATAATTTCAGTGGATGTGTTGACGATGATTTAATGTGTTCATTAATGATGAAACTACGACAGGTTCAGAAAACCGGTAGGGGATTTAATGTGTTGATTAATGATGAAACTACGACAGGTTCAGAAAACCGGTAGGGGATTTAATGTGTTGATTAATGATGAAACTACGACAGGTTCAGAAAACCGGTAGGGGATTTAATTGTTTACAAGAATCTGTTCTAGATATTTTCAAGAACTAAGTAGAGTATAATCTGAAAATGGAATCATCAAGAGGAAGGGCAGACCAAGAAAAAGATGGATTGATGGAGTTACAGACATCTTAAAACTCTACAATACCACAGCACATCAAGCGACCGAGCGTACACTATCTTGGAAATCGGTTAAACCTACTACACCTAACGGCAAAAAAAGCAGAAAAGGACCCAAAAAAGAAGTTTCACTGGCACCGGACGAACAAGTATAGAGCAACACAGCATGGTATATGTGTAGCAGTTCCCTGGTACAAGGTCCCAGGGTAAAGAAAACAATAAGACAAAGAGAAAAGAAATAGAATAGAAAAATACAGCCCGTGAAATGGCTACAGAAAGGTCACCGAACCACAGACACTCTCTTTACACAAAACATAAATGACTATAGAAAATAACACTAACTAGATAAAAGTTTCTGCTAAATTAGCAATGTATTAAGTCACCCCTCAGGAGTCCTCAGGGACTCGCATTATAACAAGACAATTTATCGTCATAATACAATATATGTACGACTGGTAAATTATTACACCTAAATATACACAAGAAAGGTTTTAATTACACATTAACACGCTACCCTAACACAATTGACCTAATTTAACACCCTAGTTCATTAATCCGTAATATTAAGCTTGTCCTAAAATTTGTCTTCATGCTGGCTCGATTCTTCCACGGTAATTTGGAAAGTTACTGGCTGGCAATTTCTATAAAAGTTCTAAATATAGGAAAAATGTTCCTCTCGATCACTCTAACATATAGAAAAAATGTTCCTCTCGATCACTCTAAAATATAGGAAAATGTTCCTCTCGATCACTCTAAATATAGGGAAAATGTTCCTCTCGATCACTCTGGAATATAGTGAAAATGTTCCTCTCGATCACTCTAAATATATAGTGAAAATGTTCCTCTCGATCACTCTAAATATAGTGAAAATGTTCCTCTCGATACTCTAAATATATAAAATCCTCCATCCTCTAAATATAGTGAAAATGTTCCTCTCGAATCACTCTAAATATAGGGAAAATGTTCCTCTCGATCACTCTAAATATATAGTGAAAATGTTCCTCTCGATCACTCTAAATATAGTGAAAATGTTCCTCTCGAATCACTCTAAATATAGGGAAAATGTTCCTCTCGATTCATATCGGAGAACAATATATAAAATTTACCTATACAATTTCCTTCCTGTCTTCTCAGGACACATCCTGACCTCGCTCGTCAGTCACTGGTGATCTCTTTCACTTCAAATCCTTGGTCAGTCATTTAAAAATGCGATCACTGCCACTTCTCTTTTCTATCTGTGTTTATCTCTACTGTTGCGTTCTGGCTTCTGCTCTCTTCAGTGGTTTCTGTCCTAACTACTTCTACAGTGGTGTTCTGGCTTCTTGCCTCTCCAGTGGTTTCTGGCTTACTCCTCAGTGGTTTCTGGCTTACTACCTCTAAATCTATGTCTCAACTGATATATCTCCAACCAAAAACCCCAGCTGCCCCTACCTGGGTCTCGAGATTTCCGAGTTTTAGGGAGTCCCCGAATACCATGGGATAAACTAATGTCCTGAGTTTGTAAACTACTGGTCAGCAACTAAGTATTTGTAAACAAGGTGTTTAAATACAAACTCAAGGACACCCAGTGCAATAAGGGGGTGGTTTGGGTTGACCCCGAATATACCCTAATTAAGATAACAGTGAAACTGTTACAGATGAACATCAACCAAACTAGTCTTACAGTGGATACCAGCACACTGTGGCATACCAGGAAATGAAAAGGCTGACAAACTTGCAAGGGCTGGATGGAGTCTAACACAACACTACCCAACACAAAGCTTTACAGAAGCACAGACTCTCCTGAAACAATCCAGAAAAATGATGTGGAGAAAAACATATGGGGGATACAACCCAGAGCACGACAGTATAAATACACTAAACTGAAAAGCACAGACTTCAGACTTGGAGCAGGACACTGCAGTCTCAGAGCACACCTTCATAGAATGGGTCTCAGATACTCAGCTGCCTGCACCTGTGGAGCACCAAAGCAGTCCTCAGAGCACATCCTGCAAGACTGCCCCAGCCTGAGCAGTGTGAGAATGGAGATCTGGTCAACAGAAACAACCGTACAGAACAAACTATGGGGGACCGGTGAAGACTTCAAGCGCACCGCCCTGTTTATGACATGTATCGGAGCAGTCGCATAGCAAAAGTTGATCGCAGAAGAAAGAAGGAACAGCAACCTCTGACTGATGGACAGAAACGCAAACAAAACAACAAAAATACCGTCACAAATGAAAATTACGTATGACTTTCTGTATTGGTCTCCTACAAATCGGGCATGACTTCGCTGCTCCTTCAACCGTCTAGCTACATGGTAACAACACACTTGATGCCCTGTTTTACCATGAATAATACTGGCAGTCTTTCTTCGTGTGAGGCACACAACACAGGGATCATCTTTACTAATCATAGCATTCACTAACTTTTTTCCTTCAATTGTTTTTGACTTTTCTGAAATATCTCTTCCTAAACTATCCTTCATTTTGTCTTCTTGAGAATCTGATGTTGACAACGACGATGAACATTTTCGCTTTCTGTCAACTAAGTTGACAGTTTGTTCTTCTTGAATCTTGGGTTTATTCAGATTGGGGTCATCGCAGATCTGGTCCTGGATTGACTTAACAGAATCTTTAGATGTTTCCTGACTCTGTGACTGGAAACTATCTAACCTATCAGAACTAGACAGCACAGTTGTGTCAGCACTTTGTGCATCATTAACAGCTCCGCCTTCTGTATCTTTCGAAGTTGATGGTAGCCAATCAGGTCTCACACTCCAACAGCCTGCACAGTTTCTTTGAAATGGTGGATTTGTCTTCAGACATTGCTCACATTGCCATTTGTCCTGGTGACGAAATAAAATAAATAAAATACAAGATATTTACATATTAATTTTTAAAATTAATGAAACTTTCTACAAAGGACATGCAACATGAAGAAAGTCTTTGAGGCTGGCTGTGATCTTCTTCTGCAATTGCCCGCTGTGAATTTGGGCGTTAGTCATAACGCCCGGTATAGTGCTTCTGACTGATTTTTTCGTGAAAACCAGCTTTACTATTTGATTGGTGTCCCTGGCCATGCAGGCGGGCTCCCCTTCAGCCAAGCTTCAAGGACTAGCTGGCGGGTGATGAGAGAGCAACTTTCTACAAAGGACATGCAACATGAAAAAAGTCTTTCAGGCTGGCTGTGAGAGAGCAACTTTCTACAAAGAACATGCAACATAAAAAAAGTCATTCAGGCTGGCTGTGAGAGAGCAACTTTCTACAAAGGACATGCAACATGAATAAAGTCGTTCAGGTAAGCGGCTGTGATGAGAGCAACTATCTACAAAGGACATGCAACATAAAGAAAGTTTCAGATGGACTATGATGACATGCAACATAAGGAAAGAAATGACTTACATTTTAACAGACAACCAAAATGTGATGTATGAAGCAGATGAAAACAAACTGAAATATCAAAGAAACTCAAAATTCATCATGTGAAAAATACAATATAAACATGGACACCATAAAAAAACAGAAAGCAGTGGCGGCTCGTCAGTAAGGGCCACTCGGACCGGGCCCAACCAAAAAGAATGTGTAACGTGTATTTATTATTTTATAAATTAAAACATAACTCAAAACCATGATTTTCATGAAAATTTCTGTCTGGCCCCACCAACAAAAATGATCACAAGCCGCCACTGACAGAAAGTATGATAGCAGGGCACTAAGCCTACTAGATGTAGAGATAGTATTTTACAAGAGTAACCAGCAGGTGACTTACAGCTTCTGAGATTTCACTATTGCTACCATTGTCCGAGTCGCTGTAGTCAGCCAGGTACTCCACATCACTTTCTTTACAAACCACCAGATATGCCTGCACATAAAGATAAGTTAGGTAATCATAAAGAGGTATTACCAAGTTCATTAATAATTTAACTCTTTTCAACTATTTTTTCTGTATTCAGGACACTGGTCACGTTAGGTTAGCGAGCCACTGGTTATGTTGATCCGAGGCTGGATTCAGAATTGCATATCTAGGTGATAGTCATACTAGTTAATCAGTTGTATGAGAACTATCATCATAGCACTCAGGACACGTCCATAGGTGCTCTAATCCCTGTCTCAACAAATCCAGCAGCGTCCGGTGGCCCAACATGCCAGTTCAATTTTGATTAATTAATCTTTTTGCATATTTGGTATATTTATATTGACTTCTCTTCTCATCGCGCTGTTAATTCAGGCGGAAAGTCATGGCGCCTGGTATTGCGCTTCAGACTGATTTTTACGTGAGACCTATATTACCCTTTTACAGGCATCCCTCAACCATATGGACAGCCTCGCCGACTTTAGAGGTACAGACTGTACCAATAATGACATCCATCTCTCTCGATCTGGTCAATGCCTAGTTAATATTTGTGGCCGCCCGAGTGGTTATCAGGGCCCAAATTTGGGGTTTAAAGAATAGAACCACTGTTACCTGCCACACATGTCGTAGAGGCGACTAAGGAGGTTTGGCTGAAATCGGATGCATGTGTCCTAAACGTGTAGAAGTCTATGCGTTTAGGGCCTACCAAACCAATGTGCAATGTATACACGTTCTTGGCAAAGATCAAACATATCACAAGAGTGATTACAATTGGTCGTAGAACGACGGAAAGAAGAAGAATATTTATGGCAACGTGCTAAGGCAGCAATTCCAAAACTTTGCATTACCGCAGACCCCCTTTTAAATATATTTTGCAGCCGTGGACCATAAAAAATTTCTATAAATGAAAATAGACAGGAATTAATTATCTTAGTGTTACAATAGTAAACAATGTTCTCAGACTACGGAAAACTTCAAATGATCTTTCATTTTCGTCCTGTCAGACATTTAGACTCTGATCTGGTTCGGGTCCTTTGATTTACGCGGAGCTAGTTTACCACTGTTTTTATACATATTTGTAAAATTTATTTTTCTGTTTGAAATGTCAAAGATCATATTTCTTCAAGCGCTTGAGAACCACTTGTGAGGGGCCCACGGACCCCAATTTGAGAAACAATGTGCTAAGGAATTTATGTGGGCGAGTAAGGTCATCAAATATAAAAACAGAAAAGGGCATTCAGTGTTTCTTGACTTCATGAACTTAACTTGCCTGGTACAAAGTCATGAGATATGTCAAAGTTTGATTATTTTTAAATTATAACATTCATCTTTAAATTATACTCCCAACCTACTACCAGTCCTTCCTTTCGTTTGCTTGAAATAATGTCTATATATTCAATCTTGTCTCTTGTATAAACTTCACTGTCTTTTGTAGCTCACACAGAGGTCCATGTAGTTTTCTGTGCAGTGTTGTTTCATTAGGCCAGTGAGTTTGCCTCAGTATATCCTTCCTTCCTTTCGTTCGCTTGAAATTTGTCTATATATTCAATCTTGTCTCTTGTATAAACTTCACTGTCTTTTGTAGCTCACACAGTGTTCTGTGTAGTTTTCTGTCAAGTGTTGTTTCGTTAGGCCAGTGAGTTTGCCTTAGTGTATCTTATTCGGGGCAATCTAGAAGTATGTGCTCTGCAGTCTGGTGTGCCTGTCCACATGTACACATGGCTGAATTGTCAATCTTGAATTTTGTATACATATGGCTGCGGAGTCGATTGTGTCCTGTTCTAAGGCGCAGAATAACAACTTGTTAAAATCTGTTCATATTATAGTAATCGTCTTGTGTTGGTATTTGTGGCTTTCTCATTGATTTTATCATCCTTTTCTTTTGGTGGTAGGTAACTGGCACATCCGGTTGCTCTCCTGCAGCACCTTCCTTGGCCAATCGGTCTGCTGTCTCATTTCCTGGTATTCCACAGTGAGAGGGTAACCCACTGCAACCTCATGTATCATATTCAGGGCAGTCTTGAAGTATGTGCTCTGCAGTCTGATGTGCCTGTCCACAAGTACACATGGCTGAATTGCCAATCTTGAATTTTGTATACATGTGGCTGCGGAGTTGATTACTACTTAATAGTTTTCTTCATCAAGCTCCACATCAACCACTTGTTAAATCACTCTTTGTGATTTGTATGTGATCAAGCCTAAAGCGATTGTACACTGTGCTATTTATGCACATACAAGTAGGATAGCACATCCGATTTCTGCGATGCTTTTTATTTACTAGAGTAACTTCCTTAGGCCCCTACCTAAGTCGTATCTTACCTTGTAGGTTGCAGTGTTACTATTCTTTGCTCCTCTTGAGGGTCCTAGCAACACACGGGCAAGTAGTCCACTTGCTCCCCAGTTATTTTCTTTCACAAACCAGCAACATACAGGCGATTGGTCCACTTACTCCCCAGTTATTTTCTTTCACAAACCAGCAACATACGGGCGATTGGTCCACTTACTCCACAGTTATTTTCTTTCACAAACCAGCAACATACGGGCGATTGGTCCACTTACTCCCCAGTTATTTTCTTTCACAAACCAGCAACATACGGCGATTGGTCCACTTACTCCCCAGTTATTTTCTTTCACAAACCAGCAACATACGGGCGATTGGTCCACTTACTCCCCAGTTATTTTCTTTCACAAACCAGCAACATACGGGCGATTGGTCCACTTACTCCCCAGTTATTTTCTTTCACAAACCAGCAACATACGGGCGATTGGTCCACTTACTCCCCAGTTATTTTCTTTCACAAACCAGCAACATAAGGGCGATTGGTCCACTTACTCCCCAGTTATTTTCTTTCACAAACCAGCAACATACAGGTGATTGGTCCACTTACTCCCCAGTTATTTTCTTTCACAAACCAGCAACATACGGGCGATTGGTCCACTTACTCCCCAGTTATTTTCTTTCACAAACCAGCAACATACGGCGATTGGTCCACTTACTCCCCAGTTATTTTCTTTCACAAACCAGCAACATACGGGCGATTGGTCCACTTACTCCCCAGTTATTTTCTTTCACAAACCAGCAACATACGGGCGATTGGTCCACTTACTCCCCAGTTATTTTCTTTCACAAACCAGCAACATACGGGCGATTGGTCCACTTACTCCCCAGTTATTTTCTTTCACAAACCAGCAACATACGGGCGATTGGTCCACTTACTCCCCAGTTATTTTCTTTCACAAACCAGCAACATACAGGCGATTGGTCCACTTACTCCCCAGTTATTTTCTTTCACAAACCAGCAACATACAGGCGATTGGTCCACTTACTCCCCAGTTATTTTCTTTCACAAACCAGCAACATACGGGTGATTGGTCCACTTACTCCCCAGTTATTTTCTTTCACAAACCAGCAACATACGGGCGATTGGTCCACTTACTCCCCAGTTATTTTCTTTCACAAACCAGCAACATACGGGCGATTGGTCCACTTACTCGACAGTTATTTTCTTTCACAAACCAGCAACATACGGGCGATTGGTCCACTTACTCCCCAGTTATTTTCTTTAACAAACCAGCAACATACGGGCGATTGGTCCACTTACTCGACAGTTATTTTCTTTCACAAACCAGTAAC
The DNA here is from genome assembly GCA_020796225.1 of Arion vulgaris. Taxonomy (NCBI): domain Eukaryota; kingdom Metazoa; phylum Mollusca; class Gastropoda; order Stylommatophora; family Arionidae; genus Arion; species Arion vulgaris. The sequence goes on along the minus strand of CM036755.1, from coordinate 55,293,746 downwards.
ATACGGGCGATTGGTCCACTTACTCCTCAGTTATTTTCTTTCACAAACCAGCAACATACGGGCGATTGGTCCACTTACTCGACAGTTATTTTCTTTCACAAACCGGCAGCACAGAAGCGAGTATTCCACTTACCTCCCCAGTTACTTTCATTCACAAACTGGCAACATACGGGCAATTGGTCCACTTACTCCCCAGTTATTTTCTGTCATAAACACTACATTCTAATGTCTGAATGATGAAACTATTACATAAGAAAACTAGGACAGATCAACAAGAAGAGAAGAATATGTTGCTTACAGTGTGATCTTGAAGAACTATCATCGATTCAGACAGTTGTGGTCTGTTCCCTTGGGACATCAATTTCTAAACCCGATTGTACATCATACTCACAGAAAGGCATCAGGTCAAACTCCACAACCATTGTCTCTGCATGGGAACAGTGATTGATTAGTGATTCATTGATTGATTGAATAAATTCTCATCATTACACTTAGGTGAAACATGTAAAAACAAAGTACTGTAGTTTTACAAGTACAAAAAACAATATATTAGCATTTCCACCAAAGGCCTTATCAAGCAATGGATACAACAGAAGCAAAGAAATTCAGATTTCTTATATGGCAGACACAACATATACAGTCATACATAAATTACAGCGAATACCTGTATTTCCAGCTTTAAAGCGAACACCTGCAATTCCAGCTTTACAGCGAACACCTGCATTTCCATGAACATTTGCATTTACAATACTACCACAAACACCTGCAATACCCCCAACACCAGCATGACCACCAACACCATCATTACTACCAAAACCTGCATTACCACACAACTAAATCCCAACACCTGTAATATCCCCAACACCAGCATTATCCCCAACACCTGAAATATCCCCAACACCTGCATAACCATCCCTGCATTTTCTACATTATACTGAACACCTGCATTTCCAGCATCAATGCGGACACTTGTATTACTACAGACACCTGTATTTACAATAATACCACAAACACCGACATCTCCAGAACAATAGATTCTTCTTGAGCGCTTCATATCGTTCGTTAAACCACTCGTGATTTGTATGTCATCTAAGCCTAAGAGCGACTGTAAATTGTGCCAGTTATGCGTCTACAAGTAGGCCAGCTCATCCTATTTATGTGACGCTTTTTATTTACTAGGGTACCTTACCTAGCCCCCTACCTTAGTCGTCGCCTCTTACGACATGCCTTATAGGTCACAGTGTTACTATTCTTTGCTCCCCTTGTGAGCCCCAGCAATACACAGGCACAATAGATTCAAATATATTGTTCTAACATATAACATAACATTTATAGGAAAATTCGCCTGTGTGGTGGCGGGGCTTGCAAGGAAGCAAAATAGTACCACTGCGACTTACAAGACATGTTGTAAGAGGTGACTGATGTAGGACTTAGGAAAGCTACCCTAGTAAATAAAAGCATCGCAGAAATTGGATGTGCTGACCTACTTGTAGGTGCATAACTGGTACAACGTACAATGCTCTTAGGCTCAGATCACATACAAATCACACAGAGTGGTTAAAAAGTGGTCGATATGGAGCGTTCGAAGAAGAAGATTTAAAAATTTATAAACCGAAAAGCTTACATTTTCTGGTTCATGAATCTCTTCAGCAGCTGACGTTTCCATCATGACTTGACATGTGTAGGGACCTGCTGCTCCATCAGGCTCGTCATACGTCACATTTATTGATGTACTTCGTGCCTGTCTCTGAACGTTGGATTTTCCAGGAGCTTACAAAGAAAATAATAAGCAAAAAATGTTGTTACTGTCTGTAGTGCTGCTTTTAGGGAGGCGTAGGACAGGGCGGTGCAGGACAGGGCGGTGTCAGGCGTGAGCAGGCGGTGCAGGACAGGGCGTGTAGGACAGGGCGAGGGTACAGAGCCTGAGAAATTTAATGGCTGCTTGGCTAGTGCAGCCTGAGAAACTGTTCAGGTTAGGATTTTTCTTTCTTCTTCTTCTTTGCGTTCGTTCTTTACGACCAACTTTAATCATTCTTTGTGATATGTTTGATCTTTGCCAAGAATGTGTATACTTTGCACATTGGTTTGGTAGGCCCCTCTTCTTCTTCTTCTAACCAGGGCTGTGAGTTTTCACTCTTGGGCAGCCAATGCCAGTTAGTAGAATCTGCATGTGTTCTCTAATTGTGGAAGACTAGTGTAAAGAGTGTTATGAACAGATGGGTGTGGTGGGAGGAGTTCTTGTCTAGCTTTATGTAGTCCAGGACATTCAAGCAAGATATGCTGTACTGTCTCACATGAATGACTGCACTTTCTACAGTGTGGTAGGTGTGTGGGGTTTATTCTGTGTAGGTGGTAATTCAGTCCAACATGTCCCGTTCTTAACTGAAAGATAGTGCTTTGATCTTTTCTTTGTAGCAGATTTATATTGTCCTTGGGGTTTGGTCTATTCATCTCTGCATACATGTCCTGACCAGTCGTCCCCATAGCACATCGGTTCAGCCAATCTTCTCTGGAGTTGTTTTCAGAATCTGTTTTATACTTTGTATGCTAACAGGTTTGTCTATTTGTGGTTTTGATGATCCCTGTTTGGCCAGATGATCTGCCTTGTCATTTCCTGGGATATTTGTGTGCCCAGGAATCCACTGTAGAATGACATTAATATCAAAGGAGGAAATCAGATTGTGGATGACTGATGTCAATGACTGGATCTCGCTTGATTGATTCTGCTGTTCTTCTAAAGCTTGTAGTCTTGGTAGGCCTCTAAATGCAGACTTCTACACGTTTAGGACAAGTGCATCCAATTTCAGCCAAAGGATTTTTCTTTTAAACCCCGACAGAAAATAGTCCTTGACCTTACCATGGGTTCTTTCTTCCTCTTTGAATGCTCGATATTGACCACTTATTAAACCCCTCTTTGTGGTTTGTATGTGATCTGAGCTTTAGAGCGATTGTGCGTTGTGCCAGTTATGCACATACAGGTGCCTAGACCAGCACATCCGATTTCTTGCAATGCTTTTTATTTACTAGAGTAGATTTCCTTAGTACGTGGATTGAAAATGAGTCCCCGGCTTGGGAGCAGCGCTCTAATCCATTCTGCCAGACATAATAAGCAAACATGTTGGAAAGATTATTCTTACTTCAGAAGTACTTGTATTTAGATTCCCAAGTAGAAGGGAAAGTGTGCGGGACTGACTGTCAGCGATACAGACTCAAAACATTTAATGAAGGCCAAAATTTGGATGCCGTGTCCTACATGTGAATCGTAAGGCCAAGGACTATTTGGTACCATACACATATTAGAGCCTAAGAGCCGGGGTGCAACATAGTCGTCCTTGTCAAAGATCAGTTATACATCACAATAAGAATGATCAAATTGGTCGTAAAGAACAAACGCAATCAAACAAACAGACAGATTCATAAAGTAAAGGATCAAAGTTTCCTGTTCTGAACAGTGTGAACACCATGAGTTTTCTTTTTACTTTTCTGTACACACCTGGACATGCTGGAGTGCAGGGTAACAAGCGTGCTGACTTTCTTGCAAACAATGCCCGACTCAAGCGGGCAGAGGTATGGGCAGAACCGATGTCATCAATGAGATACGCTCTCATTTATGTGATATGAGCGAGTCTCAGACATTGGAGCGAGTGTGAGAATTAGGCGTTACGTTTGAACATGCCAGACATTGTTGTCTTTGTGGTAGAGAGCGAATGTATACTAATCAACTTCTCATGGGTACGGTGAGAAAATAGACTTTGGGATGACTACTGCAGCGGGGACAGAGCACACATGGGAATATCCAATGTGCCATGACATCAATCGCATAATATAACCAACAATTTTTTACCTAAGCTAGTCTCGAACCTCGGAATTTCCGCTGCATTTGGTCACTAGCGAAGTGTGTTATCAACATCGATATCGCAGCTTCTCTAAGGTTAGTAATAAGTTGCAGTCACATGCTTCGGTCATGGTTATTGATCTCTAGTTTGTCTGTGTGTTACGGGGCTCTCAAGGAGCAAATAATAGTAACACTCGACCTACAAGACATGTCGTAAGAGGCAACTGAGGTAGGGGCCTAGGAAAGCTATCCTGGTAAATAAAAAGCGTCACAAAAATCAGATGTGCTAGCTTACTTGTAAGCCCATAACTGGCACAATGTACAATCACTCTTAGACTCAGATCACATACAAATTACAAGGAGGGCTTTAACACATGGTCAATATGGAGCGTTCTTCGAAGATGAAGAAGAAAAAGATCTCTAGTTGTTGGCCAGGAGACTTGTATAGATTAAGCCATTCTTGAGATACTGTTTATCTGTTGTGCGAACAGATTTCATGCCACTCAAAGCTTCACTTACACCTATCTTATCTTATCGTGCTCCCTTCAATCTCTACCTGTTTTGACAGACTACAGTACAGCTTCTTCTTCTTCGAATGCTTCATATTGACCACTTGCTAACCACTCTTTATGATTTGTATGTGATCCGAGCCTAAGAGTGATTGTATGTTGTGCAAGTTATGCGTCTACAAGTAGGCCAGTACATGTAATTTCTGCTACACTTTTTATTTACCAGGGTAGCTTCCCTAGGTCCCTACCTCAGTCCCCACTTCCAACATGCTTTGTAGGTCTATTCTTTGCTCCCTTGCAATGCCCCGGAACAACGGGCATCCTTGAAAGTAGAAGGTTATGTAGTATTCGAGAAGTTGAACATATCCTTACAATAGCACATTATGGAGATCATGAAATCAATAGATAACAGATGGGGAATACAATGGACACCTATGAAACAACTAGAGGACCTGGATTTTGTAGACTATCTGGCATTGCTGTCCCACAATAACGCACAGATTAAAGATAAAATGAACATTCTAAATAATAAGTCTCAGCAACTAGGTTTGAAAATACACAGGGAAAAGACTAAAATCATGAGAATAAATACAGTAAATGTAAGCCAGATTATGCTGGAGAAAACAGCTCTACAAGATGTAGAATCATACACATACCTTGGTAGCAACATAGACACTGAAGGGAACAAACAAAGATGTCAAGATAAGAATACAAAAAAGCAAGGGAAACTTTATTGCATTGAGTAAGATATGGAAGTCAAGAGAGATCAAAACAAACACAAAGCTGAGAATCTTTAATCAAATGTGAAGTCAGTGCTGTTCTATGGCTTGGAAACATGATAACAAAAAAACTATCAGAAAACTGCAGACCTTTGTAAATGGATGTTTAAGTAGAATAGAGGGACTGAAATGGTATGATAGGATTACGAACGAGGGACACAGAGAAAGAACTAAGGAATAGATGCTGGAGATGGATAGTACACATTGAGAAGACTGAATGAAAGCATTGCAAGACAGGCACTGTTTTGGAACGCCAGGGAAAGAGGAGTAGGGGAATGCCTAGACAGACCTGGAGAAGAGCACTGGAGACATTAAAATGATAGGCAAAACATGGAAAGAATTGGAAGGGATAGCAAGAGAGAAAGAAAGGGCTAGAAGAAGTTTGTTGAAGAGCTGTGCTCTGTTGGGAGTTGAAAGGTGAAGAAGAAGCAGCACACTATTGAGAGCTACAATATATGTGACAGACAGAAGGAAGGAGTTACTGTGTTGTCAAATTTAGAATTCACTAAGTCCAAAACATAGATGTCTGCGAAAAATAATTAACATAAAATGGAACGAATTCATAGGAAGTGATGAAATCAGAGAAATGTCTGGTCAACCACTAGTAACAACTGTTATAAGAAAGAGAAGATGGAGATATGTTGGACACACCTTGAGAAGAAATGATCAACGAATATCAAAGCAAGAATTGAAGTGGAATGCAAACGGTTCAAGAAAGAGAGAACAATCTAAGGAGACCCTGAAATGAACTTTGCTGAGAAAGGCAAGAAATATCGGTTTCAGTTCCATGGAGGAGATTGGGCAAGTTGCCCAGGATGGAGCGGTATGGAGAAATTACTTGTGGGCCCTATGTAGTATAAGCGGTACAAGAGGAATTTTTATTATTATTATTATAAGTCCAAAACTTACCTCTATGTCTACGTTGTCGCCTACATCTATCTCTGGTTCCTCCCTCATCTGAACTGTCAGTTGATGAAGCATTCTGTAACAATGTTAAATAGATCTGAAATTCTCTTTGTCTATTCCGATTTGCATCTTCTTCATCTTTCTATCAACAGGAAATATGAGGTGTTATTCTTTCTTCAATTTGATGTATCTGCAGTTATACCTCTATAGCTACCTTACGCACACAGAAGTCTTCAGTTCATGGCAAAGTGTGAACTCCCCCCCCCTCATCCGAACTCTGCTGCACATTTTATTTACTAGGGCAGTTTACCTAAGCCTCTACCTCAGTTGCCTCTTATGACATGCCTCGTAGGATGCAGTGTTACTATTCCTTGCTCCCCTTGCGAGCCCCAGCAACACATGGATGACTGCCTTGTTAAATGTCCATGTTTCACACCCATACATAAGACATTGACAAAACATATATCGTATTAATAACAGATTTAAAATACCTGTTCTCGCGGAGACTTTTCAAGATCACTATCCGTCACAGTCACATATGAATGTGCTGCTTTAAAATTAATCACATTTGATGTGGACGATGAAGAAGATGGCATCGATGATGAGGATGATGTCGATGCAGGTAGACTATGTGCTTGGAAAGTCTCCAATCTATTTTGTGTAGATGCTGAATAGACAAAGCATTAAAATCAATCTATGCGGAAAATAGAATTTCAATGACAATGTCTAGCCTTTGCAGACTGTATAGTGTGAAACACAAGACAAAGACCATGAAAATCAGCAGAAAACCAAGCCAAGCAAACATACAAATAGACAACACCACACATGTGTCCCTCACAGGCTGGATTTATAACTGGACTGATGTTCCTCACAGGCTGGATTTATGACTGAACTGATGTCCCTCACAGGCTGGATTTATGACTCTGAACTGATGTCCCTCACAGGCTGGATTTATGACTGGACTGATGTTCCTCACAGGCTGGATTTATAACTGGACTGATGTTATTCACAGGCTGGATTTATGACTGGACTGATGTTCCTCACAGGCTGGATTTATGACTGGACTGATATTCCTCACAAGTGTGTATTATGACTCTGGACTGATGTTCCTCACAGGCTGGATTTATAACTGGACTGATGTTCCTCACAGGCTGGATTTATGACTGGACTGATGTTCCTCACAAGTTGTGTATCTATGACTCTGAACTGATGTTCCTCACAGACTGGATTTATGACTCTGGACTGCTGACAAAATCCTGCAGAAAAACCAGTATTAGAGGAAGACAAAGAATACAATGGATTTTAGGCTCAGATCACATACAAATCACTCGAGCAGGTAACAAGTGGTAAATATGGAGCGGTTGAAGAAGAAGTAGAAGGAGAAGTAGTCTTCTTCTTTGCGTTCGTTCTTTCGACCAATTTTAATAGTCTTTGTGATAATGTTTGATCTTTGCCAGAACGTGTATACGTTGCACATTGGTTTGGTAGGCCCCTAAACGCATAGACTTCTACATGTTTAGGACACATAGGAGAAGTAGTGACTAGTACGTTATATATTTTCAACTTACTTGGTTGTGTTCTTGTGGCTTTTGTGTTCGAGGTAGAGTCTAGATCTGTTATGCCCTGCTGTAAACAGTAAAACAGATCAATCCCAGACATTAGCAAGACTTCATTTTTATGTGGTTTTTTTTATTCTACTTGATATTTTATATACAATTTCCACTACTGCCTTGTAGTTTGATTGGGGACAATCAAAGGATAGCAAAGCAAACTGTACACAAAACTGGATGGCAGGCAAACCAAGTAGTCAAAAAAAGACTGGTAAGCTGGGCAGATGACACCCAACAACCCAGGAGGAAAGGTTATCTAAGGGTAGGCGCCGAGTGGTTACCGGGACCCAAATTTGGGGTGTAAAGAATAGAACCACTGTTACCTGCCACGCATGTCGTAGAGGCGACTAAGGAGGTTTGGCTGAAATCGGATGCATGTGTCCTAAACGTGTAGAAGTCTATGTGTTTAGGGGCCTACCAAACCAATGTGCAACGTATACACGTTCTTGGCAAAGATCAAACATATCACAAAGAGTGATTAAAATTAGTAGTAAGAAACGAACTCAAAGAAGAAGGAGAGATCTAAGGGTAGGTACCTAAAGAAAATAGCAACCTGCTGCCTTGCAGGTCGGCTGGGGACAGTCAAAGGCTGGCGGAGAGCGGACCCAGTAAACGCTGGATAAAACCAGACACATCGTCGAAGGATAAGCACCAGAGCTACAAATGGCGCTAAAGATGTGACAAAGCTCACCCATGCTAAAGCTGTATGAATCATTTTCCACATGAATAAGAATTTATGGAGAAATCTGGTACAGTATAAGCAGTGATCACGAGAGAGAGAAAGATACATTTTGCTTTCTTTTAGGGGGTCCCAATAGAGAATGGGTTACGTCATTTGCATGTTGTACTGAAGGTTGTGTGTTCTTCTTTTTCTTCTTGGAATGCTCTATATCGTCCACTTGCTCAACTCTCTAAATCACTCTGTGTGATTTGAATGTGATCTGAGCCTAAGAGTGATTGTACGTTGTGCAAGTTATGCGCCTACAAGTAGGCCAGCACATCCGAATTTTGTGACCTTTTTATTTACTAGGAACCTGCTGCCTTGTGGGTTTTGGCTGGGGACAGCAAAGGCTAACAGAAGTGAACCAGTAAACGCTGGTTGAAATCGAACACACCACCGAAGGATAAGCACCTGAGCTCCAATAGGTACTGAAGTTTGTGCATGGACATCCATTCTGATGTTTGGCTGCTTTATAATTCACTGAATGTAGAATGATAAAAGAGCGGCACCTAGGAGAATGAATTTCCCAACAGGAGATTTTACTAGGGCAGTAAAGGACTTGCCGGCGTAGGCGCCCATAGCGCTATAGAGTGGCATTTCCTTCACGTTGGACATTGTACCTAGCATTGGAGATGGTGAGTGTTGAAGCATGTACTTTTTGCTCCCCTTTTAAGCCCTGGAAACATAAGGGCAAAATTAACAATTAAATAATGAGTACTAAGTAGCGAGTATTTGTTGGAAAAGTAACAAAGAGTTACAAATACTTCTAAGTAACTGAAACTCACATCTCTAATGATGGTGAACAAGAGGAGGAAATGTTTAATAAAAACATATATAACAAACAAATCTTTACTTTCGATGCCGACAGAAGGTGAACTGACGGAGTGGATGATGCAGCAACTGTGTGTTCTGTAGTAGATGTTGAGGTCGCTATTTGTTGCAGTGAATTAACAGTTGTAGTTGTCTGTTGCTGGTGATTATCTGCTCTTGTCACCAAGTGTCGATGGATGCGTATGCAGGAGTCAGGAACCAGTGTACAATTTTTACGGAATAGTCCTCTGTAAGTATGAAATGGCAATTATTACTCATCTTGTATTAATATTCTTCATCAGAATCTATCTCTCTCTCTCGCGATCACCACCCAGACCGATGTACCCAATTTCCCCAAAAATCTAATTCATGTGGAAATCTGATTCATGCAGCGTTAGCATTGGTGTGTTTCGTCATATCTTCAGCGCCAATTATAGCTCTGGTGCTTATCCTTCGGCGATGTGTCCAGTTTTTGCCAGCGTTTACTGGGTTCGCTCTCCATCTGCCTTTGATAGTCCCCAGCTGACCTGCAAAGCAGCAGGTTAGAATCTATCTATATTCTCTTCTTGGCCACGGTAACATAATGCAGTTTAACTCATTCTGGAATTCAGAAATTCTAGTTGATGTGAAATGACTTATATATGTTTGATAGAACACTGTAGCCACCCGTCCACCCGTGTGGTCCTGGGGCCCATAGAAGCAAAGAATAGTACCACTGTGACCTACTAGGCATTTCATAAGAGGCAAATGAGGTAGGGGATTAGGGAAGCTACCCTAGTAAATAAAAAGCATAGCAGAAATCGGAAGTGCTGGCCTACTAGCATGCACATAGCTGGCACAACGTACAATCGCTCTTAGGCTCAGGTCACACAGAGTGGTTAACAAGTGGTTGATATGGGACGTTCGATGAAGAGCACTGTAGTGGGACAGATAAGCTTAATGTGTAAGAGTTCGTTTATCAACTCAGACAGAAGAGAGTTGTGCGTTCAAACCTACACTCGATGTTCCACACGTGAGGAAAGGAATTAGCCCTCCTACCTTCTGCACACTAGAGCATAGAAATGTGAAGCGATAGGAAGTTAATACCCTAAGGTCTGAAAAGGCTATGAATAATTTTACTTTTACTTGAACACTGTAAGCTTTATTGCAATTTTACTCAATTCTATGTGGAATATCTGACTGTATGGATTAAAGCATGGCTCCAATTTGGAGCCAGGTTCTCTCTCTCTCTCTCTCTCTATTGTTATTTTTCGGCATTTTGATCATTCTTATTGTGATATATAACCAGCCTTTGCCAAGAATGTATTTTTACGTCACATAGTTCAGCGCCATTTGGAGTTTTAGTACTTATCCTTCGGTGACATGTCCGGTTTCAGCAAGCGTTTACTGGGTTCGCTCTCCGTTAGCTTTTGACTGTCTCCAGCCAACCTGCAAGCCAACAGGTTGCTATTTTCTTCCAGGGTAGCGACCCTTAGACGACCTACCCTCCCGGGTTGTTGAGTGTCATCTATCCAGGTTACGGTTTTATTTGGACTTGGTTTGCCTGCCATCCAGATTTGTGTACGGTTTACTCCGCTGGACCCAGGTTCAATCCCCGGTAAGGCCAGGGAGCTTTTCCTGGTAGCAACATAAAAAAAATTTTTTTACCTGAACAGTTTTGCGACAAGTGCACTAACCATGCTGCTATTAAATTCCACAAGCTCATGTTCCCCTTATCCTACACCGCTCTAAAAACTCAATTCTACGAGTCCATCTGTATTTATTGATGAAAAGTGTTAACAATACTTATGTTCTTTCTTTTTCACCTTTCAACTCCCAACGGAGCACAGGTCTTCAATAAACTTCTTCCAGCTCTTTCTCTCTCCTGTCATCCCTTCCATGTTTTACCTATCCTTTTAATATCAGTCTCCAACTCTCTACTTCAGGTCTGTCTAGGCATTCCCCTACTTCTCTTTCCTCGAGTTTCAAAACAGTGTCTGTCTTGCAACGCTTCCGGTCAGTCTTCTCAATGTATGTCCTATCCATCGCCTCTTCCTTAGCTCTTTCTCCACTGATATCTGCCTAATTCTATCTCTGAGTTCAACATTTGTAATCTTATCATACCATCTCAGTCCCTCTATTCTACGTAAACATCCATTTATGAAGGTCTGTAGTTTTCTAGTGGTTTCTTTTGTTGTCCTCCATATTTCCGAGCGATATAACAGCACTGACTTCTTCTTCTTCTGCATTCTCACTAGATTGGGATTTCAGATTCTCTAATAAAGGCAGCTATCTGCCTCAGATTATCAGCCATGCCATATAGTTTGTCTTGGACGCTGGTGTAAGTGACTGGGTAATGCACTGACTTCACATTTGATAGAAAGATTCTCAGTTTTGTGTTTGTTTTGATCTCCCCTGACTTCCATATCTTACTCAATGCAACAAAGTTTCCTTGCTTTTGTATTCTTATCGTATTTTGACATGTTTGTTTGTTCCCCCTTCTGTGCCTATGTTGCTACCAAGATATGTGTATGATTCTACATCTTGTAGAGCTGTTTCCTCCAGAATAATCTGGTTTACATTTACTGCATTTATTCTCATGACCTTGGTCTTTCCCTGTGTATTTTCAAACCTAGTAGCTGAGACTTATTATTTATAATGTTCATTTTATCTTTAATCTGTGCGTGATTGTGGGACAGCAATGCCAGATAGTCTGCAAAATCCAGGTCCTCTAGTTGTTTCATAAGTTGTCCATTGTTTTCCCAATCTGTTATTTGGTGTTGTTGATTTCATGATCCAATCTATGGCCAGTAAGAACAGGAATGGTGATAAGAGTCTCACCCCACTTCTTCTTTGCGTTTGTTCTTTATGACCAATTTTATTCACTCTTTGTGATATGTATGATATTTGCCAAAAACGTGTATATGTTGCACATTGGTTTGGTAGGCCCTAAACACCCAGACATCTACACGTTTAGGACATGGCATCCGTTTCAGCCAAACTTCCTTACTCGCCTCTTACGACATGCATGGCAGGTAACAGTGATTCTATTCTTTACACCCCAAATTTGGGCCCGGTAACCACTGGCGACCCCGTTCTTATCTCAAACGATTCGTCAATTGGCTCTCATGGATGACTCATTTCGTTCCTTCATGTTTCCTTTATTAAGTTTGCAATCTTGGGAGGAATTCCATAGAATTATAATAGTTTCCACAACAACTCTCTATCTAGCTCTTAGTAGACCAAGGCAAAAGCCATGTTTTTACAGGTCATTTGTTTTTAAGAATAAAAAGCACCCTTTAGTGTGGTTCCTGGTAAAAAGGTGTCAAATCCAAAACCACGTAGTGTGGCGTTTGTTCCACAAGCAGCTAGATTATCAAATGCCTTTTTATAGTCCACAAAACGTATGTATAGTTTACAAAACTTTAGTTACCTGCAAAAAAATCATACGCAAAACATAAAAATACAAACTAGAAATGTCCACCACCAGACTAACATGGCTTCTTGTACTGTGAAGGTGTCAACTCCCAAAGCTGTTGACAGCAAATCTCCAGCACAGTGAACTGTTCTTGGATCCTGTTCATCATAAAGTATTCTCTCTCGGATGTACTCCTTTACATGATTAATGATCTAGGATGAGTAATAAGACAATGCTGTAATAGTTATCTATAAAAGGAATCCTTCTTCCACCAATAAAGAAATTATGAAACGAATTGGCAAAGCAACATCAGTTTTAAAAGTCTAAATAAAATATGGAACTGCAAATTATATAGTATTAAAACTAAATTACGGATTTTCAATTCAAATGTTGTATCAATCCTAACATATGCCAGCGAGAGTTGGAAAATGACTAAAGATATCGAAAGCAAGTTGAATGCATTTGAAAATAGATGTCTGCGAAAAATAGTGAACATAAAATGGAACGAATTCAGGAGAAGTGATGAAATCAGAGACATGTCTGGTCAACCACTAGTGACAACTGTTATAAGAGAGAGAAGATGGAGATATGTTGGACACACCTTGAGGAGAAATGATCAATGAATATCACAGCAAGCATTGAAGTGGGATGCAAAGGGTTCAAGAAAGAGAGGTCGACCTAAGGAGAACCTGAAACGAACTTTGCTGAGAGAGGCAAGAGGTATCGGTCTCAGTTCCATGGAGGAGATTCAGCGAGTTGCCCAAGATAGAGCGGTATGGAGAAGTTACTTGCAGGCCCTAAGTAAAGTATAACGGTACGAGAGGAATTATTATTATTATTATTAATATCACCCACCTCAGTTCTTCTTGGATGTTAGTTGTAAATGCAACAGCACCTTGCTTGTTGTCCCAGGAGGGCATTTTTTTCGTTATGCACTAAAACACAACTTTAGAATTTGCTCGCCAACTTTACCCAATAGATTTCCCTGCGCTTGGTCTCATGTACGGAGTTTACAGCAATCTTCCCATGTATCGAGACCCATTCTCAATTGTAGCACTGCCCGCCAGTGCATCTGCTCTCTCATTGCCCTTCAGCCCAGCATGACCCGGGACAAAGATGATAGTAAGTATCTGGATTGTCGAGTTTTGTATTAATTGCATCCACTGCCTTCGTACATGGAACCATCAAGAGGAAGGACAGACAAGAAAAAAACTAGCCAACACCAACTCGGATGAATGCAGTTTTTTTGTGGTTTTATTTAAGAAAGACTAGCTGACCCCCAACTCTTGATAGATGCAGAGCCAGGCGCAGTACATACCTTATAGAACAATTATCTGTACAACTACTAACATTACCTCTCCCATTGTGAATGCTTCTCCTGCTCCTCCACTCAAGTGTATGACCTTCAACAAGGCAGGCCTTGGATGCAGCTAAAATAGTAATAAAAGATCATTATTATTTTCAGCCCAGAGTGTCAAACCTCAAAATATCAGTCGCACTGAACAACACCTAAAGATCAAGACGGAAGTAAAAAGATTGATCATAATAAATATTTACTACCTTCTTTTTCTTCTTCTTCGAACGTTCCATATCGACCACTTGTTAACCCCTTTGTGATTTGTATGTGATCTGAGCCTAAGAGCGGTTGTACGTTGCGCCAGTTATGCGCCTACAAGTAGGCCAGCACATCCAATTTCTGTGACGTTTTTTATTTATTAGAGTAGCTTCCCTAGGCCCCTACCACAGTCACCTTTTACGGCACGTCTTGTAGGTCGCAGTGATTCTTTGCTTCTCTTGCACGCCCTGACAAAACACGGTGGCACAGATACAATTTAACATCTTCTTTCTTCTTCGAGCGCTCCATATCGACCACTTGTTAACGAATAGACAGTGTACAAGTATTAAGAGCTTCGAACAACAAAAATTGACAAACACAGGATTCGAACCACTTACCCCTATTTCTTATGACACCCATTGCATCTCTCTCTCTCTCTTTAGCCTGTTACGCCTGGCGTTTAGGGCAGCAACAAACGTACACCATTCTTCCTGTTCATGGCCTTCCTCTGTATTGTGTTCCAGCTATGATTCATTTCCTTCAGCTCTTGCTCTATCGTTCTCCTCCAGGTCGTCTTGGTCTTCCAAGCTTTCCCTACCCTCTGGAGTCCATCTCAGTGCAGTTTTCGTGTCGGAGCCAGTCTCCATGCGCATCACATGTCCAATCCATCTCCAGCGTCTTCTTCGGATGATAGTGCCCATATTCTCTTGTTGGCATCGTGCAAGCAATTCTTGATTCGAGATAGTAGTCGGCCAGTACACGCGTAAGATTTTTCGAAGACAAGTTGTATGAAAGGCGGAGAGTCTTGACATATCCTGTTCTGTCATTCTCCAGCATTCCGATCCGTACAGCAATGTTGACAGCACACAGCTGTTATAGATACTAGTCTTGGTTCTGATGCTGTATTGGGCAGATTTCCAGGCGGTCTGAAGGGTCATGAATGCACTTCGTGCCTTACTCAGTCTGTTTTTAATGTCAGATCCAGCGCCTCCTTCATTGCTAATAACACTTCCAAGGTATGTGTAAGCGGTTGTATCTCGGAGGGTTTTACCTTCTAGTTTGACTGGTGCTGGGGTTGCTATGTTCAGAGTCATTACTTCAGTTTCTTCTGATTTATTTTCAGCCCAACCATCTCACTATATTGGTTAAGGCGGCAGGTCTTTTCCTGGATATCTCTATGTGTATGAGATAGGAGTGCGATGTCATCTGCAAAATCTAGGTCTTCCAGAGTGGATGTGAGCGTCCATCTAATACCTCTTGCCTTATCTTCCGTTGTTATCACCCAATCTATGACAGTGTTGAATAATAGGGCTGACATAACACATCCTTGTCGCACGCCTGTTTTTACTTCAAACTTTAGTTCTGAAGTTTCAACACTGCATGCAAACTTGCTGTAGCAGCTTTTTTTAATATTTATAAAACACAGTGGGATTCCATACCATCTTAAGATACGCCATAGACTTTCTCGGTGTATGCTATCAAAAGCTTTTTCAAAATCTACAAAGTTGATATATAGTTTGCTTTGCCATTCTGTGCATTGCTCTATGATATTTCTAAGAGCAAATATTTGGCCTATACAGCTCCGTCCTCTACGAAATCCTGCTTGTTCCTTTCTTAGTTTCTTATCCACAGCATCAGTAATACGTTGTACGATGATTTTGCTTAAGATTTTACTTGGGACAGAAAGCAGTGTTATTCCACGCCAATTATTACAATTGGCAAGGGAGCCTTCTTGGGGATCTTGATGATGACTCCTCTGTTCCATGCATCAGGTATTATTTGCGTATTCCATATAGTAGTAAACAAGGGTTGCAATATATTAGCTGCAAGTTCTGGGTCTATTTTGAATAGTTCTGCGTTTAAGTTATCATTCCTGGTGCCTTGTTATTCTTAAGAGATTTAATTGCTGTAATGATCTCATCCCGGCTGGGTGTTTCAATGCCAATTTCTAATTCCTCTGTTGGCTCTGGTATGTCTGCTACTACCGTTGGTCTATTTAGCAATTCTTTAAAATGCTCTGTCCATCGTATTTCTTGTTCCTTTTCCGTTGTCAATAGTATTCCATTCTTATCCTTTATGAGAGTATTTGATCTCCTGTAATGTTTCCCGCTATTAGCTTTGTAATTTTGTACACTGTTCCCTGATCACACTTTTTGCTGCTTCTTCTGCCTGCACTGCCAGGTCTTCAACATACATTCTTTTGTCAGCTCTCACAGCCCGTTTGATTTCTTTACTTGCGCTTTTGTACTGTTCTTGGTATCTTGCTTTCAGTCTTTCGGACTTTGCTTCTAATAATTTCTTTTTTAATATTCTTCGCTGTCTATTATTTTCCATGTTGTTGGTGTTATCCATTCTTTTCTTTTCTTTGTGCGGTACCCTAGACATGTTTCACTGCTCTGGCTATATATAGATGCTATGTTGTCCCATGTTCTATCTATGTTGTCAGTTTCATCCGTAGTTTCATTACTTTCTAGGGCTTGGAATCTGTTCTTTATCTGCATTATAAACTTATCCCTTACTTCCGTGTCTTTTAGTCTATCCACATCGAACCTCTTTTGGAAGTTTTCTGTTGTCCTGTTTTTCTTAGTTTAAGTTTGACATAAGCTGTGACTAGGTGGTGGTCGCTACCAACATCTGCACCTCTCTTGACTACAACATCTAGCAGCGAGCGCTCTCAGGGTCCATTGATCATTATATGGTCTATTTGGTTTTTATCTCTGCCATTAGGGAATACCATGTTAATTTGTGGATATCTAAATGTTGAAATAGGGTTCCTCCTATAACGAGATTGTTCATGCTGCAGAAGTTTACTAAACGTTCCCCATTTTCGTTCATCATACCACATCCATATTTTCCCATAGTTCTATAACTATGCGTGTTGTCTTGTCCGACCTTCGTATTTAGATCTCCCATAACAATGATAACATCATGGGATGGTGACTTGTCTAATTCTGCTTGTAGGTTTTCGTAGTAAGAGTCTTTCTTTGTATCTTCCTATCATTAGTTGGCGCATAGCATTGTAGGATTGTGATGTTTGTATGCTTCCCTTTAGTCTGATCTTAATCAAGCGGCTACTGATAGGTTTCCATTCTAACAGACACTTTCCACGCCTTTTCTTAGGATTACTGCTACTCCTTCATGGTGTAGGTCATCGTCTCGTCCAGAAAAAGGACTGTTTCACCTGTTGCAGTGGTACTTCTTCCATTTCCTGTCCATCTGCTCTTGCTAACCCCTAGGATATGTAGATTATATCTTCTCATTTCTGCTGTTATTTGTGACAGTTTTCCGGTTTCGTACATTGTTCTTACATTCCAGCATCCAATTCTGGTCTTGGTTTTGGCATTCAGGACTTCCGTCCTCATGAAAGTAGCTTCCTTTTGGCTTTCACCACTTCCAGTCATGTGAGTCAATGACTCTGGTAGCCCTTCATGCCTGTAGATAGGTTGTATGTTTGTTGTTGTTTCCGTAACTTTAATTTTTTTAAAGGATGGGATCGTTAGTCCCAAGCCCAACCCCAACCTGGAGGACCAGGAGACCATGCTTCGTCTGTCCCTCTTCAGTGACCTTTCCGGCTTGTAACCCTTCCGGGAACATAAGTTCCCGCCGTCCTAGCTCACTGTATCATTGGAGCACGCAAGCCTCCCCACCACTACAAGGTAATGGCCTCATGGGGAGGACCCATTGCATAGCCTAGCAATATGAGAGTTCTTACTAACACAACCAGCGAGTCATTTAAGCCAGACAAGTAGGCCAGAACATCTGATTTCTGCTATGATTTTTATTTACTTTGTAGCTTTCCTGGATCCTACAACAGTTGCTTTTTACGACATGCCTTGTAGGTCACAATGTTACTCTTCTTTGCTTCCTCTGGGTTCCAGCAATACACGGGCGCGTTTATGCAGATGACATTGGTCTTTTAGCCAGTCGATGTGAAGATGCTCAATAGAAAATATATACAATAGGACTAATATTGCAAAAAGAAAATGAAATGAGGAATAACCAAAAATCAGAAAACACAATTATGTTTACAAAATGAAATGATAGAGGAAATTCAGGATTTTGTATACCTGGGAAGTACAGTATCACAGGATGGTGATTTGGAAAAGGACATCATTGGAAAAATCAAGAAAGCAAGTCAAACTTTTACCATGCTCAAAACAATCTGGAAAGCTAAAGGATTAAATCTTAAAACAAAAACTTATGATATATAGAAGCAGTGAGCTAGGAGTGTTATTATACAGCAGTGAGTGCTGGAAAATAACCCACAACATCAAACACAAGCTGGAGACATTTCAAAATAAATAGTTAAGAAGAATGCTGCAAATATTCTGGCCAAATGCAGTAGCAAATGAGGAGCATTTCAAACGAACAAACTATGCATCACTGGAAACCATCATTAACTCTTTCCATACGAGTTATTTCCTCAGTTGTACAACTCAGTTTCCTTAATTCAAGGAGGCAAAAAAGATTTTTTAAAATCGTAACAACTTGTTAATAAATAAACATATTTATATCTTATTATATACTTCTTCTTCACTCTTTGCCCCAGGGAGGCATAGGTCCAGACCAAGGTCTTCCAAGCCCGCCTATCCAAGGCCATCTTTTCCACATCTCCTCCTTGCAGCGTCCTTCTTCCTCGGGTGGTGAGCTATGAATTTTCCTGGTTGTGGTTTCTGAAGCTATCTAGTGTTTTTTTAAGGGTGGGGTAGCTAGCCACATGCCCAACCTCCTTAGTCGCTTCTTACGACATGCATGGCAGTTAACAGTGGTTCTATTCTTTACATTCCAATTTGGGTCCCGGTAACCACTTGGGCATTATTACATACTAATTTGAAGAAAACTGTACAACCTATTAGAATAACAAGGTTAAAAAGTAGTAGAAGTAAAATAGTAGAAGTAAAACTTGTATAAGGGGAAACAACTCGAATGGCGCAGAGTACTGCGAATGGTGTTGGAATAGTTAAATAGCAAAGATGGAGGTGGATTGGTCACTTATGTTGTATGCCGGTAATGACATTGGCTAGCACAGCTCTTTGGTGGACAGTGGATAGGAAAAAAGGCCTGGACGTCCTAAGGAAACATGGAGAAGAACTGAGGATAGAGAGTTGAAAGATTGTGGTCCGACATGACACAATTGGTAGAAAGAGCAGCAGAATGACAATAATGGAAATCTCTTGTGGAAGCTGCATGTGTTAAATGGGACACAAAGAGGATATAGAAAGATAAAAAGATTTTATGCAAACAGAAGAAAGGAAAAAATAAAAACAGCAAGGAGTTTTAGAACAATCTTCTGAATACTAATTCTATTTCAAATCACCTTACCATGAGCACTTTCAATGTAGTTGTCGCTTCTTCAACAACATAACGAGCAGGTGTGACAGCTGGTACTGTTGAAGATATGGAGGACTGTTGCAACATTGATGGTGTTAATGATATTGATGCAGATGTTTGTTGCTGAAGTGGGGTATATATTCCAAAAGGCACAGAACCTGGTTGTTTTATCTGTTGAGACTGTTGCTGGTGAGACTGTTGCTGGTCTTGTTGTTGTGGTTGACTGTGAAGGGGCGTCTGTTGAACTGTTTGATTTGTTGCAGGTGTAATCTGTTGATACCAAAAACAACTCAATTTCACTTTTTATGGATTCTCTTTAACATATAATCACTCAAGCAACCAGAACAGCGTAAGACAAAAACAGAAAACCATGACATTGGGCAACAACCCAGTAGCAGTCTATTGTCTATTCCCAGGTGGAAGATGTAGTTGGCTGTCCACTCTTGCAATTAAGCGTAGGGATAAGAGGTTTAATTTGTGTTCTATGGCCAGATGAGTCACCCTTGTTGTGTTATATCCGTGTTTATGTAGTTGGTCTTGATATTGTCTATCCATCTTTTTCTTGGTCTTCCTTAGCTCTAGTACTTGATCTCTTTTATTGTATACTGTTATTGGTAGTTGATTGTATTTCATTCTCATTAAATGTCCAAACCATTGCATTTGTTGTCTTTCGATGTATTCGGTGCATGAAGTTATGCCCACTTTGCTTCTGATGTCCTCATTGCGTAGTCTTTTTTTTTACC
This sequence comes from Arion vulgaris, assembly GCA_020796225.1. Taxonomy (NCBI): domain Eukaryota; kingdom Metazoa; phylum Mollusca; class Gastropoda; order Stylommatophora; family Arionidae; genus Arion; species Arion vulgaris. The sequence goes on along the minus strand of CM036755.1, from coordinate 55,273,550 downwards.
TGGTGAATATCCCCCCCCCTCTGCCTTCCTCAAGCATTTCATTCACAGGTGGTGATGGCAAAAGATGAAAGAAGACTTTAACATATTCTAAACAAGAGTGAATCAAAAATGGAGGCATTAAAATGGAAGGCAAAGGGTTCAAGAAAGAGAGGATCCCTATGGAAATGCTGAAATTGACTTTACTGAGAGAGGTAGAAATATCGGACTCAATTCCATGGAGGAATTGAAGTATTTTACTTTTCTATTTTTGTGTTTTAACTAAATTTTTCCAAGAATTTTACTTTTATATTTCTGTGTTTCAACTAAACTTTTCCTAGAATTTTACTAGTCTAGTTCTGTGTTTTAACTAAATATTTCCTAGAATTTACCAGTCTAGTTCTGTGTTTCAACTAAATATTTCCTAGAATTTACTAGTCTAGTTCTGTGTTTTAACTAAATACTTCCTAGAATTTACTAGTCTAGTTCTGTGTTTTAACTAAATATTTCCTAGAATTTACTAGTCTAGTTCTGTGTTTTAACTAAATATTTCCTAGAATTTACTAGTCTAGTTCTGTGTTTTAACTAAATACTTCCTAGAATTTACTAGTCTAGTTCTGTGTTTTAACTAAATATTTCCTAGAATTTACTAGTCTAGTTCTGTGTTTTAACTAAATATTTCCTAGAATTTACTAGTCTAGTTCTGTGTTTCAACTAAATATTTCCTAGAATTTACTAGTCTAGTTCTGTGTTTTAACTAAATATTTCCTAGAATTTACTAGTCTAATTCTGTGTTTTAACTAAATATTTCCTTGAATTTTACCAGTCTATTTCTGTGTTTCAACTAAAGAAAGAAAGAAAAAGAAAATATTTCCTTGCATTTAAGATTGCTGTTCCTAAGTCAAATAGCTAGGTATAACAATTGCATCTGATGGTAAATGTAATACAGAAATAAATAGTAAATATTTCTTAGAATTGTGATGTTCAAGTGCGTATCTACAAACTCAATCACTTACAAAACAATTACCAAACACACATGTCAATATATTTTAAAAGGAACCAGTCCACATCACAACTACCACAGAATGGTTTAATACAACAGCAAATGACCACATGCTGGTTTTAGTGATCAGAGATTTGGTTAAGCTCTATTAAATAGTTACCTGTGAGACCATGTGGCTTTCATAAGTTCTAAATTTAGCAGCTTTGTTCAAGCAGGCAGGAGAAAATAAATTTGCATGAGCAAGGAGTGGCGGTGTCAATATAACCCATGCAATAACAGCGTCTAAAGCTGAGGTCAGCAACCTTTTATCTGCTAGGCGCAAGACCAGAACCGGTTAAGGATGCAGAGGGATGGGCACGCTCACATATTGTTTTCTTCTTGAGCGCTCCATATCGATCACTTGTTAAACCATTCTTTGCGATTTGTATGTGATCTGAGCCTAAGAGCGATTGTACATTGTGCCAGTCATGCATCACATATCTGTATATATAGATATATATACATAAGTAGGCCAGCACATCCCATTTCTGCAACGTTTTTTATTTACTAGGGTAGCTTCCCTAGGCTTTAGTCGCCTTTTACAGCATGCCTTGTAGGTTGCAGTGTTACTATTCTTTGCTCCTTGTGAGCTCCGAGAACACACAGGCATAACATATTGTAAATCTACTCTTCTTTGACCGCTCCATATCGACCACTTGTTAAACCACTCTTTGTGATTTGTATGTGATCCGAGCCTAAGAGAGATTGTACGTTGTGCCAGTTAAGTGCCTACAAGTAGGCCAGCACATCCAATTTCTGCTACACTTTTTATTTACTAAGGTAGCTTCCCTAGGTCCCTACCTCAGTTGCCTCTTACGACATGCCTTGTAGGTAGTAGTGTTACTATTCTTTGCTCCCCTTGTAGACCCCGGTAACACGGGCAACTCAACATTTCAAAAACCTGCTGCCTTGGAGGTTGGCTGGAAACAGCCAAAGGCTGGCGTAGAGCGAACCCAGTAAATGATGGCTGAAACAAGACACATCGTCAAAGGATAAGCACCAATGCTCCAATAGGTACTGAAGATGTGACGTACAAACGACACCAATGCTAGGGCTGCATGAATCAGATTTCCACATGAATGAGATTTATGGGGAAGTCTGGTTCACTAGTCTAAGCGGTGATCGTGAAGAAGAAGATTTCAATGCATGACTTACCACTTGGTACCTCCTATCCATCTCATCGTCAGAACTTTCATTTATCTCCCTTTGCATAATTCTCCTTATGTAAAAATAATCACCATGTCCCAGGTTCTATTCAAACAAAGACAAAAAGTATAGAGAACATAACAACTAAATTAATGGAAAGTTTCTTCTTCTTCTTCTTCTGCATTCTCACTAGATTAGGATTTCAGACTTTCTAATAAAGGCCGCCGTTTGCCTCCAATTGTCAGTTACGTCATACAGTTTGTCTTGGCGCTGGTGTTTTTTTTTTTTTCTTTCGTCCGCTTTCAACTCAGACGAAGTTTCATCTCTGAAACTGATTTTTGCGTGAAAATCTGTTTTTCCAATTTCTTACAATGGCAGCAGCGTGCACATTGTAAATTACTTTACACTGGCAGCCGTGTGCTCAATGTACTCGTAATTAGTATTCCCTCGCCATACAGGCAGATTTTCTCCGACTTCAGAGGTACTCACGTTATCGTCCTGAGTAAGACCAGGGGACTCGAACAAATGCCGGACAGTAGGTTCGAACCCGAGCTATGAGGCGTCTCACAGCTAAGCAGGCCGAGCTACTATCAACTACTCTAGGCAGTCCCCCGGGCGCTGGTGTAAGTGGGCCACCTCTTTATTTTCAGGTCTGCATACTGTGGGCAGTTCTGTAGGATATGCTCTGTTATCATGTTCGAAGCACACGTTGGTGCCTACCTTGAATCTAGTGTACAGGTGGTGTCTCATTCTGTTGTGACCCGTCCGGAGGCGAAGCATGATAGTCTGGACAGTTGGTAATATCCATCATTCTTGTTGTGTTTTGGATGTTTTTTCTCCCACTTTGCTTTGTTATTTTTTGTTTGTTTTTCTATTCAGAAGCACTTGAGCTTTCAGCTCTTCAGCTCTACATCGTAACCCTTTGGTTCGGTGCCACGAACACTGTTAATCTGGAGAACCTGTGGCTTTTCTGCCAGCCCGCAGAATTAAAACCGCACTCACAGAGGGCTTCACTTTGCTTTGTAGTGCCCTCTAGCGATGGTTTTTGCTTCTTTATAGCTGACCAGGTTGTCACCTTGGGGCAATTCTGCTCCCTCTTCAGCCAATCTGTCAGCATCATCATTCCCCTTAAGCTTGCAGTGTGAGGGTATCCACTGGATTACTATACTGTCAGAATCATGGGACAACTAGGCTAAGGTTGACCTGAAATCACTTAGTTCTGTGTTCCTTTCAGATTTCAGTGCTGAGATAGCAGACAATGTGTCTGTCTAAAGCACTATTTTCTATGAATTTGTTTCACATGTTGTAGTGCGAAAAGTTTCAATACATATTATCTACATGGCAGCCTTATCCAACAACTTTCTTGGACCAAGAATTGTTTACACAGTGTTAGCATGAGAATATGGGTACCATCGTTCAGAAGAGACGCTGGAGATGGATCTCTCATGATCACCACCCTGACTGATGTACCAGACTTCCCCATAAATTCTATTCATGTGGAAATCTGATTCATGCACCTTAGCATTGGTGTGTTTTATGTCACATCTTCAGCACCATTTGGAGCTCTGGTGCTTATCCTTCGGTGATTAGTCAGGTTTCAGGCACTGTTTCTCGGTTCAGCTCTCCGTTCTGTAGCCATCTAGTGTTTTTTACGGTGTGGGATAGCTAGCCCCATGTCCAACCTCCTTAGTCACCTCCTACGACATGTGTAGCAGGTAACAGTGGTTCTATTCTTTACACCCCAATTTGGGCCCCGATAACCATTCGGGCGGGAGATGGATCTGACATACGATGTTCACATTTTCTCTTTCTCCGTTGAAAAAAATATCCTTTATTATGTTGGTTTTATCAGTTGCCATTAACTGCAGGCCTCAGGTGTGAAATGTCTGTCCCTTTAATTTCTAAACGCAGGTATTCTGAGGGTAGGTGGACCAATTACCTTCCTCACTTAATGAAAGTTAGTTGCATGAATTGGCCTGGCCATTGAGTTGTTTGTATGTGTCGATTCCTCCCTGCCAATAATGGCTGACACATTCCGTTTCTGAGGACATCTTTTATTTTGAGGTTGTTCTCTAGACAGTTGCAGTCCCCTGCTGATGAGATCTGTCTTCCCGGGTTTGTCTGGAGTCGTCCTATTCTAGATTACTTCAGCCTTCTGTTGAGGCTCACCAACCCAGGCTTTTATCAGGTGTGCTCCCTGGACACTGTAGTTTAATCCCATATACTTAAGGTATAATGTCATCTTCTTCTTCTTCTTTGCGTTGTTCTTTCGACCAATTTGAATCACTCTTTGTGATATGTTTGATCTTTGCCAAGAACATGTATACGTTGCACATTGGTTTGGTAGGCACCTAAACACATAGACTTGTATACGTTTAGTACACGTGCATCCGATTTCAGTCAAACCTCCTTAGTCGCCTCTTACGACATGCGTGGCAGATAACAGTGGTTCTATTCTTTACACCCCAAATTTGGGCCCGGTAACCACTCGGGTGATATACCCCTTGCAATGAAACCCTTGGCAGTTAAAAATCAAGAGTAAATTGAATAATAAGATTAGAGTCTCAAATATGAAAATCAAATCGCATAAACCAAAAATGATGCACAAACAATTTGTGAAATTGAACTTTTCTGTGGTCTTATTTAAAAAGATCATGATGCAATCATTTATACAGATGGTTCGGTGATTCGACATGTGCAGAGTTCGTAGGCTTTCACTGCTCAAGTCGGAGGGGATATTGTGAAGAAAGAGGGTGATGGTTTTGCCGTGGCTATAATCGGTCTCACTATGGTAATCAGGGCAGTAACTAAAGCGAAGGTTTAGCTGGAATTACAGACTTTTATCCATGCATGTTTTTTGAGTGACCCAATGAGTATGCTCAGGAAGATTGAAACAGACTGGGCTGTGAAGCAATGGATGGAGTCGCTGAGGAGGTCTAGGCTGAAAAATATCAGTTTTATTTTTGTTCCAGAGAATGCAGGTGTAAGGGGAAATGAACGTGCCAATAGGCATGCAGGTATGGCTGCTGTAAAAAGCAGATGAGCAATAGACCAGGCTGATATTCCCTAAGGGAGGGAGGATGTGTAGTGTAGTATTGTACATGATAATTCAAGTAATAGTGGTGAATCTACAACACTAACCAGACTGCAAGAGCTCCAAGTCAAATGTGGTGAAGCTAGACAAGAACACTAGGCTGGTAGCCAAAGAAGAATAGTCAACCAACAAAGAACCGGTGTCGTTAGTCGCCAAACGCTGAGTTACTTAGAAGATCAGAGCACTTATGGACGAATTCAAATTGGTTCCACGTGCAGTGTATCGTGATGATGATCGGACAGCTAAACTAAACTAAAAAGGTTATTGTCATAAATGAATCTTTGCTTCTGGCTAAACCTACAATCATATCAATGGGCACGCTAAATATAGCGTACAGTAATACTTTATGCAACAATCATGCATATACTTATACAGATACGACAGTGTTACTATTAGTAAACAACTAAACTAAAATTAAAACTGAAACTTAACTAACCTAAGAAGTATAAATTTAAATTTCTTTATGTTTCTGCAGGATGGATGTCACACTCTGACACTGAACTTCAACTCGGTGTGGTCACGTAACAATAAAATGGTATATAAATGAAATAAAATAAGGCATATGAAGCATCAATTAGTATATTTATAGAGCTGTTCAAACAAAAAGAACACATGTGTTATGGTCCCTTCTAAGTGTCAATGTGGTGACTCAAATGACCGACATACTTGACTTGACATAAATCAGATCAGTCTAGCTGCCTCGGATCAGACATGTTCAGACTTGTTTTACGGAAAACTCCTTACCGATCTTCCGGAACCCCCAGGGTCAGCTAAAAATAGATAATGAATTACAGTATTTCATCAGAGCTAGAAAGCTATATTTAACCACTATAAATCAAAATCCAAAGCCAACTATAATATTGAGTTTATAGTTGGATGTGATCAAAACAACTGAAAACAGTCTGGAACGTAATTGATAGGAAAACAAAGATCAGAATACTTTGAGCATGCATATTCCTAGTAGCAACGTATGGAGGGAAGCATGGACAAGGCAATGGAAAAAAAACCATACAAGTGCTTTTCAATATAAGTGTTACAGGAGAATCCTCCGTATATCATGGACATGCCTTGTGGTGCCTGGGCCTCAAGGAAGCAAAGATAGTACCACTGCGACCTACAATGCATGTCGTAAGAGGCGACTGATGTTTGTTCTAGGATGCTACCCTAGTAAATAAAAAGCAACGCAGAAATCGGATGTGCTGGCCTACTTGTAGGCGCATAACTGGCACAACGTACAATCGGTCTTAGACTCAGATCACATACAAATCATCCAGAGTGGTTGACAAGTGGTCGATATGGAGTGTTCGAAGAAGAAACGGTACTATAAGACAAAGCTCCATATATACAAAACATGTGTTAGAACATTCCTCCTCTCTGTAGTCTATGTAGAATGTCTCTATGTAGACTATGTAGAACATCTCTATGTAGGCTCTATGTAGAACATCTCTATGTAGGTTCTATGTAGAACATCTCTATGTAGGTTCTATGTAAAACATCTCTATGTAGGTTCCATGTAGAACATCTCTATGTAGGTTCTATGTAGAACATCTCTATGTAGGCTCTATGTAGAACATCTCTATGTAGGCTCTATGTAGAACATCTCTATGTAGGCTCTACGTGTAACATCTCTATGTAGGCTCTATGTAGAACATCTCTATGTAGGCTCTACGTGTAACATCTCTATGTAGGCTCTATGTAGAACATCTCTATGTAAGCTCTATGTAGAACATCTCTATGTAGGCTCTACGTGTAACATCTCTATGTATGCTCTATCTGAGATTTATAAAACATATACGAATATATAAAGTATGTTGAGAGAATTTTTCTTCAGCGATCTCTGGGCATGCGTTTAATTTACTGTGGACCACAAACTGGGCAGTCAGCTTCAGGTCTGTCGGGTTTCCCCAAAGCTTAGTTTTCAGTTGCAAGAATATTTCGATATACCTGGAAGGATAAGATTAGCAATATCAGACTTCAAGAACTAATTGGTCTTGAAGACATAAACAAAGAGATATTTCTTCTCCTTCGAACACTCCATGATGCTCATCCATCACGGGTGATGATGACCACACAATTTTCATCCAATGGAATGTAGTTGCATTATGTTTGTCTGTGTGTGCGTAGATGACCATCTTTCTATTTTGACGTTTTTGTTCCATCCGTGCCTCTCAGGTCGAAAAGATGTGCGCAGGCTGATCTGTCTTGAGCAACATTTTCCCAATTGTCGGCATCTATGCCAAAGGATTTAATCGAGTTTTTGAGTGTATCTTTGAATCGCTTTTTCTGGCCCCCTGTGAGCGTTTACCGCTATGCAGCTCACCATAAAAGAGTCGTTTGGGTATTTTGCAATCCGCCATTCGAGCCACATGTCCTGCTCATCGTGTCTGGGACTGCATCAAATTGTATAGATGCTGGGGAGAGCGGCTCCTTTTAGGACCTCTGTGTCTGGGATCATATCCTACCATTTGATGAACGCTCCATATCTACCACTTGTTAACCACTTTGTGTGATTTGTATGTGGTCTGAACCTAAGAGCGATTGGATGTTGTGCCACTATGCGCCTACAAGTAGGCCAGTACATCCGATTTCTGCGATTCTTGTTATTTACTAGAGTAGCTTCCTAGGTCCTACATCAGTCGCCTCTTACGACATGCCTTGTATGTTGCAGTGGTACTATTCTTTGCTTTCCTTACGAGCCCCGGTACCACACGGGCGGAAGAGAATTCGAGGGTAGACTTCTTGCAAGAATATTTCAGTTTACAGGGAAGGATAAGATTAGCAATATCTAATTTCAAGAACTAATTGGTCTGGAAGACATAAGCAAAGAGATATAAAACAAACGAATGTGATCGATATGTCCACAGGATAAGAAAAGAAAGGCGGTCAAAACATGCAATGGACACCGCAGGGACACTGAAAAAAGGTAGGACTATGGATATATGGAGGCGAACTTTTGAAACGGAGCTCAAATACATGCTTATGACTAGGTTTGCGGTAGAAAGAGAGGCACAAGATCGAATTGGGTGGAAATTATTTGGTTTGTGCTATTGGGCGCTACGATGACGATTGTGAGAATACGAACAGATCTCATCAACAAGTGTCGTACCGGCTGGCGTAGGTGATCATGGATCTCCACAAATCTCTGTCTCTGGTGTTTACTAACATCTCAGTTGTTGACGCTTTTCTCTGCCATGAAGTCAGGCTATCCACAATTTTCTCTCTGTCTCGTCTCACCTCGATTTTACCGGTTGTCACAATGTATTCTAAACCTCCCTTTCTCATCACAAGCCCAAAAAAGGATGACTGATTCTTTCTTGTATTGACAATAAGCTTTCTCTGTGTCCTGATCTCATTCAACACCTCAACATTAGTCTTATTAACAGTCCATGGGATTCTCACATTCTTCTGTAAAACCACATCTGTGTCAATCAGATATTTTTCGATCTGTCTGTTTATTGTCCATGACTCGAACAGATCTACTGTGTTTAAAATAAATGTAAAATTTCTGCAAAAATGTCAAGATTTTACATCTGGCAATATTTATGTTGCAGTGTACACTGGTTCCAATGGGGATGATAATAATGAACTGACTTCTTCTTCTTTTGTCGTCACACTGCTACCGGGTTGTTGCCCAGTGTCGTGGTTTTCTGTTTTGTCTTGTGCTGTTCTGGTGGCTTGTGTGATTGTTATCTTTGCTCTTTCACAGGATTCTGCTACGCCATCTAATCATCTTTTCCGTGGTCTTCCTCTTGCCTTCTTTCCCGATGTTCTGTTGTAGAAGACTCTGTATACTGTGGAGTTTGGATGCATTCTTATTAAGTGGCCAAACCACTTCATTCTTTTTTATCTATGTAATTCAAGCACGGTTTTGTGCCAACTTTCTTTCTTATGCTGATGTTGGTGATTCTGTCTTTTCTTGTGTTGTTGGTAACTTTTCGCAGGCAACGCATTTCACATGTAGTTACTTTTTGTGACTGCGCTTTGCTCAATGTCCATGTTTGGCTCTGGTAACACAAAGTAGGTATAAAAATGCTGTTGATCATCTGTTGCTTAGCTGCCTGCGAAATTTTTGGGTGCCTTAACAATGGGGCTAGCTGGTAGATTACAGCATTGGCTTTTGTACTCTAGACTCTATCTCTATCCAGTTTTCCGTCTTCTGTGAATATGCTTCCTAAGTATTTGAATTCTTTCACTTGGTTTATTTTAGTGCAATTGACATGGATGTCTAGATTATTATGTTTTCTTCCCATATTCATTATTTCTGTTTTAGTGTTGTTGATTTTCATGTCATGTTTTACACAATTTTTGTTCAAGGTGTAAATATGATGTTGTAGATCTTGTTCATTTTGATGAGCTGACTAACGTATGCAAAATGGGTTTTTTAATTTGTTTGTTTTATTCTGGCATTTTTCTATCAAAAGTTTAATCTGGCAACTCTGCTTTTACATTTATTTTTTAAAATGGCCACATCTCTTCTGTCACCGGGGACAATAAAGCATGTCGTACCTTGGAAAACGAGGTAAATTAACTTTATAAATATAATGCAATTTGCCAGTTGCATCATTTATGTTGTAGGTAAATACATTCTTTTGAGTAAGTGTTTCGACGATAGTGATGGGTTTCGTACCCCTCTTACTCTGCATGTATAGTTTGCATCCTCTGGTTCTCGAAAAAACTTCTTGTGCTCATCTTCTTAAATAGTTAGGTAACTTGGACTTAGGTGCCAAAACTCGGTTGATTTTAATTTTATGTGGTCTGAGTGAAGTGAGTGATCTGAATCACGGAATATTTGTTAAACAAATAAAACATCACATTCAGTGATTCATTGAAATGTATAGTTAATTCATAAAAGATATTAAACCCAAGCAAGGACGAGCTGTTTTTGATAATACTAATACTACTAATTAGATTGTTAATTAAAGGGTTTTAAAGCCGAAGGATTGACTTCATTGCACCGGGTTTTACCCCATATGGCTCGGTCCTCTCCGCAAAATGGCACGCCAACTGCCGAGAGTATTGCACGAACTCCGTAGCTCCAGCAACAATACTATACTAGGGTCTTCTGGAAAACTGCACTCGTGAACAGAAGGCCGCGGTCCGGATTCGAACCTTCAACTCGCAAGACAAAGGGCTTATAACCACTCAGCCACATAGACAACCCCCTTCCCAATGTTAATTATAGATACTCAATAGAGAGGAAAGGCCCGAAAGGTGTCCTGAGTCCTAGTAACACTAACAGTAAATAATAAAGTTTACAAAGTAACAACTAACTTGTAACAAAATCTATTTTATAAGCTTTCTTACCTTCTTTCTTATATTAATTAATTAATTAAGAGTCTGGAGTCAATATTTAGATTCCATGATAATGGTTATTTATTTATTTATATATATTATATATATATATGTATATATATATATATTGATTGATACCTAAAATAAGTATTTCTTATATATGTATGATGCATCATATTGATATTGTACCAGTGTGATCCTGCTTAATTCTGTGAACTGCATAGTAAGGCATCTGTCATGGACAGGAAGCTCGCAGGGGAGGCTCACGGGGTGGGGAAGAATAGTATACTGTAACCTACAATGCATGTCGTAGTGGTGACTTAGGTAGGGTCTAGGAGCTACCTAGTAAATAAAAAGTGTCGATGAATTGGATGAGCTGTCTACTTTAAGTGCATAACTGAAAAAAAGTACAATCACTCCTAAGTTCAGATCATATACTATAAACAAATCACAAAGAGTAGTTAATTAAGTTAACAAGGGGTCGATATGGAGCGTCAAGAAGAAGATGACTACTTAACCTTTCTAAATTTATGTGTAAAAGATTTTGTTAAATCCATGAAACTTCTTAGAACGCTCCATATCGACCACTTCTTCTTCGAGCTCTTCATATCGACCACTTGTTAACCACCTTTGTGATTTGTATGTGATCTGAGCCTAAGAGCGATTGTACATTGTATAAGTTATGCGCCTACAAGTAGGCCAGCACATCCAATTTCTGTGACGCTTTTTATTTACTATGGTAACTTCCCAAGGCCCCTACCTTAGTTGTCTCTTACGATATGCCTTGTAGGTTGCAGTGTTACTATTCTTTGCCCCCCTTACAAGCCTGGCACCACACAGGCAAATCTGTGAAACAATATATATATTTATTCTATGATATAAAATAACTACTTGTAATGTTTATTTTTGTTCTGCAAATTAGGGATGAGTTCTTGTCTGTTTACCGCGATCTATATAGCGATGAGGAAAGTCTGCAAGAACGGGCTATTCGGAGAATAGCAGTTTGGAAATCCAGGTATTACTGTGTTTTTACTCCTTTCTTCTTCCTTTGTTAGCTTGAAAATAAAGTTCATATATTCAATGTTGTCTTTGTATGAACTTCACTGTCTTTTTAGTCCATTTGCACAGTCCGTTACATTAATGTCGATAGTTGTTTCGTCATAATGACCTTATTTCTCATTATCAATATATCAGGGCAGTCTTGAAAGTATTGCTCGCAGTTGTTGCATGAACAGGCTGAATGCAAACTGAAGTTTGATACATGTGGAACCGGAGCCGATTGTGTCCTGTTCTAAGGCACAGAATAACAACTTGTTCCAACTGTCATATTATAGTAATCGTCTTGTGTTGGTATTTGTGCTTTCTATTGATTTAATCATCCTTTCTTTGGTGGTAGGTAACTGGACATCCGGCTGCTCTCCTGCAGCACCTTCCTTGGCCAATCGGTCTGTGTTTCATTTCCTGGTATTCCACAGTGAGAGGGTATCCACTGCAAGACGACCCCTGCGATGCTTGGACAATTTAGACAATAGGTCTGTAGACCTGGCAATTTTCTGGACTGAAGTGCTTGGAGTGCTGATTTTGCATCAGTCAAAAATACAACAGGTTGAGGATCGGTCTGGTATTCAACAGTTTTTCAGTTGCCACCTTGATTGCCTGAATTTCTGCATCATAGTTGTGACAGAATTTCCCCTTTGGCACTTTAATCGCATCTCTAGCGTTGTTTGGGTATTCTATGTACACTCTTGCTCCTCCATTCTTCACTGCATTTTCTGCTGACCCATCCGTGTATACCCGGACCCAGAGGTCATGTGGGTATTCTTCATCAAGTAAACTGAGAGTGACTGTCTTGCTTTGTATGCTATTTTGCTCATCCTTTTCGAATATTCCTTTCACTTCTGTCTGGATACATACTTGGTTCAGTCTCTCTCCAGGGTTTGCTCTGGCACAGACTTTAGGGGAATGCCAACTTTGGTAGGTCTGAGGTTTGCCTATTCAGTCTTTTGGCCTGGTGAATAAAGTGCTTTTTTCAGCGCCCAATGCTAGATTTTGGAATCTGTTTTCCATTGGGTGGCTTGGCATACTAGAAACTTTTCTGCTCGTCATCACTTTTGTGTCTCTGCGTCTCTCAGTGCTTGTATTCCCCCCACTCTTTCCATCTCCACTATTGGTGTTGATTTTATTGCTCCTGTGATGACACAGAGCGCCTGGTTTTGCACCTTATCCAGTTCTCCTAATGTGGTATTTGATGTGTTTTTACTCAAATTTAGATCATGATAATATTCTATTATGCGCTTCAAAGAAAAGACAGTTGTTAAGAGAAAGAACTGATGCAAAAACTGAAAGAAAGCCTTAGCTGGGACAAATGCTGAGGAAGTCTTATATGGGACAAATACTGAAAAAGGATTAACTGGGCAAATGCTGAAAGACATAGCTGGAGCTAAAGCTGAGAAAGGTTTAGCTTCTGCAACAACTGAGAGACATAGCTAGCTGAAGCTAAATCTGAGAGAGGCTGAGTTAGCTGAAAACAGAAAGTATATGGGCTGGAAGTCTGAACAAAAGCTAAGAAAAGTATCACTGGAACAAAAAGCTGAAAAGAAAGGTAAAGCTGGAACAAACATCATCACATACACAGAATAAAGTCTGCTCATACTGCACAGTGTGCATGTCAGACAGACTCTAGAGCACTTCCAGCAGTCATGTCCATTTTACATACAACAACAAAACGAAACATGACCTCATGAACAAAGCTTGCAGCTATGGGAAACCCCAAGGAACTCCAACTGACATGCAGCTTCATAGAGGCAACCGATCTCATAGTCTAGACAAGCATATGAATCCGAATGCAAAGAAGAAGAAGAACACACACTAGAGTAAAGACTGAATAAATTACTGTTATAGACGCCCGAGTGGTTACGGGCCCAAATTTGAGGTGTAAAGAATAGAACCACTGTTGCCTGCCACCATGTCGAAGAGGCGACTAAGGAGGGTTTGGCTGAAATCGGATGCACATGTCCTAAACATGTAGGAGGTCTCGTGACGTCTTGGCGGGTCTGACCAAACCACAGTAGTGCACCGATACATGCATACTTGGCAAAGATCAAACATATAAAAGGTGCACTATAATAATTACGTCGACTAAAAGGGAAAATTATAAGACAAAGAAGAAGAAGGAGACTGTTATAGAAATGTTCTTGATGCTGTTTATTATTTACTTTTAGTGTGTTTTAAATGTTACCTACTGTATTTTAATTGATGCTCTTGTTTCTTGATCAGGGTTGGTGGCAAGCTGTCTGTTGCTATAGAGAGCTCTGGAGCACTGACACAAGCTACACTAGATCATGCTAGAACAGGGAAGGAGGGAAAACTACAGAGCAGGGAAGCTCTCCTCAGATCAAGTTACAGCTTAGCTCTCATTAGGTTAGTTTATAACTCTCATTGGGTAGTTTAGCTCACATTAGCTAAGTTTCGTTGTTCTGTTCACAAGTGCATTTTTTCCAGACCCCTAGGATTGTTTGTTACTGGAACTACTAAGTTTGTGCTCTGTTCAAGACTCTCGACAGGTGGTGTGCCATTTCTGCAGAGAGGGACCAAGCCATATAGGTAAAACCCGGCGCAATGAAGTCAATCCTTCGACTTTAAACCCTGTTTAGCTAAGTTTAGTTTTCATTAAGTTAGTTCAATACTTATTAGATAACATTAGACCACAGAGATAACAGAGGCGATGAAAATCACTTTATGAAGTGATCACAGTGTTCTAGAAATCTCTTAACCTGATGCTGTGAGACAAAACAAGATTTGAGAAAAGAAGAAGAGCAATCTTATTAGATTTGATTAGCTCATATTATAATAGTTTTAGGGATCTTTGTGGCTAAGCGGTTACACCTTTGCCTTGCGTTCTAAAGGTCGTGGTTCGAATCTTGATCAGTTCGTTCTGTTCATGAGCGGAATTTTTCTAGATTCCTCTAGGATTGTTGTAGGAGCTACAGAGTTCATGCTTTGTGCAATATTTTCTTCAGGTGACATGCCATTTCTGCGGTAGGGGGACCGAGCCATATGGTGTAAAACCTGGTGTAATTCATCTTCTTGCGTGTGCCTACTATGAATTCAGGTGTAGACAGGCCGCCTGGTATGGCGTTTCTGACTGATTTTTGCGCGAATGCCTGCTTTCCTTATTATCAGTGCCCTCACATACATTTGCACTTTCTCCGACTTCATTGAAATAATGTCTGTACTAAGAATACTAGGATAAAATGAATCGCTTTCACCAAAATTCCAGCCTGTATCACAGAAGAATATTATCTTTATAAGTAAAAATATGAGGTTACTCTAATAGACGACTTGTGCTTTTCTGCAACTTAACTCTTAGTGGACCAGGGCAAAGGTCATGTATTTACAAGTCATTTGTTTTTAGAATAAAAAGCACCATTTAGTGTGGCTCCTGATAAAAAGACATCCAACCCAAATCCACGTAGTGGTGTTTGGTCCACAATGAGTTAAAGCATGTATTACAAATCATCTTACACATGTCTATGATTTTACTGTAGGTTTGTGAATCACATCACAGAGAAGGGACAAACTAAAGCCACAGCCCAGCCTGTTCACCTCATAGCTAGAGAGGTATGCACCCAATATTAGTAGGGTTTGATTAGTACCTAGGTGTGTGAATGAGTGTGTGACAGAAATGAGATTTCAAATTCAGAGAATGGTTTACATATCTTCAGTTTCACCTGTATGTTGCCCAAGGCTCTCAAGGGAGCAAAGAATAGTAACACTGCGACCTGCAAGGCATGTCGTAAGATGCTACTGAGGTAGGGGCCTTGGGAAACTACCCTAGTAAATTCTTCTTTGCGTTGTTCTTACGACCAATTTTAATCTTTGTGATATATTTGATCTTTGCCAAGAACGTGTATACCTTGCACATTGGTTTGGTAGACCCTAGACGCATAGACTTCTACACGTTTAGGACATATGCATCCGATTTCAGCGAAACCCCTTAGTCGCCGCCTCTTACGACATGCATGGCAGGCAACAGTGGTTCTATTCTTTACACCTCAAATTTGGGCCCGGTAACCACTTGGGCGTACACTAGTAAATACAAAGCATCACAGAAATTGGATGTACTGGCCTACTTGTAGGTGAATAGTTTGCACAACGTATAATCACTCTTAGGCACATATCACATACAGATCACAGAGTGCTTAACAAGTGGTCGATATGGAGCGTTTGAAGAAGAAGAAGAAATACCATCAGTCTGGATAAATGAGTAGAAATTGAAGAGGGAAGACAAACGCATTGCTGAAAACGAATCTGATCTAACGGCATATATATCGCAACCCTGCAATGGGCAGATGTTTCTTCTTTGTTCACCCACTATGAATTCAGATGTAGCCTTTGACTGATTTTTGAGCGAAGACTTGCTTTCCTTATCACCAGTGTCCCTCACCATTCAGGTGAGTCTCATATAATCCAACCACATATTTAGTGCACATCAAGAATTTGTTTCAGTTTGAAATATCTTCGTTACACTCCGGACATGTCCATAGGTGCTCTAATCTCCTTTGCAATATCTCCAACATCCGGTGACTGACCGTACCAGTTCAATGTTGATTAATGAACCTACTCATATATCTGTAGTGCTGTTCATTTCTGGCCACTTCAATCTTCAATCTTAACTCTTGCAAGCTGGCAGTTGACGTGAATTGGTTTAATTGAAAATACTCTTTGCTGCCACACGCTATGAGGGTGTTCAGAATGTCAGTTCTATCCATTGGTTGACCCCCTGATATTTTGACAGAGTCGAATAGCCTGTCTACTCTCTTATTGCCGATGACACCCATGTGCCCCGAAACAAAGACTAAGTGTAATTCTGCAAATTGTTGACGCTTGTAGTGATTCAGTCCATTGCTTGCGCCTCCACCTTTTGGATTATACTCAATGAATCACTCAGAATGCACACAGGAGTGTAGCTTTGTGACTCTAGCCAGAGTAGTGCCTTAGTCACCACTTATTTTTAGAAAAAAAAATGATTTTGTTTTGACCGAGCTGGCCTTGAACTCCAGAATTTCCATGGCACATGATCACTAGCGAAGGGTTTATCATGTGCCATTGTCCTTGCGAAAGTTTTTATCAACATCCCTGTTGGCATCATTTGCTGTTGTGCAGAGGGTTCTTCTTTATAAAATGTTTTTTTTTAAATGTAATTTCATTCCAGCAACCAAATAGATGTCTTACATGTGTGCAACCTGACAGCACTTTGAAATTCTTCTGCTTCACCTTTCAACTCCCAACGAAGCACAGGTCTTCAACAAATTTCTTCCTCTCTCCTGCCATCCCTTTCTATCCTTTCCATGTTTTACCTATCCTTTTAATGCCAGTTTCCAGCTCTCTCTTCCAGGTATGTCTAAGCCTTTCCCTACTCCTCTTTCCTTGCGGGTTCCAAAACAATGCCTGTCTTGCAATGCTTCTAGTCGGTTTTCTCAATTGTGTCCTATACATCACCGGCGTCTCTTCCCTAGCTCTTTTTACACTGGTATCTGATTGGTTCCTTCTCTGATTTTCTCGTTCGTAATCTTATCATACCATCACTCTGAAATAATTGTAGTTAATTAAATGTAGTTGGGCGCTTATAGCTAAGTCGACAACACATTACGCTAGTAAACACATGATGTACTTCTTCTTCAGCGATCTCTGGTCATGCGTCTAATTTACCGTGGACCACAAACTGGGCAGTCAGCTTCAGGTCTGTCAGGTTTCCCCAAAGACATGTTGTAATAATACTGACGTTCAAGGCGAACTTGACCAAAACACATTTAGGTGTGCACGGTTGGACTACAAGAAACCCTGATCCTTTACTTGAGATTGAAATTACAAGTACCTCTGAAGTCAGAGTAAGGTTTGCCTGAATTGTGAGGGACACTGGTGATAAGGAAAGCAAGCCTTCATGCAAAAAATCAGTCAGTTGTGACATTTTTGTTGCCAGGACTATGTCTGAAACCATAGCTGACAAACTTGCAATCCCTAGATAGTGTAAAGCTGCCAGAACTAAAAGAAACACTAAGTGAGCTGAATATCATAAGAAGGGTGGTGCTGCAGTGGATACCAGAACACTGTGGCATACCAGGAAATGAGAGAGCAGACAAATTAGCTAAGGAAGGAGCAACAAAGGAATCAAATAATTACTTTCCAGGAAAAGAAAACGTTCATCAAGACCATTAGACAAAAAGACCAGCAAAGAGACAATTACCACTATCTAAATAGAGCAAGGCACGTGATATTGTTTCGACTCAAAGCTGGACATAACAGACATTTACACAGACTAAAACTAGTTCCATCACTCACATGTGCGTGTGGACAGACAACCGAACACATCCTGCAAGATTGTCACTTGATGAATCAACTGCGAAAAGAACACTGGCCAACAGAGACAGATATCAGCACAAAGCTGTTTGGAAGCATTGATGAACTAACAAATACAACAACATACATCCAGAGAACCGAACTCATTGTGTAGACATTGAACATCAGCGATGCCAGTGGTGCATTTCGTATGACAACAAAGCAGCATGACAATGGAGGCACTGGCGGTGACTAACGCTTTACTTTGGCTGAAGTCACAAAACTACACTCATGCATGCATTCTGAGTGATTCATTGAGTATGATCCGCAAGGTAGCGGCTGTTCAGTGCGCAGGAAATGGACTGAATCACTACCAGCGTCAACAATTTGCAGAATCACACTTATCTTCGTTCCGGGGCACATGGGCGTCGTTGGCAATGAGAGAGCAGACAGGCTGGCTGGCTCTGCCACCATATCAGAGGGCCAGCCAATGGATAGAGCTGATATTTTGAACGCCCTCATAGAGTGTGGCTGCAAAGAAGATTTTCATTTAAACCAATCCACGTCAACTACTAGATTGCAGGAGCTGGGTTTGAAGATTGGAATAGCAAGAAAAGAACAGCATAACAGGTACGTGAGTCAATCAAAATCGAACTGGTACGGTCAGACGCTGTTGGAGATATTGTGAAGGAGTTTGGAGCACCTATGGACATGTCCGGAGTGCAATGAAGATATTCCAAACCGAAACTGAACATTAGTGAACGAGAAGAAGATAGCTGACAAACAGGAGTGGGGTGTAATAATATTTTTCTGGTTTTTTTTCGATGTTAGTTATGTTTTTAAAAATATGAAAATGGCAGTTTATTATATTTATAATCATTATTTCTCAGTTTGGCATTCCAGAATGGATTGTACGTCTTCGTCATGATGCCACACACAGCGCTCTTCCTTGTCTAGATGCCCTAACAACAGGCACCAAGTGGGCGCTCAACTTCTTGAAAGAAAATTTCTGGAACCAGCAGACTGTAGAATGTCAAGTAGATGAGAAAAATGTGAACACTTTGCTTAAATCACCTACAACAACAAGCATTCGACAGAGTTTTTATGATTTTCAAAAAGTTCGTTATGAGGTAACTATGTCAATTGTCTTATTTTTTTCGGCCGTTTGGTAACCTAGTAAATAAAAAACATCGCAGAAATTGGATATGCTGGCCTACTTGTAGGCGCATAACTGGCACAACGTACTATCGCTCTTAGGCTCAGGTCACATACAAATCACACAGAGTGGTTAACAATATGGAGTGTTTGAAGCAGAATCCTGTGAAAGAGCAAAGATAACAATCACACAAGCCACCAGAACAGCGCAAGACAAAAACAGAAAACCACGACACTGGGCAACAACCCTGTAGCAGTGTGACGACAAAAGAAGAAAGAAGAAACATGTCCAAAATACTTTCATTTTCTTATTTGTAGCATCATCCAATTTTCTTTGATTTTGAATCCTTCTTGGATATTTGTTCTCCTCTCTGTGTTATAACCTGCCAATATTTATATATTTTAAATTAATGTTTGAGATCAAACCACATTAATATCGGTTGTAGGAACTGAATGCAAGCGATGGAGATAAGGATAACTACAGTAGTAAAATCACAGACACCATCAAAGTTCTTCAAAGGTACCTGACACAAAACAGGTAACTATTTTCTTTGCTATTTCCTTATTATTATTATCAATAAATGTATTTTACAATTCAGCCATGTGTACATGGGGACAGGCACATCAGACTGCAGAGCACATACTTCAAGACTGCCCCGAATATGATATACTGACGCAAACTCACTGGCCTTAACGAAACACTTGACATAAAACTACACTGACCTCTGTGAGCTACAAAAGACAGTGAAGTTTATACAAGAGACAAAATTTTATATATAGACACTATTTCAAGCGAACAAAAGGAAGGATAAATAAATGTTTCATATTTGCTGGAAAGAAGAACAGACAAATAAAGAAGTTCTGGAAAAACTAGTAATGAAGAAAGAATTACTAGCGGAAATACAAAATCAAACAAATTCAATTTTTTTGGATGACATATAATGGGACACAACACATTGATCAAAGCCTTGTTGGAGGTAAAAGTTGAAGGATGGCGAGCAAGAGGTACACCGTGTCACTGGGACGGGGGCATCAAAGGATTTACAAATTGATTGATAGAACCATCATCATTGCACTGCGGCGCGTAACCTTGTGTGCTCCGATCTCTTTCTTTACAGGAAGATCTCAGCTGCAGTGCACAAACTTGGTAGCACTGGCAACATTCCCCGTACTTTGCAGAATTCACAATCAAGAAGAAAATATGAGAAGATACCAAACTTCTTTTTCTAACACTCCGTATTGACCACATGTTAAACCCCTCTGTGTGATCTGAGCCTAAAAGCGATTGTGCCAGTTATGCGCCTACAAGTAGGCCAGCACATCCAATTTGTGTGTTGCTTTTTATTTACAAGGGTAGTTTCCCTAGGTCCATACCTCAGTTGCCTCTTACCACATGCCTTGCAGATCGCAGTGTTACTATTCTTTTTACCCTTGCCCCTGCAATACACAGGTGAGACACTAAACAACACTGTCTATCAACCACCATCATCATCAAATAGTATTTCCTGAGCAGAACTTAGCCACCTTAACAGTCTTCCGGAATTTCTCTCATAAGCCAGATGTCCTGAATCCATCTCCTCTGTGGTCTTCCTCTTTGCCTGGATGCCCCCTTCCATGATGGTCTTCTCCAGCCCTTCGTGTTTCTTTATATGTTCAAAATACTTTAAGTTTCTTATTTGTAGCATCAACCACCATAAGACACAAAAGTTGTCTCCTGAGTGGTTACCGGGGTCCAAATTTGGGTTGTAAAGAATAGAACCACTGCTACCTGCCATGCATGTCATAAGAGGCGACTAAGGAGGTTTGGCTGAAATCGGATGCATGCGCCAGGGAATGCTAACCCGAAACAAATCGTGCAGAAACGGATGCATCAGGCCGTAAGGCGCATAACATGGTGCAACGACCCCTCACAATGAGGAATGGGATAACGGATTCTACGGTCACCAATCTGCCTCTGAGATTTAGCCACGTAGTAAGAATGTCAGACCTACCATCACGAGGGTGGCGAAAACTTACTGCGGGAAGAGGTCGGCACAACGGGAAGCAGAAATCATAGAATTATATCCACAAATTGCCCAGTATGCAAACTTGAGAAGAAAGAGATGACCCACTTACACCAGCGTCCAAGACAAACTGTATGGCTTGGCTGATAATCTGAGGCAGACGGCTGCCTTATTAGAAATCCGAAATCCCAATCTAGTGAGAATGCAGAAGAAGAAGAATTATAAAATGTGACATCACATTGTTCCCGATGGAGAGCACAAATGTCTGCCTTATTCATCGTATTTGGTGTTCATATGAAATGAATGAAAATCGTGGCATATCCTTTACAGGACGTAACCATCAACCACAGTAAACAAGTCGTTGATTTTCTAGGCACCACTTATACGTTCAGTAGTTTGCCATTGCTTTTTGAGAGGTGAGGTTACCTGCTGCCTTGTAGGTTGGCTGGGAACAGTTAAAGGCTGACGGAGAGCGAACCCAGTAAACGCTGGTTGAAATCGAACACATCGTCGAAGGATAAGCACCAGAGCTCCAAATGGTGCTGAAGATTGTGAAAGCCCGTTCTTGGTGTTAGACTGTTTATATATCACAATTAGAATGATAAAAATGGCCGTAAAAGAACGATCACGAGAGAGAGAAAGGTGAGGTCTATTTTTACCGTTCGTAAAACTCCCATTGAAACGAATTTGCTTCCAAACTGCCTGCCGCGGAATTTGAACCTGGTACGCTTGGTTTGGGATCGAACTCACTACCGCTTAAGCTACAGATGACCACCTGTTAATATACAGATATGAAAATAAATAGATTGCCGTTTACATTGTTTTCTTTTATCTTGACACATGAAGACTACGGTTTGTCAAATGTCTTCTGGAAGATGGGATATTGGTTTCAACAGAAGAACAACTGGCTGCCTTTGGTGTCAGTACTGATGGTGAGTCTCTATTTTCTTTCCACTTTTTTCTGTTCAGCATCATGGAAACGTTGTGTTGCTTGTTCATGAGCTTCTGTTATAGTGATAGTTAAATCTTAGTGTACCAGGGTAAAAGCCATGTTTTTACAAGCCATTTGTTTTTAGAATTTAAAAAACGCCCTTTAGTGTGGCTCCTGGTAAAAAGGCATCCAACCCAAAGCCACATAATGTGACGTTTGGTCCACAAGGAGTTAAATCACTTATGCCTAAAGACAAAGGATTTACTTCGTTGCACCGAGTTTTATTGTCCATCACCGATAGTTCTAGGAACGCAGAAATTGAAGTTGATAACCGGTTGTGCTAATCACAATGTGCAGTGAAAATTTCCAGATTCGGGGCCAGCTTGGGCCAAAAATAAAATGTGTGCATACAGTGCATGGTTGGACTACAGAAAACCCTATTTCTTTACTTGGGGATCTAACTTATAAGTACCTCTGAAGTCTGAGTAAGGCCCCGCCCTGGGTGCCGGGGCCGCATAGGAAGCAAAACATAGTACCACTGCAATCTACAAGGCATGTTGTAAGAGGCGACTGATGTAGGACCTAGGAAAGCTACCCAAGTAAATAACAAGCATCGCAGAAATCGGATGTACTAGCCTACTTGTAGGCGCATAACTGGCACAATGTACAATCACTCTTAGGCTTAGATCATTTACAAATCACAGAGTGGCTAACAAGTGGTCAATATGGCGCGTCAAGAAGAAGAAGTAGGGCTCACCTGAATACTTTTTACACCTTTTAACTCCCAACGGAGCACAGGTCTTCAACAAACTTTTTCCAGCTCTTCCACTCTCCTGCCATCCCATCCAATTCTATCCACTTTACCTATCCTTTTCATGTCTCCAGCTCTCTTCTCCAGGTATACATTCCCCATCTCCTCTTTCGCTGCAGGTTGCAAAAAATTGCCTGTCTTGCAATGCTTCTGGTCGGTCTTCTCAATGTATGTCCTATCCATCGCCAGTGTCTCTTCCTTAGGTCTTTCTCCACTGGTATCTGCTTAGTTCTTTCTCTGAGTTCCTCATTTGTAAACTTATCATACCATCTCAATCCCTCTATTCTACTTAAACATCCACTGAATGATACTATTGATAAGGAAAGCAAGTTTTAACGCAAAAATTAGTCAGATTCACCATGACTATGCCTGAAGTTATAGCAGGCGGATGTAAACAAAAATACTTCCCAGAAAATACAATCAATCATCAAATAGCTTGTCCTGAGAAGAACGTTAGCCCCTAACAGTCCTTCGGAATTTCTCTCAAAGGCCAGATGTCCAGCCTCTGCAGCTGTCATGCTCAAACCATCAGTTACTTCCTGAATCCATCGTCTCCGTGGTCTTTCTCTTCACCTCATTACAGGGATGCCTCCTTCCATGATGGTCTTCTCCAGCCCTTCGTGTTTCTATGTGTCCAAAAGAATTCAATTTTCTTTTGCGATCAGCCAACCAACACAATCCAATACATTAATAAAAATTCAGTTTGTTTACATCAGTTAATATATTTTAATATTAATTTCTGTCAACAGATCTGATGTCACGATCACCTCCCAGAATACCTTTGGAGATCACAGAATTTTGGCGGCCATTGCTGAAAAAAGTGAACAGCGAGCACTCTTCCATTTCTCATTCAGACAGCCATGTTTTGTGTCAACTCAGGGGAAGGAATCCGCAATTATCAACTTGTAGCTTGGGTGTCATATTTCCTATCCCAGCAGTCCCGGTTTGCTTGATTTATATTTGTTTCTTGTAGGTTTCTTTTTCTTTCATTGCACACTTTTTTCTTTCTTGCGTTTGTGATTCCATTCTTTCTTCCTCGAATGCTCCATATCGACCACTTGTTAAACCACCTTTTGTGATTTGTTTGTGATCTGAGCCTAAGTGTGATTGAGCTAGTGCAGTTATGCGCCTACAAGTATGCCAGCACATTTCTGTGATGCTTTTTATTTACTAGGATAGCTTCCCTAGGCCCTTACCTCAGTCGCCTCTTACAACATGTCTTGTAGGTCACAGTGTTGCTATTCTTTGCTCCACTTGCGGGCCCCGGCAACACGCAGACGAATTGTGTGATTTCATTCCTACTTGTACCTCTGCAGTTGAAGAAAGCAGGCCCTCGCGCAGAAATCTAAGCACAGCATCAGGCATCCTGTGCCTGAATTCATAGGGGGTGAAGCAAGAAGAATAATAATTCTTGATTGTGTGATTTCCCCCAGAGTGCCGGGCCCGCAAAGGAAACAGAATAGTACCGCTGCGACCTACAAGGCGACTGATGTGGGACCTAGGAAAGCTACCCTAGTAAATAAAAAGCATAACAGAAATCAGATGTGCTGGTCTACTTGTAGGTGCATAATTGGCAAAACATCCCAAAACTTTTTATCCTCAGATCACATACAAATCACAAAAAGTGGTTAACAAGTGGTTGATATGGAGTGTTTGAAGAAGAAATCACACAGAGTGGTTAACAAGTGGTTGATATGAAGTGTTTGAAGAAATCACACACAGTGGGTAACAGGTGGTTGATATGAAGTGTTTGAAGAAATCACACACAGTGGGTAACAGGTGGTCGATATGGAGTGTTCGAAGAAGATTTATTAGGATAGCTTCCTCAGTCGTCTCTTACAACATGCCACTTACAGCATGTAGGTTGCAGTGTTACTATTCTTTGCTCCCCTTTTGATTCGCATCAACACACAGGCGTCTTCTTTCTTACTTGTGTGATTTCATTTTTTATTTATTATGTGATTTCATTCTGTCTTACTTATGTGATTTCATTCTGTCTTACTTGTGTTATTTCATTCCTACTTGTACCTCTGAAACACGCCTGTATGGCGGGGGGGGACACTAATAATAAAGAAAGGAGGCCCTCACTCAAAAATCTGTCAGAAGCGAAGCACCAGGCATCCTGACTACCCCTGCATTTATAGCGATAGGACGCAAGAAGAATTATTCATTTGTTCGATTTCATTCCCTTAATTATGTGATTTAATTCCCTTATTTATGTGATTTCACTCCCTTATTTATGTGATTTCACTCGCTTATTTATGTGATTTCACTCAATTTGCAAATGCTAGAACTATTGTACAGTAACATTGTTCTAGATTATGTTTATAATTAATGTCTACCAGGTGCAGGCAAGAAGAGTAAGAGAAAGAGAAAACGAAAGCTGGATACATTCAAACCTGTTGGTTCTCTTCCAACGAAGACCTTATTGTCAGTTTGTCTACAGAATTTGAATGGTCTAACAGCACATCTGTTGAAATAGTAAGTCATTGCTTGTTTGATTCTCATTTTGACATGTTTCATCATTAGCATGCATACCTCAAAACATACTTTATATAGGCACTTATCGCCCAAGTGGTTACGGAGCCAAATTTGGGGTGTAAAGAATAGAACCACTGTTACCTGCCCAGCATGTTGTAAGAGGCACTAAGGAGAGTTTACGAAATCGATGCACTTGTCTAACGTGTAGAAGTCTATGTGTTTAGGGGCCTACCAAACCAATGTGCAATGTATAGACGTTCTTGACAAAGATCAAACATATCACAAAGATGATTAAAATTGGTCGTAAAGAATGAACGCAAAGAAGAAGATATGGCACTTATGATTGATTTTGCATAAAGGCCTGCTTTCTTCTCCTTCTTCTTTGCGTTGTTCTTTACTGACCAATTTAATCACTCTTGGTGATATGTTTAATCTTTGCCAAAAATGTGATACGTTGCACATTGTTTGGTAGGCCACTAAATACATAGACTCTACACGTTTAGAACATGTGCATCTTATTTCAGCAAACCTCCTTAGTCATCTCTTCTACGACATGCATGGTAAAGTGGTTCTATTCTTTACACTCCAAATTTGAGCCTTAACCCTGAACGCCTGCTTTCTTTATTATCAATGTCCCTTGCCATACAGGCATGCTTTCTCCTACTTCAGAAGTGGATCAGTATGCATACCGTTTAACATCTTTGCAGGGAGACTGAACACCTATGGGTCTGCCCAGAATTCTATAATGTCAATTCAGGTGACCTTCTTCGAACGCTCCGTTCTTACACACTCGCTTCTTGTTACACCACTCTTTATGATTTGTAAGTGATCTGAGCCGAAGAGCTATTGTAAGGTACCAGTTAAGCACCTAGAAGTAGACGTTATGTTGGCAGTGGATGTTATGACATCTGATTTCTGCTATGCTTTTTATTTACTAGGTGGCTTCCTAGGCCCCTACCTCAGTCACCTCTTACTTCTTCTTCTTCTGCTAGCATTCTTCACGGCCAATTTGATCATTCTTATTGTGATGTAATTGGTCACTGGCAAGAACGGAGTGATCTACGTCGGGACGAATTGCCCATGGTGACTAGGCCCGCCCGTCCGTTTTCAGCCAGCTTTGATTTACTAGGTGAGCTTTCCTAGGTACGATCCTTCGGATCTACGCCTTTTCGATCAACTTTGCCGTATATTTGGGCTTTGTGATCCACGCCAAGACAGTGAGTTACGCTGCTTTACCCGTTCTGACTGAGAAATATTTCTCGGGCTTGTCAGCTTGTCCTCGGACGGCGTCTTACTCGTATAAAACACCGTGTAAAGTATCGGCCTTCGCCAATTTTCCCAGGACCCGGCTTCCTGTTTGATCCGTACATTGTCGGCCTTGCTTTACCGTACATTTTGAGTTTGATCCGGGGAAGGAACATTCTCAGCCTTTTCTAGACGCGTGTCGGTGCGTGGCAATTGCAATTTACCTCGAAAGCACTGGCATGGGGCCGAGTACAAGCAATGTAGAGGGTCGTTTCAGTGGGCACTATAAGCGTAACTGAGGATTTTGCGCTCGCCGCCATCACCCGCCCAGTTATTCCGGGGATGTTAGTTTCGACTGCAATCGAACCTTGCCCAGTTGCCCCAAGGCTGGCAGTTCCGTTAGGCATCACCAACCTCAGTTCTTCCGGGATGTTAATTTTAATCGCACAGTACCTTGCACGGTTTCCCAGGGCGGGTAGTTTCGTTATGCACTAAAACGCAACTTGTTCTTTTGCGCTCGGCAAACTTTGCCCCGTACATGTATCTGCACCAGGCTACCAATGCGGGGTCAGCTGCAATCTTCTCTCGCACCAACACGAGGGTAGACTTTCATTAGTTACGGTCCTGTCTTATTTATTCTTGCCGACGGCTGGCATGTTTGCCCTCTCAGGGCTTGAGCTGCCCCTCTGGGCATACGTTTGGTCACTGGATGCACTCTCATCCATGTCTGAGTCGTCTTGCTGTTTCTTTGCGTTCAGGGACTTGGGCAATATCTTGTTGGACATCGGTCAGGAGAATTGTGCATTTATTTGTATGTATCTTTATCGTATTTCGTAATTGCACTGCTACCACTACCAGTAGTTTCCTCTCTCCGATCCCTGCCCCTCTTAGCCAGACCAGAACCAGAGTCTGTTTCAGGGTCACCGCGTGAGGTTAGGGCAGGGTCTTGGTTAGCGCGCCGCCTCGCTAACCCTGGCTCATGTTACCACCATGACCTCATGAGCCTTTTGACCCCAGTCACCTCTTACGACATGCCTTGTACTATTCTTTGCACCTCTTGTGGGCCCCCAGCAGCACACGGGCAAATTCATGTAACCACTAACCAAGCAAAGTCATGACAATAGTATACAACAGGTCAACTAAATATACAAGTGAATAATGAAAAATATAACAGACTCAGAATTCAAATATCTCGGGAGTATATTCACAGCAGATGGAGAGATGGACAGAGAAATCGAGACTAGATGCCAGAAGGCAAGCGCAGTGACATACCAACTGTCACCACTATTAAAACATTCAAGCATTAACATGGCAGTCAACGACAACTGATAAACTGCATATTTATTCCAACTCTCTGCTATCAGTGCCAAATATGGCCCCTGACTAAGACACAAGAAAGAAAGATTACAACGTGAAATGAGATGTCTACGAAAAGATTTCAACGTTACAAGGAGAGATAGAGTGAGAAACGAGAATATCAGAAGCATCGTTGGTACTATACCATGTATACAGTACATCGAGAAGCAAAGAATCAAGTGGTTCGCCATCTAATGAGAATGGAACCACATTTACTACCATCACGTGCCTACAATAATCAACACTCAGGGCGCAGGGCGCGAGGCAGGCCAAGAACACGATGGATAGATAACATCTCAGAGACCCTGTGAAAGCATGAACTGACAACGTCAGGCGCAACACACCTGGCACAAGATAGAAAACTAAATCTTCCCACGACGCTTCACAGCAAATGTGGTTAAGATTAGATAAGATAAGACTAACCAAATTCATCATTAAAAGTCATTGTTATATGTCCACAGTTTAGCTGATAAAGAAAGTCTTGGAACAGAAAACTACAATAAGTTGATGAAGCTGTTAGAAGTCCACTCACAAGTAGGCAGTAGAGATGTGTCATCTGAGGAGTCAGACTCTGATACAGTTTACACAGTGGAAGGTAGAGAGTTTGTGTCTATATGTTTGAGTGTATAATTTTTCCTCTGAAGTCTTAGATGCAGCCTTAGCATGGATGTGTTTCGTCACATCTTCAGCGCCATTTGGAGCTCTGGTGCTTATCCTTCGCGATGTGTCCGGTTTCAGCCAGCGTTTACTGCCGTGCTCTCCGTTCTGCAGCCATCTAGTGTTTTTTACGGTGTGGGGTAGCTAGCCTCACGCCCAGCCTCCTTAGTCGCTACTTACACAAATATCCCAGGAAATGACAAGGCAGATCATTTGGCCAAACAGGGATCATCAAAACCACAAATAGACAAAGCTGTTAGCATACAAAGTATAAAACAGATTCTGAAAAACAACTCCAGAGAAGATTGGCTGAACCGATGGGCTATAGGGACGACTGGTCAGGACATGTATGCAGAGATGAATAGACCAAACCCCAAGGACAATATAAATCTGCTACAACGAAAAGATCAAAGCACTATCTTTCAGTTAAGAACAGGACATGTTGGACTGAATTACCACCTACACAGAATAAACCCCACACACCTACCACACTGTAGAAAGTGCAGTCATTCATGTGAGACAGTACAGCATATCTTGCTTGAATGTCCTGAACTGCATAAAGCTAGACAAGAACTCCTCCCACCACACCCATCTGTTCATAATACCCTTTACACTAGTCTTCCACAATTACAGAACACATGCAGATTCTACAAATTGGCATTGGCTGCCCAAGAGTGAAAACACACAGCCCTGGTTAGAAGAAGAAGTCACCTCTTACGACATGTGCGGCAGGTAACAGTGGTTCTATTCTTTACACCCCAAATTGGGCCCCAGTGACCACTTGGGCGATGCTGATGTTCTGACTTCCCTAAGAGAGAGGGGACTTGTAAATGATTCAAATAATAGTGGTGGATCTGCAACACTAAACAGACTGACAGAATTCCAAAGAAATGTGGGGTAGCTAGACAAGAACACTGTGCTGGTAGCCAAGAAGAATAGTAAACCAACAAAGAACGGTGTCTAGTGGCCACAAGCTGAGAGACATACTGAGGATATAGAACTTATGGACTAAATGATTGATAATGGCCCGCGACCAAACAAAATAATATATATATGTGACACTACTTTCTTCCCAACTTGATGTCAGACCACTCTTCCAGCTGGGTGGACTAAAGTGTCCATACCTGACTTTCTCTATTAAATTTGAACAAGCCAGCATGCTAACCGCTTCATGATCAATCAGCTTGTCCTGAGCAGAACTTTGCCACCCCAACAATCCCTCGCAATCTCTCATAGGCCAAATGTCCATCTCAGCAGCTGTCATGTTCAAACCATCAGTTACATCCTGAATCCATCTTCTCTGTCGTCTTCCTCTTTGCCAGTATGTCTTCTTCCATGATAGTCTTCTCTGGCCCTTAGTGTCTTTCTATGTCAAAATACTTCAATTTTCTCTTTTGTATTTGTAGCATCAGCCATTTTTCTTTGATTTTGAGTTCTTTCTGGATAGATTTATTATAAATAAATAGAAAATAGATCTAACCGCTTACTTACCAAATTGCTCATGTACTTTAATGGCTCGCTGGTTGTGTTCATAAGGACGCTCGTATTGCTAGGCTAGGCGAATGATGTAAGAAATGAGGTTAAGTGGTTCGAATCCTGTGTTTGTCTGTTTTTAGGACTCTTAATACCTGTACATTGTTTATTTGTTGATCATAATCTTTGATTCCTCTGGGGTTCTTGCAAAAAAAATCCTTGTTCTCATTACTAACTACAAGTTTTAGTCCCTTGTACCTTCTTCTTGTTCGCTGATGTTCAATGTCTACTCAGTGAGTCTGGTTCTCTGAATGTATCTTTGTTAGTTCATCAAGGCTTCCAAACAGCTTTGCGTAGATGTTTGTCTCTGTTAGCCATGTTCTTTCCAGAGTTGATTCATCAGGTGACAATCTTGCAGGATGTGTTTGACTGTCTGTGCACATGTGGGTGATGGAACTAGTTTTAGTCTTAGTGGGTGTCTGTTTAGTCTGTTGTGACCAGTTCTGAGTCTATACAATATCACCTGCTTTGCTCTATCTAGATAGTGGTAATTGTCTGTTTGTTTGCTTTCTTTCTAATGGCCTTGATGAGTGTTTGGTTTTCCTGGAAAGTGATTATTTGATTCCTTTGTTGCTCCTTCCTTAGCTAATTTGTCCGCTCTCTTGTTTCCTGGTATGCGGTATCCATTGCAGCACCACCTTCTTATGTATTCAGCTCACTAGTCCCTTGAATAGAGTTTAGTTATTTGAGACTTTTACTTAGACATATGAGTGTTGTTTTCTTCTTTCCATCTCTATATATAGATATAAAGCTAGCTCGTGAGAAGCATGGCTCTTTCCAAGAGATAACCCCTAACACTGTACAAAACATACAGAACAGCATATCTGGCAATAATATATCATGGAGAATCTGTACAGGTAACTTGCAATGTATTTTTTTGTATTGATTCATCATCATCATCAGGTGCCGTCTCACATCGAAGGTTGGCTGCAATGAATCTCCAGCATCCTCTGTCTTTCGCCTTGGTGTTGCACACTGCCAGACTGTAACCTGTCCATTTCTTAAAGTTTCCTCCACTTATCTCTGGTCTTCCTCTGCTCTTCTCCTCAACTTTCCCTCTAGTAAATGTTTTATCATGGTGTCATGTCTTTTTATTGCCCAAAATACTTTACTTGTCTGAATTTTATTTCTCTTAATAATTGTTTCTTCTATGCCTAGTTTCCTAAAACTTGTTTATTTGTCTGTTTTCTGTCCATGAAACTCTGCTTATTCTTCTATATATCCACATCTCAAATGCATCAATTCTGTCTTCTAACTGCTTGTTCATTGTCCATGTTTCCCAGCCATACATTAATATAGGATATATATAGCATTTGATCATTCTAATTTTTAGCCTGTTTGTGATTTGTTTGGATGTCAGTAACTTTCTCATACTATTGAAATTATCCTTGGCCATTCCTATTCTCTTTTTAATTTCAGTTATACATCATCTGCCATCATCTGTTATCATCTGACCGAGATAGGAGTAGCTTTTTACTTGATGTAGTAATTCTCCATGTATTTTTTATATTCATTTTAGGTTTTCCATTTCCTTGATTACCTATATTTTTGTTTTCTTTATGTTAATGTCTAATCCATATTCCTTGCTAGTTCTGTCCAATTGGTCCACTAATTCTTGTAGATCTTGTTCATTTTCTGCTACCAATACTGTGTCATCTGCATATCTTAAGTTATTTATTATTTTCCATTGATCTTGAGTCCTTGCATTCCCTCTAGTTGTTTGAAGATTTTCTCTGTGTAGATGTTAAATAGGCTTGGTGACAGTATGCATCCTTGTCTCACTCCTCTCTTTATGTCTATGTATGGGGAGTAGCTATTTTCATATTTTATTATTGCTGTCTGTTCCCAGTATATGTTACTTATTAGTCTGATATCATCCCCATCTAGGCCTATTTCTTGTAGACATATGATTAGCTTTTCATGTTGGACTCTGTCAAAAGCTTTGCTATAATCGATGAAACACAAGTAGATACTTTTTTGCACTTCTATATACTTGTCAGTAGTCTTATACAAAGTATTGCCTCTCTTGTTCCTCTGTTTTTTTCTAAAGCCAAACTGTTCTTCTCCTACTTCTATGTCTATCTTGTTTTTAATTCTTTCATGTATGATCTTGAGTAGTATTTTTTGTTATGTGGCTCATCAGGCTAATTGTCCTATAGTCTGTGCACTCCTGTGCTTTGGGCTTTTTGGGTAGTGGTATGAATACTGATGTCTTAAAGTCTCTTGGTATATATCCTGTGTTATATATATCATTGCACAAATCTGTAATTGTTGAAATACCAAAATCCTCTAAGGAGGTTAACATTTCCACAGTAATATTGTTCAATCCTGCAGCCTTTCCTCGCTTCATTGTTTTGATTGCTCTTACAACTTCAGATTTTAATATTCTTGGGCTGTCATTGCACTTCATACTGTGTTTACTGCTTCTTTGATCATCAAATAGAGCAGTTACATATTCTGTCCATCTTGTCAATATTTCTGTTTTATCAAACAAAAGTTGGTTGTTGTTGTTTTGATACATCCTCCACTTTTTACAGTATTTTTCTTACTTGTCATTTGTCTTATTTCTCTGTGCATATCTCTAGTCCTGTGTTTTTCTGCCATATCTTCTATTTCCTTGCATTTTGTTTCTAAACAGTTTACTTTTGTGGTTCTGCACATGTTGCGTATTTCGTTGTCTAAATTGTATACTTTGGGGTGTTCTTGGCTTTCTTTCGTTCTGTCATTTTTCTAAGATTTCATCAGTCATCCACATTTGATTTTCATGGATTCTTTTACAGGCAGGTTTTTGTTTGCAGTTTGTATACTCTGTTTAAGCAATCCCATTTATTGGCTACTTTCTCTTCAGGATTTTCTCTTCTGTATTGTTCTAAGCACTCTGTCATTAGCATTCATATTTGTTCTTTACTTCCACACAATATTTCTGTTGTATCTCTGATTGTTTAAGTGCTGATATATCTATATGTGGTTCTTTTCTTGTTGGTTGGTCTATCTTTTTAGTTTTATATTTAGTTTGATCATCACTGGATTATGATCAGAATTTATATCTGCTCCTGGATATGTTTTGGTGTTCATTACATTATTTTTAAATCTGTTCCTAATCATGATGAAATCTATCTGGTTCCTTTTCTATCTCCTGGGCTTTTCCATTGTATAATCTCCTAGATTCTTGTTGGTAAAATGTGTTGCATATAACCATGTTATTTTCTTCACAGAACTGGATAAGCCTATCTCCTCGTTCATTCCTTGTTCCTAGTCCGTATTGTCCTACAATGTTCTTGTATTTGCCTTTGCCAATTTTTGAATTCATATCGCCATTATAATTAGTATGTCAGTTGTCTTTACTTGTTTGAGAATTTGTTGTAAATCTTCATAATATTTTTCGATTTCTTCATCTGTATGGTCTGATGTTGGGGCGTATGTTTGGATAATTGCTATATCGAATGGCTTTGCTCTGATCTTTAAAAGCATCATTCTGTTGTTATACGTCCAATAACCACTGATGTATTTTTCTATTTCCTTTTTATTGTATACCTACTCCTCGCTCATGATATTCTCCTCCTGAATGTATAAATATATAATCATCTCTTCTTGTGTATTCCTCGCCTTTCCATCTTGTTTCTGCGACTCCCATAATATCTACCTTCATATCTGTTGTCTCTAGTATTAAATTGTCTAGTTTCCCTTCTTGGTGTAAGGTTCTAACATTCCATGTTACAAAACGAATGTGTCTTTTTCTTGTTTTCATGTATTGTTTATCTTCAGATGGATGTTTTGCTTCATTGCTACGTCTTTGGTTGTCGTGGGGAAGTCCCAATTTCTTCCCGAGGCCAGCCCAAATCATTTGTATGTCCTGAAAGCGCCTCATTGTGCCCCACACTTTGCTGTGTTAGCTTTGTGAGCGTTGATCATTTTGATTCATCCGCCTCCCTTACCGTTACAGACTTTTGAATTAAGGATGGACATTCTGCGTTTAAAATGCTGCGCTATGACTCATAGGGTAACCTATACGTAAACCGGTATCGCATAGTCCATCACTTTCAAGTCAGTCGAAAATGGGTAGGTTACTCGCGTCGGAGTGTATAGAATAAATAAATCCCACCTACACATCGAATAAATATAATGACAGTCAACCTATTAGTCAAAACGACCTAAGGCATCTCTATGCTTCCAAGTATAGATATAACGTTCCCTAAACCACGAGTAAACTAATACATCCAAGACTGAAATAGTAAACACTTGTCACAGCCGCCATTAAAACAAGTAAAAAAATTGTATTGATTGCCTTGATTTTAAAATCCTCTTCACCTGTAGTGCCGAGGACTGCAAGGGAATCAAAGAATGGTACCACTGCAACCTACCAGGCACGTCACGTCGTAAGAGGCACTGATGTAGGATCTGGAAGCTACCTAGTAAATAAAAATCATTGCAGAAATCGGATGTGCTGGCCTACTTGTAGGCGCATAAATGGCTAAACGTACAATCGCTCTTAAGCTCAAATCACATACAAATTACACAAGTGGAAGAAGACCATATCACCCATCATGTGCCGACAGGCAATGCAAAAATACAGGCCTAACACTGTATTCCCCAAATACCTCTAGGAATGAAAAAGGGTTCCTCTACCTACCTTACACAACTACCTAATCACATAGTAGCTAAACTTTGATCCTTCCCCAACTTTGCCCGACTACAGTGCAGTAATATGTTTCCATGGCCACCAGGAGAGGTGAAGTAGGGTCTTGATCAGTATCAGCCGAGTAACCCTGTAGCTTGCTTATTCTTCTTCTTCTTGCGTTCACCCGTTATGAATTCAATCATAGTCAGGGCACCTGGTGTGGTGCTTCTGACTGATTTGTGCGTGAAGGCAGATGCCTTATTATCTTATTTCATTGCATCTGCCGTCCCATCTTTTAGTATTGGTTACTAAACTGATGTCCGCCCGTGCTGCCGGGGCCCATGGGAGCAAAAGTAGCAGCACTCGACCTACAAGGCATGTCGTAAGATTCGACTAAGGTGGGGTTTGGCGTAGGGCTGGCTACCCTATCAGTAGAAAATTTTAGCCACAAAATCCAACCAACCATGAACAAGTCACATAAAAATAAAATAAAAACTGTGCCAACCAAGAGGAAAGGAGCTCTTCTAGAAGAGGTATGAAGCATGCAGAGAAAGCCGCAAGGAGTCTACACCGCAGATTATCTTCCTTTCACCTAGGAAAAGCTCCAGATTGGCACCTGGAATGTTAGAAGTATGTATCAAATTGGAAAGACAGCACAGGTTGTAAATGAGATGAAATTTCACGGGATTGGCATCTTGGGATTATGTGAAACTAGGTGGAATGGTGCAGGCAAACAACGTCTAAACCCAGGAGAAACAATGCTGTTCTCAGGCCATATGGAAGAAAATGCCCCCATAGTGAAGGAGGCTTTAATGTGCTATCTAAAGAAGCGGAGAA
Source organism: Arion vulgaris (assembly GCA_020796225.1). Classification (NCBI taxonomy): domain Eukaryota; kingdom Metazoa; phylum Mollusca; class Gastropoda; order Stylommatophora; family Arionidae; genus Arion; species Arion vulgaris. The sequence goes on along the minus strand of CM036755.1, from coordinate 55,238,035 downwards.
GGCACTAATAAAATGGGAAGCAGTGAGTCCTAGGATAATCACAGCAACATTCAGAACCACCAAAAGAAAGTATTCTTGAATGTGACCCAGTGTTATGCACCTACCAATGATAAAGAGGAAAAAGTAAAGAGGAATTTTACATAAAACTTCAAAATACTATAGGTAATCAGAGAAATAGGAACATCAAAATTCTGATGGGTGACCTCAATGCCAAAATAGGTTCGGACAACAAGGCTACGAGAGATCATGGGAAACACGGACTAGGAATAATGACGAAAATGGAGAACTATTCACTAATTTCTGTGCAGCGAATCAATATGTCATAGGTGGAAGTGTCTTTCCACATAAAAGAATACATAAAGCAACCTGGGTATCACCAGATCACAGAACAGAAAATCAAATTGACCACATATGCATAAACAAGAAATTCAGGTCATCTCTACAAGATGTAAGGGTCCTAAGTGGGGCAGATGTAGATTCGGATCACCACTTGCTGATAAGTAAAATTAAACTGAAGCTTAAGCGATACATAACATCCATGAACATAGACACAATATAATGTAGGATACCTCAGAGTCAGAAACAAAGGAACAGTTCACGGTCACAGTCTCTAATAAGTATGAGGTGTTGCGGCAATTAGAAGATGAGGTGAGTTCGGAAGAATGCTGGCAGCAAGCCAAAAATATTTGGAATGAAACATGCACAGAGGTATTAGGAAAGAAGGAACGGAATGATAAGGCATGGATAACTCCAGAAACTCTCAAGGAAATAGAAGAAAGGAAAAAGAGGAAAGCAGATTTAAATAATAGCTAAACTAGAACTGCCAAAGCCATAGCCAGGAAAAGTACACAGAAGCTAGCAAGAAAGTGAAGAAACAAATAAAGTTAGATAAAAGACAATACGTAGAAGATCTAGCAAGAGAAGCAGAGGTAGCTGCAGGAAAAGGAACCTTAGGGATCTTTACAATATCACTAGAAAGCTAGCAGGAAAATACAGACCATCAAATGGGTTGATCAAAAATAGTAGTGGGGAGTAACAGCCATATTTTTGACCTCTCGCGGCATTTGATACGGTATGGCACGATGGCCTAATGCTGAAAGTCCTACAAACAGGAGTCTTCCACAACATGTTCTCCTGGATCAGAAACCTCCTCTCCCAACATACAGCCAGAGTAAAAATAGACAACCACCTCAGCAAGATGCAAAAAATGAAGGGAGGAGTTCCACAGGGCAGTGTGATAGCACCAACGCTATTCCTAATATACATAAATGACATCACCAAATGCTGCCTCCAGAAGGTCTCAAACAGCCTACATGCAGACGACTTCGCAATCTGGACAGCTTCAGAACACACTCAAAAAACATCATATTTACTACAAAAAACAGTGGAAAAGTGGAGAACTGGACAAAAAGCTGGGGCCTCAAAATTAACCACACAAAACCACAGCAACTGTTTTCCCTCTCCCACACAAGGAAAAAGTATCCATCAATTTAGAAAACGAAACAATACCCCAAACAGATACACCACCTTCCTTGGAATCAACCTAGACAGCAGACTTACCTGGAAGCCAAACATAGACAAAATTCAAAGAAAAGCCATACAAAGACTTGCTGTGATGAAGAAACTAGCTGGCACGTCCTGGGCGCAAATTCAAAAATATTAAAGCAGGTCTATACGGGAGCAGTCAGACCCATCATGGAATATGGCTCCAGCTCTTGGACAACAGCAGCCAAAACAAACACACACAAACTAGACAAGGTACAAAACATGGGCCTAAGAATAACTCTGGGAGCAATGAAAAGCAGTCCTATCGTAGAAATGGAAAAAACCTCAGACATAGAGCCTCTAGAACTCCTCAGAAAATTTAAAACACTCACCCAGTTTGAAAAACTAAAACGGCTAAAGAACACCCTCTACACACAAAATTCAAGAGAAAACAAAACAGACTTGCAAGGAAAAGTCCCAACCATCTGGCCAGAGAATTTCATATGCAACATACAGACATCCTAGAAACTGACCCAGAAATGTGGGAACCCATAATACCAGAGCCATGGACACGTTACCAAAACACGGCCCAAATACACCTAGAAGTCTCAGGAATAATCTCCCCAAAAATACAAACAGAGACAGAGCAAAGAGCCATTTCACTCCAAATGCTACGAGAGCAATATCCCACCAGCACATGGACACATGTGTTCACAGATAGCTCAGCTACAGATGCTACCAGAAAGGGAGGCAGCGGAATCTACATCACTCACCCTCAAGGAAACACAGAAACACACTCTCTGGCAGCAGGAGAAACATGCACCAACTTTAGAGCAGAGGCAACAGCCCTTCTTGCAGCCATACAGATTCTCAACGACCAGCAAGTGTCAGCAAAAATATTGCAGTCTTTAGCGATTCAAGATCCGTTCTCCAGGCTATCTCAAGTCCCAGACAAGACAAGCTCATTCAGGACATACGGCAAAATATCAGCTTGTTGTCAAAAAAATTCGAACTGGTCTTACAGTGGATACCAGCTCACTGTGGCATACCAGGAAACGAAAGGCTGACAAACTCGCAAAGGCTGGGGGAGCCTAACACAACACCACCCAACACAAAGTTTTACAGAAGCAAAGACTCTCCTGAAACAATCCAGGAAAATGATCTGGAGAAAAACAAATGGAGGATACAGGCCAGAGCACGACAGTATAAATACACTAAACAGAAAAGCACAGACCACAATCTTCAGACTTAGAACGGGACACTGCAGTCTCAGAGCACACCTCCACAAAATGGGTCTCAGGGACTCGGCGGCCTGCACCTGTGGAGCACCAAAGCAGTCCCAGAGCACATCCTGCAAGACTGCCCTAGTCTGAGTAGTGAGGGATTGGAGATCTGGCCAACAGAAACAACACTACAAGACAAACTATGGGAACCGGTGAAGACCTCAAGCGCATCACCCTGTTTATGACACATACCGAAGTAGTCGCATAGCAAAAGTTGAATGCAGAAGAAGAAGTAGTGGGAAACTATCACTAATGTTAGAGACCAAATGGAAAGATGGATGGAATACTTCAAGGAACTCCTGAACAGACCAGCACCTACAACCCCCCAGATATCCAACGGCAGAAATTGACTTGGACATCAACTGTGAGAAACCATCCAAGGAGGAGATTAGTAAAGCCATTAAACTTTTAAAAGATGGAAAAAGGAGGTCAGATGGTATTCCAGCGGAGGCGGTTAAAACCAACATAAACACATCCACAGAAATACTGTATAAATTATTTAGCAGAATCTGGGAGACCGAGAAATACCAGCAAACTGGAGAGAAGGATACCTGGTGAAGCTACCAAAGAAAGGGACCTTCAGAAGTGTGAAAACTATAGGGGAATAATGCTGTTGTCAGTACCTGGGAAAATACTAGCAGAGTCATCCTGGAGAGACTGAGAGATGCCATCGATATAAAGCTAAGAGATGAACAGGCAGGCTTCCGATCAAATAGATCCTGTGCTGACCAGATAGCCACATTACGTATAATAATAGAGCAAAGTATTGAATGAAATCCCACTTTATTTGGATTTGTTGATTATGAGAAGGCTTTTGACAGTATTGATAGGAAACCCTTTGGAAATTAATGAGGCATTAATATGGAATCCTCGCCAGCGTGCCCAGCGTGTTCGTAGCGCGTTGGACTGTGGGTGACTAGCCCTCTGTGTGTACGGGTTCAATTCGTGGGCAGGCAGAAAAAGCCACAGATTCCCCAGATTCACGGTGTTCGTGGCACCGAACGGTTACGATGTCCATGGCCCTGAGCCGAAGAGCTGAAAAGCTCAAGTGCTTCTGGATCGAAAAGAAAAAAAAAAATGGAATCCACAGAAAATTATTAACCTAATAAAAGCAACATATACAGATATGAAATGTAGAGCTCTTCATGAAGGTAAACTAACAGATACTTTCGGAATAGAAACAGGAGTGCATCAGGGATGTCTTCTATCATCTTTGTTGTTCTTACTGACAATAGACTGGATTATGAAGACCACAGTAACTAACACCAGAAATGGAATCCAATGGACTCTGACAGAACAACTAGATGATCTGGACTTCGCTGATGATATAGCCCTTCTGTCACATACAGAAATCAGATGCAGGATAAGCTAAACACATTGAATCAAGGTCCCAGCAACTAGGGCTGAACATTCATAAGGGAAAGACAAAGATATTGAGAATTAACCAAACAAGCGACAACTCGATCTCCTGGAAATCCCACTTCAAGAGGTAGAATCTCATACACATATTTGGGCAGCAACGTAGACAAAGAGGGTGGAACAGATAGAGATGTTAAAATAAGAATACAGAAGGCAAGAGGAGCTTTCATTGCACTGGGAACATTTGGAAGTCCAAAGAAATCAAATCTAGAACAAAAATTTGGATATTTAACTCTAATGTTAAAGCAGTTCTACTGTATGGGTCAGAAACATGGAGAACAACTAAAACAATAGCGCATAAATTGCAAACATTCATCAACTGGTGTCTGCGCAGAATAGAGGAATAAGATGGTATGATAGGGTCACAAATGAGGAACTTATGGAGAGAACAAGACAGATTCCAGTGAGCGAACAGGTTAAAAAAAAGACGCTGGCGCTGGATAGGACACACTTTGCGAAACCGGAGGAGAATTAACAAGAAGGGTCCTTGCCTGGAACCCTGGGACAGCGAAAGAAGGAGACAGAAATACATGGAGACCAGATTTGGAGGCGGAGATCAACAATATAAAGAAGAGCTGGAGGGAGCTGCAGGAGATAGCTAGAGATAGGAAGACTTGGCATGAGTTGGTTGAGGGCCTATGCCCCAACCCGGTGTAAAAGGCAAAGAGAGAAACTGATGTCATTGCTTTCGGGCAGACCCATAGGTGCTCAGTCTCCCCAACAGATATTGAAGAGTATGCATACTGATGGATCCCGTGGCTCACTAATTAAACCCACCTCTCACTCTGCCCCTCAGGCATCCAGTTCTAATTGTACAACAGGCAACTCCAAACTGCCTAAATCTCTTGATCGATTCAACATCGATTTTAGTGTCCTCCAACAGACAGTCGCGAAGAGACCGAAGAACATCCCCTTATCCATCTTCAACTCCCAACAATCAATGCTGTTGATGCAAGACCTAGTCCGCTCTCTCATTACCATAAACACCCGCTGGCCCAGGACAGTATATCCACGTAAGAATCTGGAGGTTAGAAACTTCTATAAGACGACATCCACTCATACAAAACCTGCCCTTCTGGATCTTGTCAAGCATCGACTGAGAGTCAGATACAAGAAAGAACAGACAAGAAATAGGCCCCGTCTTACACCTAATGAAGCTGCTTCTATAATATTTTGTATATTTTTCCTAGACATTGTGGACTGGTCAACTGTACCTCTGGGTCCCTTCAAACCTCATGAAGATGATGATGACAATGATGACGATAATGGTGATATTATTCAAGATGCCAGTGCAGACTCAACCTCAAAGAGTAAATGCAGAGATTCCTCCCAGAGCAGTAGTGACAGCGATGATGACTACATAGCAAGCAGAAGAAAGGGCTCCAGCAAGAGACGGAACATTGATAATGAAAATACTGATAATAGTGGTAGTGGGTAAGTGACTAGCCACTTGTCATATTCTGATCTGTCTTTACATTAGCTTGAAATATTTACTGTGTGTGCTATGTTGTCGGGATTCGCAAGGCGAGCAAAGAATAGTAACACTGCAACCTAGAATTCATGTCATAAGTGATTCACCAGTGTGGTTCCGGGGACCGCAAGGGAACCAAAGAATAGCACCACTGCGATGTACAAGGCGCGTAAAGGCGACTGATATTGGACCTAGGGAAGTTACCCTAATAAATAAAAATCATCGCAGAAATTGGATGTGCTGGCCTACTTGTAGACGCATAACTGGCAGAACGTATAATAGCTCTTAGGCTCAGATCACATACAAATCACAAAGAGTGGTTAACAAGTGGAACCATATAATAAATGCTTTACACATAGACATTGTTTCTAACCAAAACCATATAATAAATGCTTCATATGTAGATGAGAATTTATCATTTATGCCTCACACACAGAAGTAAATCTAAATTATATTTGCGGCATATATACATACTAATTTGTGTGACTTTCTGCTCTTCCAATCACAGAATTTCCAGCCCTAAATATTCTCAGCTTATTGTAGATGATTCCAGACTGATGTAGAGGAGGGTTTCTCACATTTTCTCATTTGTATTGCTCTGCTGGCGAGACTTTGACATTAAAACTGATTGTCAGATGTACACAATAAATTGTTTTGTTTCACTTATTAGTTACAGAATTATGTCCATCTCAGCATTCTTTGATGTGATTGAAAAGGACTATCATCTTTGTACTTTTGTGAGTAACCATGTCACCCGAGTGATTATCGTGGCCCAAATTTGGGGTGTAAAGAATAGAACCACTGTTACCTGCCATGCATGTCGTAAGAGGCGACTGAGGAGGTTTGGATGAAATCGGATGCACGTGTCCTAAACGTGTAGAAGTCTATGCGTTTAGGGCCTACCAAACCAATGTGCAACGTATACACATTCTTGCAAAAATCTAACATATCACAAAGGGTGATTAAAATGTGAAGAACGAACGCAAAGAAGTAACCATGTGTGCTCAGATCTCTTTCTTACACAATAAGATTTCAGCAGCAGTGCTCGAACTCTGTAACACCAGCAAGGGTCCTCGATGTAATTTTAAAGATGGTGAAAACATTTTTGTATGAATTTTAATCTTTCTAATTAATTTTGCCATGGCAGCAGTTTCTAACCTACTCTTCTCGATTTTCAACTGCCACAGGTTCTTTTACTCGCTCAAATTGAAGATGGGTCTCCGATAGGACTAGGTACTCAGTCTCACTTACACAAGGATCTCCGGAAATATATTCTGATGACTCCACAAGGGAACGAGCCGAATATTTTTGGAATGAGAAGTGAGCACCTAACCTCTGCCAGAGATACCCCATAAAAGTACTTTATTCATCCTTCGGTGCTCAGCTTTATTTATTTGTGCATCGTTGAATTTTATATTCCTTTAATTTCAGTATACCCCCCTTATCAATGTTACAAGAATCAACAGTTACGAATACCAGCAGCAGAGAAAAGGTTGGAACAGGACCGTGCTTGAACTATACAGTGGCTGGCCATCTTTATGTTTCTCTGGTATCTAATTGAGACTGGATCGACCCGAGAGTTGGAAAAACTCACTCCCACTGTGGTACTTAATTCTGGGACCCCATGACTATGATTCAGTGCTCTAACCACTTACGCACCGAGGCTCTCAAAAAACCTGCAGCCAGCTACACAATTACTCCAGGAAAACCTGTAACAAAATAAAGATCAAAATACTAAGAGCATGCATACTCTCAGTGGCAACGTATCGGTGTGAAGCATGGACATTTAATAAGGCAGTGGAAAAACACGTGCTTTTGAATATAAGTGTAACAGAAGAGTACTTCGTACATCTTGGACAGAGAAGAGAACAAATAGATCTATCCAGAAAGAACTATTCAAAGAAAACTGGCTGGTGTTACTAATAAGAAAGAGAAAATTGAGATATTTTGGACATATAAAAGACATGAATGGCTGAGAAGACCATCATGGAAGGAAGCATACCGGCAAAGAGAAGATGGATTCGGGATGTAATTTATGGTTTGAACATGATGGCTGCAGAGGCAGGACATCTGGCCTATGAGAGAGAAATTCCGGAGGACTGTTGTTCTGCACAGGACATTGGAAGATCGCTAATGGATTCTTCTCTTGTACGCCCGCTGTTAATTCAGGCGGAAAGTCACAACGCCTGGTATTGTGCTTTTGACTGATTTTTGCGTGGGCATATATCACCCTTTTACAGGCATCCCTCAACCATATGGACAGCCTCGCCGAATTCAGAGGTACTTGAAGTTGAGATCTTTCAAGGCATAACGGATGACTTTATCATGACACCAGTGAATTAAGTATTTGTTTCTATGAGGAATTAAAGCTAAATCTTTTGAAATGGTGCCTCCTGTCACTTCATTTTACACAGCATTATTTTTTTCAGCTTCCTGGGGCCCAAATAATAGAACTACTGTTACCTGCCACACATGTCGTAAGAGGCAACTAAGGAAGTTTGGCTGAAATCGGATGCATGTGTCCTAAACGTGTAGAAGTCTACGAGGGCCAACCAAACGCAACGATACACGATTGCAAAGATCAAATATACCACAAAGAGTGATTTAAATTGTTCGTAAAGAACGAACGCAAAGAAGAGTTTCAGCTTAATTCTTTAATAAAGTTAATTGTCTTGGATTATTCCTCTATTAGATTATCAAGGATGTTGGTAGATATTATTTTAAACTATTGCAGTTTCCAAAAGTAACTTTCCGTTCCATATCAACCACTCTTTGCATGTGATCTGAACATTAGAACCGAGATTGTACATTGTGCCAGTTATGTGCCTACAAGTAGGCCAACACATCCAATTTCTGTGTTGCTTTTTATTTACCAGGGTAGCTTCCCTAGGTCCTACGTCAGTGGCCTCTTACAACATGCCTTGTAGGTCACAGAGGTACTATTCTTTGCTTCTCTTATGGGTCCATCCCAGCACCACATGGGCGGTTGTGCTTATGGATCTCTTTAATTCTACACAACAGCATCATATTTGTCATCATACTCATACTATCAAGTTTCGAAATAAAATAAGAAGGGCAACAATATATGAACGTTAATCAAACTTTTTATTGAAACTCCAGGCAAAATAAATATTTCAATGTCCCAGTGCTTGTAGAGTTTTCTGGTATGGTGCAATCTTCTTGGCAACATTCTTCTTGGCTTGCTCACGCAGTTTCTGAAATGAAAATAAAATTTTACAAGTTAGATACTCATTTTCAGAAGGAATCTTTATGGAAAAAAGAGGGAATAAGCATGTCCATACCTGTCTCAGATTTCATATTATTTTCAAGTTATATATTCAATGCGCTGTGGATTCTCATCACAGACAGAGGACAAATCAAGCATTATATATAGACATTATACACTTGTGTATTCAAACATGTAGACGTTGCTTTTTCTCTTGGCCTTATAGTACACAGTACATTATATTATTTTGATATAAGATACTTCTAGTTTAAAAATGTAGCACCATGACTCAGTCATAATTGAACTGGTGTGTTGGGCCGTGCTGGATTTATGGAGATCGGAGCACATATGGACATGTCCAGAGTGCTATGATGATAGTTCTCATATAACTGATAACTAACCCCAAAAAAACAAATTTATAAATATTTTACAATAACAGTATTGCTAGTTTAAGATGACTACTAGCAACAGAGAAACTAAGAACATTACTATACACTTTAAGGTGAATGTCTACAGTTGATGTAATGTATGTAACACATTTGTTGTGGCATACAGTAAAACATTTGACTATTTCTGAAAATACATGTGCTTAAAAATATCTGTACAAAATTTAAACTCAGTAAATGTGGTAAGGAAATCATTATGTATAGAAAACATCCCTGCCTCAGATGCAATATTATTTTCAAGTCATATATTCAATGCGCTGTGGATTCTCATCACAGACAGGGATCAAGTATTTATTGCCCAACTAGATTTCATATTTTATATGTAAGCATTCAAACACCATGTATATTTAGTCACATATACATTATATTAACTCTATGTAAACACTAACATAAACCATTATATTTGAAAAAATAGAAGACAGAAACTGATAATCATGTCAACACTGAAGTGTGTCATGTGATAAATTGTGTACTTAATTCAACAAGGACCATTTAGAATGTTTTTTAAAATTATTGTTTTGCAGGCATAATGAAACTAAGGAAGTTTAACAAGCTACTATGATGACAGAATATTTTTTTTTTGAGAATGTATGTTAACTTGTATCTGTCCTATGGTACAAACAAACTCTGAAATGAAACATGCCTGTGATTAGACAGTCTGCCCCTATTATACATTATTTAAAACTTGGACTAATGAAATATTGAAACATCCCTGTCTCAGATGTCATATTATTTTCAAGTCATATATTCAATGCGCTGTGGATTCTCATCACAGACAGGGATCTCAAGTATTAATGAACAACTAGATTCCATATTTTAATTGCAAGCATTCAAATACCATGTATATTTAGTCACATGTAGATTATACTAACCATACACAAACTATGTTTAATATTTTGCATTGTAAGCAAGCATTCAAACTTATAGACTGTAATCACAGTGATTTTTCCATCTACAAAATCTATTTCATATTACATCAAATACAAAAATAATTATTCGTTAGATAGATGATACAACTTTAGAAATCTTTGCTCTAAAAATGTGACAACTTCCAAATGTTAATTGGGTACCAAATCCACAAGCAGAGCATGTAATTGAATAATTTTGTTTCAATTTAAGTCATCAAGATGACCACTAGCTATAGTACAACTAAGAACATGAATACTCAACACACACTTTAGTATGAATGTAGCACAAATGAAATGATAGTACAAATGTCAATGTTCAACACAATCTTTCTTCCAACATTATGCTATCAGTGCCAAACCTGGACGCTAACATCAATAGACAGAAGAAAACTAGTCACGACAGAGATGAAGTGTCCACACAGAATGCTGGTGGTAAGAAAAGAGACCGTTGAGAAATAAAGACATCAGGAAAAAAGTGGACACATCAGTACTAGACTTCAAGAAACAACAAATTGAATGGTTCAGCCACATATGCAAATTACCAACAGAAAGTACAACTCAAAGAGCTATGTTGCTTTGATACAAAACAAAAGGCTGGCCATACAAAAGATGAACCTCAAAGGCAACGAAAGACGTGAAGTGTACACAAGGCGTGTTCTAGAAATCTTACCCTGACGCTGTGAGGCAAAACAGAATTAGATAGAAAGTAAAAGGAGACAGCACAGCTTCTTTAGTTTTACAGTTGATGGATTGTATAATTAATGTGTTGTGTTGTACACTAAAACATACAATTTCTAAACATGCATGAGATTCGACAATCTAGATAAAAGACTACAGAGAGTTCAGTAAATTAGGAAGAGCTGAAACAATCCCTGTCTCAGATCTCATATTATTTTCAAAATATATTCAATGCGCTGTGGATTCTCATCACAGACAGGGGAATCAAGTATTTATGAGCAACTAGATTTAATATTTTACATGTGAGCATTCAAACACTTATGAATAACATAATCACATGCAGTGATTTTTCTTTGATCAATAAACTATATCTCTATTCCATACACAGACAGAATTATTTTATTATTATAGATAGATGATATGATTTAGAAATCTGTTCTAAAATTGTGATGATGTAATATTTAAATACCAAATTCACAAGAGCAACATCGTATGGCTTAATAACGTAGTTAAATAATATCTTCAAGGTAGCCACTAGCATCAATGAAACTAAGAACATGGACACTATGTTTTAAAATGAATGTATACAGCTTCTTCAAAAGCTTACAATTGATAGATTATGCAACAAATATGTTGTGGCACACAGTACGTGCTGAGAAAAATCTCTACAAGACTTATTTAAACTCAGTAAATGTGGTACGGAAATCATTATGTATAGATAACATCCCTGTCTCAGATGTTATATTATTTTCAAGTCATATATTCAATGCGCTGTGGATTCTCATCACAGACAGGGAACAGGAATTAATCAACAACTAGATCCCATATTTTACATGTAAGCATTTAAACACCATATATATTTAGTCACATCTAGAGTATACTAACCATACGCAAACACTAACATAAACCACAATATTCGAAGAGATAGAAAGATGAACAGCCAATACTGAATTATACCATGTAATAAATTGTGTACCTAATACAAGAAATACTTCTGAATGTTTTTTTAACTACTGTTTTGCAAGTATAGTGAAACTAAGAAAATTCACAAAAGCTTCTCTGATGACAGAATATTTTGTTATAATAAAGAGAATGTATTTTAAATTGTATCTGTCCTATGGTACAAACAAACTTGAAAGTTCCTGAAATGAAACATCTGTGAGTAGACAGTCTGTACCAATTATATATATTTTTTTTAAAACTTGGACTAATCAAATATTGAAACAATCCCTGTCTCAGATGTCATACTATTTTCAAAATATATTCAATGCGCTGTGGATTCTCATCACAGACAGGGATCAAGAATTAATGTGTACTATTTTGCATGTGAGCATTCAATCTCTATAGTCTTCTTCGGACGCTCCATATCGACTCACTTGTAAATCAATCTGTGTGATTTGAGCATAAGAGCGATTGTACGTTGTGCAAGTTATGCACCTACAAGTAGGCCAGCACATCCAATTTCTGCACTGCTTTTTATTTACTTTGGGTAGCATCCTAGGACCCACATGAGCGCTTACAACATGCATTGTAGGTCGCAGTGGTACTATTCTTTGCTTCACTTGCACACCCCAGCACAATACAGGTGTATATACATAGTAATTTTTCGATTTACTATATTTCTATTCCATATTACTGTCAAATAAAAAATTATATTATTCGTTAGATAGATGATACAAGTTTGGAAATCTTCTAAAAATGTGACAACCTAATGTTATTTGAGTACCAAATCTTCAAGGTAGCCACTAGCAACAGTAAAACTAAGAACATGAATACTCAATACATTTTAATGTGAATGTATACAGCTTCTTCAAAAACATAATTGATGGATTATGCAACAGTGTTGGGGCACACATTAAGAAAGTATTGACCTGAACGTATATGTGCTGAGAAGGAAATCATTATATATAGAAAATATCCCTGTCTCAAATGTTATATTATTTTCAAGTCATATATTCAATGCGCTGTGGATTCTCATCACGGACAGGGATCACGAATTAATGGGACAATTAGGTTTAATATTTTACTATGTAATCATTCAAATACCATGTATATTTAGTAAATACTATTAACCATGCGCAAGCACTAACAAAAACCATCTTTGAACAGATAGAATACACAGTCAACACTGAATTATACTGTGTGATAAATTGTTACTAATTCAACTTGAAACAAGTTTAGATATTTTTTAAACTAGTTTCGCAAGCATAGTGAAACTAAAAAGACTTACATGCTTCTCTGATGATCGAATATTTTTGATGAGAATGTATCTGTTAAATTGTATCTCTGGGATTGTACAAACATAACTGATTGGCTACTGAATTGAAAAACAGGTTGTGGCTGAATTGAATTCATGTCCTATTTTCCATTGCAGGTGTATGTACAAATTCAGTTGCAGTTTCCTTAATTATTAACCGATTTTTATGAATAATATACCATCTTGAAGTTAAATGTATTTTCTTTAAAATAGATCTAACAGAAATACACATTGGCGCTCCCAGCGGCTCATGTGAGCCAATCAGTTAAAACAGTGTCTGACATGAAACATGTCTGTGATTCGACAATCTAGAAAGAATACTGAGAACTCAGTAAATTAGGAAGTAGTGAAACAATCCCTGTCTCAGATCTCATATTATTTTCAAAATATATTCAATGCGCTGTGGATTCTCATCACAGACAGGGATCTCATGTGCTATCTGGTCAAAACTGTAATGACATAATAGTACAGTGGACAGAACTAAAACTTGTAAATAATATGTTGAGAAAAAAATTCCTGACCTAGTGATATAACATTGGAAAGAAAACTACATGGACCTCTTTGAGAGCTACAGAAGACAGGGAATTTTATACAAGAGACATTATGACATTTCAAGCATACTAGAAGAATATACTGTTCAACACACAAGTTTTCATTGCCAAGACCTCACAAGGAACTCTAACTGACATGCAACTCATAGAGGAAACAACATTTCATGGATGGTTTAGATGAGTATATGAAACAGACCACAAAGAAGATTACCAAGACTACCATAGATACCAGTAATTTAACAACCAATAACACACCATACAGTATTCTTAAACTAACCATCTTACCAATAAGTGCTTCTTGCGCTCATAGAAATGTTTAGACTTGACCTTTCTCTTGGCTTCAAGGGTGGCTACGACTCTTTGGTATTTCCAACCTACTTCATGAGACAAGCGGTCCAGGCTGCAAAACTGGAAAAAATATGCACAGCATTGATTAACTTCAGTAATCATCAATAAAAACTCACATGAAAGGAATAAGAAAATATTTTGCTCTATTACTAATCATAGGAAATCATTCGTCTTGCCTCAGATGGTAGTGCATGTAGTCTGTTTTCACAATGTACTCAAAACACATGGAATGTGATCGCTACAGGCAAAATGCTGACAAACAAATACAATTTACATGAGACTGATAACACATCCATACTCATAATACGAGAATGAATTGGATCCTATGGTCAATCACATCTGAGACTAATATGCTAGTGCAAAAGGTGGATTTTATGTTTGTAAAATATCTGTCTTCTTTGAACTCTCCATATCGATCATTTGTTAACCACTGTGTGACCTGAGCCTGATCCGAACACGAAGAGATATGATCATTTATGCCTGAAAGCATGACATTCTCCTGGTTTTCATATAAGAGCAGGAAAATACCTTCACATCCCTGAGACAAAAAATAAAATAAAACCCTCTAGCAAGACATTCCATTTTTGGCCACCAGAAATTTTGTCAATTGGCTTTTCACTTCTTCGAGCGCTCCATATCTACCACTTGTTAACCAGTCTGTGATATGTGTTCTGAGCCTGAGAGCAAGTGTATGTAGTGCCAGTTATGCATGCGCCTACAAGTAGGCCAGCACATCCGATTTCTGCGATGCATTTTGTTTACTAGTGATATTCCCTAGGTCCTACATGAGTCGCCTTACACGTGCCTTGTAGAGTTGCAGTGGTAATATTCTTTGCTTCCTTGCGGCACCACACGGCGAATTGGCTTTTTAAATAGTTCAGTAGCTTGCACTGAATCTCCCTTCAGCACCCCAACCACATAAGAAATTGTTCATGTCGATACTGACCTTCCTTGCAGGATTTAGTCTGAGAACTTTGAGGGCTGATGGTACCACCATGCGCTTCTTCTTATCATATGGTGGAGGAATTCCTTCAAAGACCTTCAGACGTTCCAAAGCATCCTTGCCACGGGCTGTTTTGTGAGGTAACATTCCTGTAAATGAAAGATTATGACTCTTGGATTAATCAGTATAAAACATCCCAGTTTGCAAGTGCAGAAATTTCACATCTAGAATTCATCATTTATAAATTAATATTAAGAAAATTAAACAAAATGTGGCTGTGTTATCAGACAGGATATATTTTTCATGTACATCAAGGTAGGTAAGGAATGTCATCATAAACACAGCAAGTATACACATATTAACTGACTGGCCCCCATAATCCACTGGGAGCGCCACCGTGTTTTTAGATCTATCTTAAAACTCATTTCCTTACAAAATGGTATATTACTCATAAAAATCAGTTAATAATTAGGAAACTGCAGCTAATTTGTACATACACCAGCAATGGGGAAATAGGACAGAAATTTAATACAGCAACAACTCAGCTTTCAATTGGTAAATAATCTCTCTCTTGCATGCACGATCACTGCTTAAGACTGATGTACTAGATTTCCCATAAATTCTTATTTATGTGGAAATATGATTCATGCAGCCTTAGCATGGGTGAGCTTAGTCACATCTTTAGCTCCATTTGGAGCTCTGGTGCTTATTCTTGCGATTAGTCAGGTTTCAGCCACAGAAGGTGGTCGCTATTGTCTTTCAGGGGTAAATAATCAGTTAATAACATATTATGTTTGTTTGCGTTCATTCTTTAATCACCAGTTTAATCACTCTTTGTGACATGTTTGGTTTAGGCCAAGAACAAATAACATAGCATGTGTAACTAAATAATACTCCAAAAAACATAACTAATAAATTATACTAATGTGCACAAATAAAAAATAATGCAGTAACTCAAATCACTACACTATACCTCTAACAACCCTCCAAAACTGCTTGCTTGGTCACGGAAGGGAAAGGACCACGGGCTGGATTCACATTGCAACGTTTCTTCAAGTATTTCAGAAACTTCACTGTCAACATAGAAACACAAAGTGAAAAGTTATCATAAACTCCATTCATACATTAAAATTACACAGCAAGCAATAAAACAATAACTGCAAAATTTTGTAATTACTGTTATAGAAATGAGAGCTGTATTAGACGAATGGCTAGTGTTCTTGGATCATATCAGTGCTGTCCTAGAATCAAGTTAACCAGCTAAAGTGGTATTTTTTTTTCAACCACAGCAGCTATTAGGTTGACCCAGCCTCACATGGTTACCAGACAAACACTGGTAAGTAAAAGTGGCTGAAGGATGTTCAAAACATAACCCATTGTGTGCAAATTGATGGCACCACCCATTCAGAAAGCAATGGCAAACCACTGAACGTAATAATACCTAGAAAAATCACAAACAGTGTTAAAAGCTGGGGTTGATTCGCAAAGTCCTGTAAATGCAATACATTTATAACTTATACATTAATAAATTTTCTATCTCAAGAGATATTTTAAAATGTGAACTAAATGTGGCTGTGTATCAGACAGGATATATTTTTCATGTACATCAAGGTAGGTAAGGAATGTCATCATATAACACAGCAATCACAGAGTATACACGTTAATAACACTAACTGCAAATAACATTAAACAACGCTACAAAATCATGGAATGAATAAATTTTTACTCCTTTGAACGCTCCATATCGACCAATTGTTTGTTAACCACCCTGTGGTTGTACATTTGCCAGTTATGCACCTACAAGTAGGCCAGCACATCCAATTTCTGCAACGGTTTTTAGTTCCGAGGTTAGCTTCCTAGGCCTACATCAGTCACCTCTTATGATATGCCTTGTAGGTCGCAGTGGTATTATTCTTTGCTTCCCTTGCGTTCTGGACATCAAACAGGCAAGGAAATGTACATATATAAATCAAATGTGAACTAAATATGGCTGTGTTATCAGACAGGATATATTTTTCATGTACATCAAGGTAGGTAAGGAATGTCATCATAAACACAGCAATCGATAAGTATACACATGTTAATAACACTAACCGCAAATAAAATTAAACAACGCTGCAAAATCTTAGAATAAATGAATATTTTATTTATTCCATTCATTTATTTCTGATATGCTTAACATACTTTGCCCAACAGACGTCAAAATTATTCTCATCTCTGTGCATGAAGTCCCTTAGCTTTTTATACAATTTACCATGCACTAATTCACAAAATAGCATGACAATGTGTATTTCTTTACTCAATAAATTTTCTTTATCACATTTCCAAACTTACACTTGTTTCTGTAAAAGTTTCCAGAAATGTTGATTCCTTCACATCTGACAACAACAACTCTCTGACCTAAGATTGAACAAAAGTATAAATTATTGTAGAACTCTATAGATCATGTGATCATTAGATGGTATATTGTTCATGCAACAAAAACAATAAATAAAAATCAACAAAAGTTGATAAATTGTGCAAAGAAGTTTTCAGTGTGTATGTTAAGGACAGACCGCCCTGTGGTATTATCGATTTTCCTTTAAAAAACATAATTTGGGGTTATTTATATTTTAGATAATACATTCAATTCTGAACCAGAAACCATCTTTAGTTTATAATAAAGATTAAGCTATGTATTTTAATTAAATTGTTTAATTATGTATGTTTTTACCTTTAGCAAGCTAATTATATATTCAAAATCTTAAAATAAACTTTGCTTCTATTTGGACAATATTAATAATTTTTTCACAAAAATGAAAGCCTCCCCAAGATCTGCGATCGTTTTTTTATAAACAAATAAAGAATATAACAAGAAATTTCATTGGTTGATAAATAGTCAGCCATGATACTTTGAAACCCTCAACCAATCAGAGCGGTTCTTACAAAATGCTTACATTTACGATTAGTAAACAGTGGCATTTAGAAAGCAGCGTTCGACTGAAGTGTGTATCTTTTGAGCTAAATAATTTGCTATTACTCTACTAAACCATTATGGATAGTAATAAAGTAATTAAAACAAATAGATATCGTTCAAAGAAAAGGAAATTTTGAGGTAACCAGTATTCTAGAACGGAAGATTTGAATGCTAGTATCAATACTAGTATTAGTAGTATTGACAGTGTTGAGACGTCGAGTGGGCAGTTTCAGTTTGAAAATGATGATCCCACAAATTCTAATATTGACATTGATGATACTGTACCTGCCCTTAGTGAATCCAGTTTAAATTTAAACCTGTCTGTTCCAACTTCATCATCTTTTCAGAAGCTAAACAAGTCTTTAAATTTAGTAGAAGTTCCTGAAGTTCCAGAAATTAGTGGCTATCGATTTCTTGACATAGAAAATGTGATTTCTTTCGTTCAATTGTTACCATGTTCAAATTGTTTTGATATGAGTAGCAAAGATACATTCATAGTGAAAGAGAAAATGTCAACCTGCGATTGCAGTTGGCAATGTATAGCATTGGCTGTCATTATGAGAAAACTAAATAGTTTCTTGGGAATATGAACATGCCACCTCCTGTTGGTGAAACAAGAA
Source organism: Arion vulgaris (assembly GCA_020796225.1). Lineage (NCBI taxonomy): Eukaryota > Metazoa > Mollusca > Gastropoda > Stylommatophora > Arionidae > Arion > Arion vulgaris. Next base: position 55,219,444 of record CM036755.1, on the reverse strand, counting down.
GCTGTGTTTTAAAAAAGATTCATGATGCTACAAAGGATGTAGCAAAACAATGCATGTCAGAGGCAGCAAAAGAACTGAAAGATGAACAGGGTCCAGAAGTCACAGTCAGCTGCGATGCGACATGGCAGCGTTGGGGATTTGTTTCCAAGAATGGGGTATCTACAGTACTGTCTGTAAATACAAATTATAATAATAGCCGTCCATCGCTAGCGATGATGACAACAATCTCAGACGTGTACTGTTGCACCTCTCTGGTGTGTGCGGAGGTGACTGTAGAGTCCAATCCTAGAACAGAATCCCCGACCACAGGTGGGGCATACATGATCAAGGTTAGACATGTGCGTGTTGTGTGCTCTGTCTTTTCGCGCTGCTCGTTTTCTCTGTGACTCAACAATACGATGATTCTCAGCTATTCGGGTTCCTCTTTGTTGTTACAGCGCCACATTTGGCGATCTTGCATAGGATTCCCAGCACGTATTGTCTATATCGAAGCATTTCAGAGACACTTTAAGAGTGTCTTTAAAGCGTTTTCTGTCCACCAGCTAAACGTCTGCCCCCTTCAAGCTCGGCATACATCAACTGTTTTGGGATGCGTTTATCAGGCATTCGAGCAACGTGACCGACCTCATCTCATAGCTGTTGATGATGCCACTATAGTCTTTAATAATGGGGAATTAGGAAGACATAGTATTTTTAACAAACTGAGCTTATCCTTTGGAAAACATTGTTTTCAGTGCTATGGCAGTAGATGAAACGCATATCTTCCTCATTAAAACAAAATTTAAATACAAAAAGGTAGAAAGGTATAAAAATCATTGCTAACAGTTCAAGAGTTGGCTGGGAAGATTATTATGTTCCTGAGCGGGTTTTAAACTGCATTACTGCCTTCAATAATTCAGAATTTGTCGGTTTTTTTGACATTTTCTCAAAACTGTTATTTTACTTAAATGTATGTCCAAATATACATTTATTCCAAAACTACTCAAAGAAAAACTGTAAAATTTCACACTTCTTCCTTATGCACATGTGTTCAGTCTCTACCAATTTTATTAGAATTCCATGAATAGTTTTTATGTATTGTGCAAAAGATATCTCTTACCCACTTCTTTTCGTCAAAAATATGGATTTGGATGAAAAAATTCAGGTAAGTCTCATTTCTTTATATTTTAAAAATTTTTTGCTACCAGCTAAAGATATGGTGATTTAGTATAACATCTGAAATTTCTATTGTGCTTACTTTAATAGAGCTTAAATCATCCTGTATTTGGCAATGTCACTTTTGCGATCAAAAACATCAATATTTAACATTTTTGCCTAGAATATATGTGTTTGGATTTTTTAAATAATTTTTATTGAGTTTTTACATTATGTTGATAACTTAGAACCATATAAAAACTTGGATTCTTAAGATTTAGGAGTGCCGCCTGGGACTGCCTAGATAGTAGCTCGGCCTCTAGCTGTGAGACGCCGATAGCTGGGTTCGAACCTACTGTCCGGCATTTGTTCGAGTCCCTGGTCTTACTCAGGACGATAACGTGAGTACCTCTGAAGTCGGAGAAAATCTGCCTGTATGGCGAGGAATACTAATTACGAGTACATTGAGCACACGGCTGCCAGTGTAAAGTAATTTACAATGTGCCTGCTGCCATTGTAAGAAATTGGAAAAGCAGTTTTCACGCAAAATCAGTTTCAGAGATGAAACTTAGTCTGAGTTGGAAAGCGGTGCCGTCTGTCCTTAAGGAAAGATCATTTACATTTCGCTAACAGTAAAGTTTTGAATGTTAAATTAAAAATTGAAATTTTATTGTACTCCCCCCAAGTATCAAACCAGTTTATTTAACTCTTTGAGACATGGATATCGATATCGTAACCAAACATACATTTGACTGAAACCCACAAAGCTGGGTGGACATGCCAAAAAATTTCTGGTGAACAGTACATGAGTTTAGAGAGAGAGCTGAAGATATTCATGTTCATTCTTATCAATCAAGTTGACCACCCTTTGAGAGCTGTGCGGTTTGTGCCAAGATTGTGAATATGTTGTACCCCTGTTCATAGGCACATCCGAATTTCAAAGCTGAAGATAATCTGGTGGTGAGTAAAAATGACATATTTCTCTGGCAACATTACTTTAGCCAAGAAACCAATATTCATTTTATCCTGGTGTGCAGATTGAAATGGATAACATGCATCAGTGAGACAAGTCATGGAAATTATGCAGCATTAGGTCAGTTTGCCATAGTGCTGCGGGCTCGAAGGAGCAAAGGTACAGCACTCGACCTACAAGGCATGTCGTAAGAGGCGACTAAGGTGGGGTTTGGCGTATGGCTGGCTACCCTATCCAGTAGAAAATTTTAGCCACAAAATCCAACCAACCATGAACAAGTCACATAAAAATAAAATAAAAACTGTACAACCAAGAGGAAAGGAAGCTCTTCTAGAAAGAGGTATGACGATGCAGAAACCCAAAGAGTCTACACCGAGATTATCTTCCTTTCACCTAGGAAAACTCCAGAATTGGCACCTGGAATGTTAGAGTATGATCAAATGGGAAAGACAGCACAGGTTGTAAATGAGATGAAATTTCACGGATTGGCATCTTGGGATTATGTGAAACTAGGTGGAATGGTGCAGGCAAACAACGTCTAAACACAGGAGAAACAATGCTGTTCTCAGGCCATATGGAAGAAAATGCCCCCCCCATAGTGAAGGAGTGGCTTTAATGCTATCTAAAAAAGCGGAGAAGGCACTAATAAAATGGGAAGCAGTGAGTCCTAGGATAATCACAGCAACATTCAGAACCACCAAAAGAAAGATTCTTGAATGACCCAGTGTTATGCACCTACCAATGATAAAGAGGAAAAAGTAAAGAGAATTTTACATAAAACTTCAAAATACTATAGGTAATCAGAGAAATGGGAACATCAAAATTCTGATGGGTGACCTCAATGCCAAAATAGGTTCGGACAACATAGGCTACGAGGAGATCATGAGGAAACACGGACTAGGAATAATGAACGAAAATGGAGAACTATTCACTAATTTCTCTGCAGCGAATCAATACGTCATAGGTGGAAGTGTCTTTCCACATAAAGAATACATAAAGCAACCTGGGTATCACCAGATCACAGAACAGAAAATCAAATTGACCACATATGCATAAACAAGAAATTCAGGTCATCTCTACAAGATGTAAGGGTCCTAAGTGGGGCAGATGTAGATTCGGATCACCACTTGCTGATAAGTAAAATTAAACTGAAGCTTAAGCGATACATAACATCCCATGAACATAGACACCAATATAATGTAGGATACCTCAGAAGTCAAGAAACAAAGGAACAGTTCACGGTCACAGTCTTTAATAAGTATGAGGTTTTACGGCAATTAGAAGATGAGGTGAGTGCGGAAGAATGCTGGCAGCAAGCCAAAATATTTGGAATGAAACATGCACAGAGGTATTAGGAAAGAAGGAGCGGAATCATAAGGCATGGATAACTCCAGAAACTCTCAAGGAAATAGAAGAAAGGAAAAAGAGGAAAGCAGATTTAAATAATAGCAAACTAGAACTGCCAAAGCCATGCCCAGGAAAAGTACACAGAAGCTGCAAGAAAGTGAAGAAACAAATAAAGTTAGATAAAAGACAATACATAGAAGATCTAGCAAGAGAAGCAGAGGTAGCTGCAGGAAAGGAAACCTTAGGGATCTTTACAATATCACTAGAAAGCTAGCAGGAAAATACAGACCATCAAATGGGTTGATCAAAAATAGTAGTGGGAAACTATCACTAATGTTAGAGACCAAATGGAAAGATGGATGGAATACTTCAAAGAACTCCTGAACAGACCAGCACCTACAAACCCCAGATATCAACGGCAGAAATTGACTTGGACATCAACTGTGAAACCATCAAGGAGGAGATTAGTAAAGCCATTAAACTTTAAAAGATGGAAAAGCGGCGGTCAGATGGTATTCCAGCGAGGCGGTTAAAGCCAACATAAACACATCCACAGAAATACTGTATAAATTATTTAGCAGAATCTGGGAGAACGAAGAAATACCAGCAAACTGGAGAGAAGGATACCTGGTGAAGCTACCAAAGAAAGGGACCTTCAGAAGTGTGAAAACTATAGGGGAATAATGCTGTTGTCAGTACCTGGGAAAATACTAAGCAGAGTCATCCTGGAGAGACTGAGAGATGCCATCGATATAAAGCTAAGAGATGAACAGGCAGGCTTCCGACCAAATAGATCCTGTGCTGACCAGATAGCCACATTACGTATAATAATAGAGCAAAGTATTGAATGGAAATTCCCACTTTATATCGGATTTGTTGATTATGAGAAGGCTTTTGACAGTATTGATAAGGAAACCCTTTGGAAATTAATGAGGCATTATGGAATCCCACAAAAAATTATTAACCTAATAAAAGCAACATATACAGATATGAAATGTAGAGTTCTTCATGAAGGTAAACTAACAGATACTTTCGGAATAGAAACAGGAGTGCGTCAAGGATGTCTTCTATCACCTTTGTTGTTCTTACTGACAATAGACTGGATTATGAAGACCACAGTAACTAACACCAGAAATGGAATCCAATGGACTCTGATAGAGCAACTAGAGATCTGGACTTCGCTGATGATATAGCCCTTCTGTCACATGACGAAATCAGATGCAGGATAAGCTAAACACATTGAATCAAAGGTCCCAGCAACTAGGGCTGAACATTCATAAGGGAAAAACAAAGATATTGAGAATTAACCAAACAAACGACAACTCGATCTCCCTGGGGGAAATCCCACTTCAGAGGTAGAATCATACACATATTTGGGCAGCAACGTAGACAAAGAGGGTGGAACAGATAGAGATGTTAAAATAAGAATACAGAAGGCAAGAGGAGCTTTCATTGCACTGGGAAACATTTGGAAGTCCAAAGAAATCAAATCTAGAACAAAATTCGGATATTTAACTCTAATGTTAAAGCAGTTCTACTGTATGGGTCAGAAACATGGAGAACAACTAAAACAATAGCGCATAAATTGCAAACATTCATCAACTGGTGTCTCGCAGAATAGAGGGAATAAGATGGTATGATAGGGTCGAAATGAGGAGCTTATGGAGAGAACAAGACAGATTCCAGTGACAACAGGTTAAAAAAGCGCTGGCGCTGGATAGGACACACTTGCGAAACCGGAGGAATATCGGAAGGGTCCTTGCCTGGAACCCGCAGGGACAGCGAAAGAAGGAGGCCGAGAAATACATGGAGCGAGATTTGGAGGCGGAGATCAACAATATAAAGAAGAGCTGGAAGGAGTTGCAGGAGATAGCTAGAGATAGGAAGACTTGGCATGAGTTGGTTGAGGCCTATGCCCCAAGCCAGGGTAAAAGGCAAAAGAGAGAGAGAGAGTCAGTTTGGGGCAACAATTCTTGGTGTGCACACGGTGGACTACGACGACATCTTTACTTGAGGATCCAAATTACATGTCAGTACCTTTGAAGCCAGAGTACCTTTGAAGCTTGAATGTCAAGGAATACTGGTGAAAGTACACCTTTGCTTTAAAAATCATGTCCGAGGTGATTTATTTTGTGCCATGACTACGGCTGAGATAATAGATGCGAACACCAACAACTACAATGTTAGCACTAAAACTTACCATTCAACAGGGTTTTGCAACAACGTCTAAGACAGCCCAAGAGATGACCTCGCCATCAATCACAAGGCTGCAAAATACATTTATCAACATTAGACCAATAAATTTGAATACTATAAAGAAATTTTTATTAGAAATGGACTCATATTTTGGTCAAAATTAAAAGGTTAAAGATAAAAAACCTGTTTACCATTGGAAAAGAATCTATACTTCTGTAGTTAACAAGCCTTGGAATTTTAGAATTTTATTCTGGAACCTCACACCAACAAAGCTAAGTAGTATAAAAACAGGGCATCCCTCATTTATAGTTTATGAGGTGACTAAACTTTCGACAACCATGCCCATTTGGGACATCAAACGTGGTTCCTCTACTATAACTAGTGGTGGAATTTGTTTGTTAGTTACTGCAGCTTGCGCCTGAGTGGTTACCAGGGGCCCCATTTGGGAGAAGAATAGAACCAGTTACCTGCCTCGCATGTCGTAAGAGGCGACTAAGAGGTTTGCCTGAAATCGGATGCATGTCCCAAACGTGAAAGTCTATGCGTTTATTGGCCTACCAAAATAATGTGCAACGTATACACGTTCTTGGCAAAGATCAAACATATCACAAAGAGTGGTTAAAATTGGTCGTAAAAAACGAACGCAAAGAAGGAGACTGCAGCTTGATCGGCAGATTTTGAACGTCTTATGTGTCTAACTTAGTAACTTTTGCCACACCTTGACATCGTATCTAGTGATGAACACAGTAATTATTTAGAGCCATAGTTATATGCTTTTATTTTAGTCATACGTTTATTCATAAAAGTCAACTAATGTGTATTTTAATCAAAAAAATCATCACGAGCAACGTGGGTTATCGATAATTTATCACTTTCTAAAGTTGGCATGTAACTACATTCGGTGTATAAATTGATATAATTCTTAAGCTATCAAGCAATTAGCCTTATTATAATATTTTACATAACACGACTATTGATTTTAAAGTTTATATTTCCTTTATTTTGTTACAACAGTGAACAGATCATACAATATTTCTCCAAGTGATATATTTACCTGGTTAGTGAAACCCATATTAGGAATAAAAGAAGTCGTCTAGCAATTACGGGGTCGACATAGAATAGGAAAAGGGGGCCAGTTTAGAAGTCTGTCTATCAAGACGGACGTTGCGCTTTCTATCATCTCGTGACCGCAAGTTGTCTTCATGGCCAAGTTCTCTATCTTCTTCTTTGCGTTTGTTCTTTACGACCAATTTTAATCATTCTTTGTGATATGTTTGATCTTTGTCAAGAACGTGTATACGTTGCACATTGGTTTAGTAGGCCCCTAAACGCATAGACTTTTACACGTTTAGGACACATGCATCCGATTTCATCCAAACCTCCCTAGTCGCCTCTTACGATATGCGTGGCAGGTAATAGTGGTTCCATTCTTTACACCCCAAATTTCAATTTGGGTCCCGTAACCATTCGGGCGATTGACTCTGTCTAACGACATACTACCATACAGAATTTGATAGAATAGGCATAAACTACTTAAACTATACCAGCTAAGTAGGTCATGGAATAGCAGATTTGATTCTATAAAACTAGTTCTTCTGATGTAACACTATCTAACAATAGTAAAGTCCGTACAGTAATTAAGAACTTAATTGCCTCTAACGACCTTCCTCCGGCGCATCATCACTTTGTGTCATCGATAGCTGTTTAGGAAAACCCGCCTTTATATGCTCCCCAAAATTCATAAACTGAACAATCCGGGTAGGCCCATCGTTTCTGCTTGCTCTTGCCCTACAGGAAACATATCTCGAATTTCTTGATAGTATCTTCAATCCTATAGTCACCACACTACCTTCATTCTTGAAAGATACGAACCACCCTTGTCTGTTTTTCGTCTATTGAGTTATTGCCTGGCGGACTTACCGTCTCTTCCTCCTTGATGTGTGCTCATTGTACACCTCCATGCCTCATTCCGACGGACTTCAAGCTCTCCAGTTCTTTCTCGACAGGAGAACTAACCCACTTGTCTCCACCTCGCTCTCCTTCGTCTTGCAGAACTAGTTCTAACTCTCAACTCCTTTCAGTTCAATGACCAGTTCTTTGAGCAGATCAGTGGGGTCGCCATGGGTACTAAAATGGGACCCAGTTATGCTTGTCTATTCATGGGTCCTCTTGAGCACCTAGTATGGAATTCCTATGATGGCCCTCTTCCGTCTGTGTATCATAGATACATTGATGATTGTATTGGCATTACCGATATGCCTGAAGCCGATTTGTCACGCTTCATTAATTTCATTAATGTCTTCAACCCGGCTATTCGGTTTACATCTAAATCTCTACCTCTTGTGTCAACTTTCTTGACATCACTATCACTATCAGCCTATCCACCATCACTACATCAGTATACTACAGCCTACTGATGCACATAGTTTTCTTCTTTATACCTCTTCCCATTCCCAGGCTTGTCGTCTCTCTTTACCATTCTCTCAACTCTTGGCCTTCGTCGCCTCTGTAGCGAGGACGACGATTTTCTCGATAAAGCTCACGAGATGCTGGATTTCTTTCGTAAGCGCTTATACCCAGATAAGGTGCTTGCTTCTGCTATGCGGCGCGTTCAGCAAATTTCTCGCCAGGAGGCTCTCTCTAACCAGCATAGAACTTCCAATTCTGACAGGGTGAAACTTGTCTTAACTTTCCACCCTCATAGTTCCCTTGTGAAGAAAGTCTTATTCCGTCATCTCTCCATTCTTCAGTCTGATCCTGAGACACGTTCAATCTTCCAACACTATCCTTTGGTGGCGTACAGACGGGACAGAAGCCTTAGGGATATGTTGGTTCACAGTCGCCTCAAGCCTAATATCCATAGTTATTTTGGCACCATCCAGTGTGGCCGTCGGCGCTGCAACACTTGTGCTTATGTAATACAGACCCGCACTGTGTCTTTTCCTAAAGCCACGTTCGTTGTTGAAGACAGTTTCATGCGAGTCCCGTAATATTATCTATGCCATTATCTGCAAGCGGTGCAACAAGGCCTATATTGGGAAACCGGCAGGAGACTCAGTGACCGATTCGCCCAACATTTGCGCGATATACGCCAATGCTCTGTGACCCCTGTAGCTACCCATTTCAATGATACTGGCCATTCAGGAGCTTGCGATGTCCAGGTCACAGCCATCCGATCATGTTCCTCTGATGATCGTAGTAGATTTGCTCTGGAGAATCGGTTGATTTCTATGTATGGTACCTTGCGACCACGTGGCTCAACGTATTACATTCTTATGCTTCTTAGTACTTTCTCTTCCATGCTTTGTAATCTATATGGTTTTATGTTGCATGTATTACATTCTTATGCTTCTTAGTACTTTCTCTTCCCATGCTTTGTAATCTATATGGTATATGTTGCATGTATTCAAGTTATATATTTACTAGATGTTTCATTGTTTCTTTTCCGTTCTATTCCTGTTTTTGTGTTACATTTATTTCGTTATTCTTTTTTATTCCAGATTTTCCTTAGATACGTTTGTATTTGGTCGTCCATTTGTGTTTCATTTTAATTTGTCACTCTGTTTGTTCGTTTGCTGATAAAGGCCTTGTGGTCAGAAACGTTGCTGTTTATCGTCACTGTTTCTGTATTTTGTAAAACTATAGTACTTTGTTTGTACGTGTTTCACTTTTTTAGCACCATTTGAAGCTCTTGTGCTTATCCTTCGGTGATGTGTCCAATTTCAGCCAGCGTTTACTGGGCTCATCTCCGTCAGCCTTTGGCTGCTCCTGTGATAATTTTATTAAGACACCTATCAGATTCAGACCAGCAGAAAGTAGTGGATTTGTTCGTTGATGCGAGCGATGTTTAGTCTCAACTACAGTGGTAGTGTTCCACTAATCTGGGCCCCTTCCCAGAAATAATGGTCCAGTGCCAGGTATGCTGCTGTAACTGTCCATATACACAATCTGAGTGGGATATGTGACTAACATCATACCCCTTCCTCCCCGAATAGGAGTTTAATGGGCATGAAGAAAAGCCATAGAATGGCATACACAGAATCTTGGAAAATCAGACTTGATCGAGGTTCTCCCGGGTTAAACGGTGCCCTCCGCATAGTATTACCAAACCGGAAGTTATAACTATAACGTATGTTGGTTTCGTTTTCTCTGCGGAAGCCACATTCCTAGATTGTTCGAAACGCGTACTAACTCACTGAGAATTGAAAAAAATGTCGGAGTCAAAAGATCCAGATAGGTTTGATGGCATGCTGATGGCAATGGCCCAGCAGTGTGAGGGTGGTATTCAAGAGGTGAGGAATACGATTAACTATTTAACCAAGTTAGGGACTTGACTCTAGTCTATATAGTAAATATAGTATGGTAACATAGTACTATAGTTATAGTATAGTAACTTATAGTAGTCTAAGAAGTAGGTAGTGATTCTAGTGAATTCCATGTTATGTATCACCTGATTGAAGTGATTGATTGATGATTCAGATTATAATTATCATGATTATAATTATTTCTCCCCAAGCTTTCAATATATCATCGCCTTCTTAAACTTCTTACTACTTTGAACATTCAAATTGTTTCAAACAAGAGACCGTTTGAGTAGATAGATTCATTAAAGAAAGTAAAGTAAATCTCATATCAATCATAATTGGGTAACATTTGATTGTTCTGAGAACTGGCAAAAAAGGGCAATGGATCCCATAGACTCTATAAGAGTCGATTCACTGAAATCTGGGAGTATTCCCGAAAGGGAAAACTCAAAAGCACATAAATTACTATGATAAACTGACAAGTGTGAAGACTGTAGTTTCATAATTTGGAAACAGAACTGCGTCGCCTGCCTCAGAGTTACAAAAAAGTAATGACTTTCTTGAAACTTGGGAATGGAAAGTAAAAAAATTGCAAGCCAGAGTAAGACTGCATGAAGTGATAAGAATGCTTGATAGAAATAAATATGAACAAAGAAAGAGATTAGAGATATTTAGGCTCCGCTCAAAGCTTTGCATTGAATTGTAAAGCTCACATGCATGGATACTCCTTACTTAATGTGTATTTGGTTCACTGAAATTTGGTTATGTCTATTAGTTCCCCATTAGTAACATTGTCCTCTTATTTCAGTCCTTTTATTCTGTACATGCACAGGAGTACATGAAAGTATGTATCATCATTTTGGTAGCATGTCGTGTAGAAGAGACTACAGAGAATTGGCTGAAATCGGATGCATGTGTCCCAAACGTGTAGAAGATTGCGTTTAGGGGCCTACCAAACCAATGTGCAACGTATACCGTTCTTGGCAAAGATCAAACATATCACAAAGAGTGATTAAAATTGGTCGTAAAGAGTGAATGCAAAGAAAAAGAAGAAGATTTTGGTAGCTGTTGTCATTCTCCACGTTTCAGAGCTGTAGATAAGAAATAACTTGAAATTTGAGTTCAAGATCCTTAGTGTAGAAGTTAGACATTTCTTTTGATTTCCATATATTTGGCATGAATCAGCTCTGACAGTTTCTGTGTGACCAATCAGCTCGATACCACTCTACAGTAGGAACTCCCGATGTGATACTTTAAAATGAAGGTGTTCCATTAGGACTGATACAACATTGGAATTGAAAAGTCATAATTTAGTTTTGAAACTATAACTTGCAGTTCCATATTTTAATTTAGACTTTTAAAGCTGATGTTGCTTGGACAATTCGTAGCATAATTTGTTGTCTAACATTTCCAGTGCAATCAAAATTTCTAGCCAAATAGGGGAACTGCTCTGTTATTTTTATCATTTTTTTAATTCCAGGGTGATATCTGCATTACTTCTCACAGGTGTCTTAATTATATTTGTCTTTTCATAGCTTATCAGCAGTCCAACGGTTGTTGCTATAGATCGCCCATGTGGTGCCGGGGCTCACAAGGGGAAACAAAGAATAGTACCACTGCAACCCTATACAGACACTATAGTAGACACCGTACACAGACGCTAGTTGACCACTAACTACTTTAGAAGTAGACAAGTTGATGTTTGAAAATGGAAGAAGATAAAGAAAAGGACTATGTACTTAGTCTACCACGTTCGCCTGTGTGGTGCGGGCTAAGGAAGCAAGAATAAATACCACTGCAACCTACAATGCATGTGTAGCGAGGCGACTGATGTAGGCCCTAGGATGTTACCTAGTAAATAAAAAGCAGCGCAGAAATAGGATATTGGTTGACAAGTGGTCGATGTGGAGCATTCGAAGAAGAAGAAGTTGCTATAGATGACAAGTTGTCAGTTTTTCTCTGCATGTCTTGGTTGTTTTTGAATAATACAGCATCATCACCTGCAAAATCCACATCGATCAGTTGACTATTTTCTACCCAATCGATGCCAGTTTTGTCCCTGCAACATTTTCTCATCACCCAGTCAATGACCACTCCAAACAATCTCTCTCTCTCTCTTTGCCTTTTACCCCGGATTGGGGCATAGGCCCTCAACCAACTCATGCCAAGTCTTCCTATCTCTAGCTATCTCCTGCAGCTCCTCCAGCTCTTCTTTATATTGTTGATCTCCACCTCCAAATCTCGTCTCCATGTATTTTCGGCCTCCCCTTCTTTCGCTGTCCCTGCAGGTTCCAGGCAAGGACCCTTCTTGTTATATTCCCCTCCGGTTTCGCAAAGTGTGTCCTATCCAGCGCCAGCGTCTTTTTAAACCTGTTCGTTCACTGGAATCTGTCGTGTTCTCTCCATAAGTTCCTCATTTGTGACCCTATGATACAATCTTATTCCCTCTATTCTGCGCAGACACCAGTTGATGAATGTTTGCAATTTATTCGCTATTGTTTTAGTTGTTCTCCATGTTTCTGACCCATACAGTAGAACTGATTTAACATTAGAGTTAAATATCCAAATTTTTGTTCTAGATTTGAATTCTTTAGACTTCCAAATGTTTCCCATTGCAATGAAAGCTCCTCTTGCCTTCTGTATTCTTATTTTAACATCTCTATCTGTTCCACCCTCTTTGTCTATGTTGCTGCCCAAATATGTGTATGATTCTAGCTCTTGAAGTGGGATTTCACTCAGGGAGATCGAGTTGTCATTTTCTTACTCCAAACAATAGCGGAGATAAATACAATCTTGCTTTACTCCGGTTTCAAGCATAAAACTGTTACTTTGGCCATCATCAGTGCAGACAGCACACTGTCAACCGTCATACGGCTTTTGGTAAGGTTTATTATTTTAGCTCGTATTCCATAGCATCTCAGTATATTTCACAGAGAGATTCTATGTAGACTATCAAAGGCCTTTTTCTTCTTCTTCTTTGCGTTGTTCTTCGACCAATTTTAATCACTCTTTGTGATATGTTTGATCTTTGCCAAGAACGTGTATCAGTTGCACATTGGTTTGGTAGACCCTTAAACGCATATACTTCTACACGTTTAGGACACATGCATCCGATTTCAGCCAAACCTTCTTAGTCGCCTCTTACGACCTGTGTGGCAGGTAACAGTGGTTCTATTCTTTACACCCCAAATTTGGGCCGCGGAAACCACTCGGGTGGAAGGCCTTTTTAAAATTAATGAAATTTAAGATAAGTGGTTGTTGCTTTTCAATATGTTTGTAACCTGGTGCCTTGCATGTTGGCTGGGACAGTCAAAGGCTGACGGAGAGTGAACCCAGTAAACCCTGGTTGAAATTGGACACTTCACTGAAGCACTAGAGTTCCAAATGTTACTGAACGATGTGACGTAAAACACGTTCTTGGCAACGGCTGTTTAGATATCGCAATAAGAATGATAAAAATGGCTGAAAAGAACGATCGGGGAGAGAATATGTTTGTTCCTCCAAGATTAGATATGATATATGAAGACAGGAGAAGATGCTGGATGTCCTGACATCATGGTTCGACACACGTCAGAACTGATTACGTGCACCAAGCTGAGAGTGGTGGAGAGACATGTTCGCCTATACGGCAGGCATGGCACTTGAGATGAGATATCATAACTAGTTCTTAAAAGCTACAATTCAGTAATACTCCAGAAAGTTTTGGAGATCTGTGTTTCACTAAGCCAGCTGACTTGGCACTTGTTAGAGGAAAGTTTTTTTTTGATTGGTTATACAGTTGATGCCATCCCACTTCGATATACATGGCAATGAGGTAGCAGACATATTGACAAAGGCAGGCAGGCAGCAGATTACCACAAATAAATACTAGTATGACATGTGAAGAAGTGAAAACACTAATAAAAACGACTTACAAGAACAAATAGACAAGAGGTCAACCGGGTAAACAAAAAGAGGATGCTTACCACAAACTCAGCAGACAAGCAGGTTATCGTCTTTGGGCTATGTACTGCACAATAGGCTGAAGTACCATCTGTTTAACACAGAACTGTGGATAAGAACCGGACAGAAACCCATGATGACACAGGTCAAGGAGATAAAATGGTGATGGGTCAGACATACCCTACGGAAGATACAGTTGAGTGTCAGTAGACAAGCAGTTAAGTGGGACCCACAAGGAAAACAAAAAGAAGACGCCTAAACAGACCAGGAGACAAATTCTTCTTGAGGAACTGAAGAGGGCTCGACTATCTTGGGAGACCATAAAGAAAACAGCCAGAGGCTGAGAAGAGTGGCGAACAACTGTTGAGACCCTATGCTCCACGAGGAGCGGAGAGAAATAAGTGAAGTGACCATCTGTTTAACAAGTACAAGATAGACCCTACTGATGTATGCACATGTGGCACCAGCAAGTTGATAGAGACACATCCTGCAAGAGTCCATCATACAATGATCAGAGGAACTACACATGACCTACCCCCTTGTTAATCCATGACAAGCTATGTGGAGATGTACACAGACGCTAGTTGACCACTAACTACTTTAGAAGTAGACAAGTTGATGTTTGAAAATGGAAGAAGATAAAGAAAAGGACTATGTACTTAGTCTACCACTTCGCCTTTGTGGTGCGGGGCCCACAAGGAAGCAAAGAATAGTACCACTGCAACCTACAATGCATGTGTAAGAGGCGACTGATGTAGGCCCTAGGGATGCTACCTAGTAAATAAAAAGCAGCGCAGAAATCGGATTTGCTGGCCTACTTGTAGGCTCCTAACTGGTACAATGTACAATTGTTCTTAGACTCAGATCACATACAAATCACACCAAGTGGTTGCGAGTGATCGATATGGAGCGTCTTCAACAGCTCCTGTGATTGCAGTTCAATTCCGTGGGCTGGCAGAAAAATCACAGGCTCACCAGATTTGCGGTGTTCGTGGCACTGAACCGAAATGTTACGATGTCCATGGCACCGAGCAGAAGAGCTGAAAGCTCAAGTGCTTCTCATCGGTAAAAAAAAAATGGAGCGTTCGAAGAAAAAGAAGAAGTCTACCACTTAACCTTGATGTAGTCTATACTTAGTTTTTTTTCTGCAGTTGTTGGATGCATTCTTTGGATTTCTTGCAAGAAAAACAGTTTTTTACGGGTGCTGGAGGAGCACAAGCAGAGAAGGTAGGTGTACACGGCAGCTTATGTAATTCATGAATCTTCATATTTTAAAATTGTCTGTTGCAATCAGTTTCATATGCTTAGTCTTCTAACCCATGTGGTACCAGGGCCTGCAATGGAAGCAAAGAATAATACCACTGCGACCGACAAGGCATGTCATAAGAGCGATTGATGTAGGACCTAGGGAAGCTACCCTAGTAAATGAAAAGCATAGCAGAAATCGGATGTTCTGGCCTACTTATAGGCGCATAACTGGTACAGCGTACAATCACTCTTAGGCTCAGATCACATACAAATCACACAGGGTGGTTAACAAGTGGTTGATATGGAGCAGCTGAAGAAGAAGAAGAATATGCTTAGTCTAGACTATAAGATGGGTTGCATCTATGAAACTGTATGTCAGTTGCAGTTCTGCCCGAGTGGTTACTGGGGCCAAATTTGGGGTGTAAAGAATAGAACCACTGTTACCTGCCACACATGTCATAAGATGTGACTAAGGAGTTTTGGCTGAAATCGGATGCACATGTCCTAAACATGTGGAAGTCTGCGTTTAGGGGCCAATGTGCAACATATACACGTTCTTGGCAAATATCAAACATATCACAAAGAGTGATTAAAATTGGTCGTAAAGAAGAACGCAAAGAAGAAGACAAAGAGTGATTAAAATTGGTCATAAAGAACGAACACAAAGAAGAAGTTGCAGTTCCATGAGGATTCGCCATTTCTTGTTATATAAACTTAGTTCATGCGGTCTTGTTTCATTTTGCTTGTGTAGGTATAATGGACAAGACTACAGGATGTTCACTGAAGTCTGTGTTTCAGTCTGACAATCACACTGTACAGTTTGAGCAAGCTTCATTCTGTGCACATGGTGGTTTTGCTGGCAATGTCCTGTTCTGAGTTGGAAGATGTTTTGTGGTTCAGGAGTTTAATGTTGGAAACAAAATAAAAATGTGGATTTTGTCATGAAAATTATTAATGAGTCTGCAAGGTGTGTTCTACGGTTGGCTCTGCATCGAGCAGAGTTGGTATCGGCTAGTCTCTTTTAGGAAGGGTGAAAATAAGTAGCCTGCTGATGAACCCTCAGACACATAGGCCAGCCCTAGAAAATGATGACATCGAGATCCAAGGCTAACAGGTCTCTGGCTTGCCTAGGTGCATGAATCTACTAAGTAAGTTTTTTCTTTCCTCAATCCGCTACTTAGAGGGTGAACACCGCCCGAGTGGTTACCAGGTCAAATTTGGGTGTAAAGAATAGAACCGCTGTCACCGAGTGGTTACCGGGACCCAAATTTGGAGTGTAAAGAATAAAACCACTGTTACCTGCCACGCATGTCGTAAGAGGCGACTAAGGAGGTTTGGATGAAATCGGATGACGTGTCCTAAACATGTAGAAGTCTATGCATTTAGGGCCTACCAAACCAATGTACAACGTATACATGTTCTTGGCAAAGATCAAACATATCACAAAGAGTGATTAAAATTGGTCATAAAGAACGAATGCAAAGAAGAAGAAGAACCACTGTTACCTGCCACGCATGTCGTAAGAGGCGACCAAGGAGGTTTGACTGAAATCGGATGCATGTGTCCTAAATGGGTACAAGTCTATGCGTTTAGGAACCTACCAAACCAATGTCCAAAGTATACACGTTCTTGGCAAAGATCAACTATATCACAAAGAATGCTTAAAATTGGTCAGAAGAACGCAAAGGAGAAGAAGAGGACGAACACAAATTTTAAAAAGCTTGCAGAAACTGGATGTGCAGCCTACAGGTGACGATGAGAAAAATGAGAACGATTAACAATTTTTCTTAGTGACATATAGTTGAGTGATAAATATTTAAAATTTGGATTCCCTAACATCATAAATATAATATGATTTGTTATATTGCAGTTGGTGATTGCAAAATTTGAGCAGTACGAAACAATTTTCAATGCAAGGCTGCAGAAAGAAAAGGCTGAGCAGGGATGCAGAAAGAAAAGCGGCAAGAGCGTTTGGCCAAAAAGAAAACTGAAGAAGAAAAGATTGCAGAGAAGGTAGAAGAAGAACCAAAAATAAAAGAACTTACCGATGAAGAAGCAGAGAAATTGGAAAGGGATCTGCAGAATGTAAGTTATATAATCCATTTCAATTGTAGGACTATAGAGGTCTTGGGTGTTTTCTACTGCCCTTTGTTGTAGTCATACTTGGGCTGTCCAACCTGTTGCCTTACAGGTCGGCTGGGGACAGCCAAAGGCTGAGAGAGCGAACCAGTAAACGCTGGCTGAACCCGGACACATTGCTGAAGGATAAGCACCAGGGCTCCAAATGGCGCTGAAGATGTAATGAAACACACGTTCTTGGTATAGGCTGTTTATATATCACAATAAGAATGATCAAAATGGCCCAAAAGGACGATCGAGAAGAAGAAGATAATACTTGGGTTGTCCTAACACTAGAGTTATAAATACTGTACTTTTAAAATATATCCAGAATAAGAAGTATGTCTATCCAGCTGCAAGTATGTTGCTGAGATTATAAAACCCAAACATACAGCAAAAATTATCGTAAAGAGCAATGAACACACAAAGGAAGGAAAATATGGAGACAAGACTGTCAACGAGACAGACTAAAATATTTCAAGCAGTCCGAAATTACAGATGCCCTGCCATACACCTGTTGGGGCCTGCGAACCGATGTGCAATGTACAGTCGTTTTTGGCTAAGGTCAAATATCACAATGAGTGATTAAGCTTGTCGTCAAGAAAGAAAACAAACATCATTTCACCTGAATTTGTCCCATTTTATGTTTCATTATCATCATCAAATAGCTTGTCCTGAGCAGAACTTTGCCACCCCAACAGTCCTCCTCTTTCATAGGCCAGATGTCCTGCCTCTGCAGCCATCATATTCAAACCATCAGTTACATCCTGAATCCATCTTCTCCATTGTCTTCCTCATCTGCTCTTTGCGGTATGCCTCCTTCCATGATGGTCTTCTCAACCCTTCATGTCTTTTATATGCCCAAAATATCTCAATTTTCTCTTTCTTTATGTTTATTATCTTTATAATTTTTCACAAACATTTTTTTCTCAAATGCATTCAACTTGCTTTCTAATCTTTAGTCATTTTCCAACTCTCGCTGACATATGTTAGGATTGATACAAAATTTGAACTGAAAATTCTTAATTTTGTTTTAAAATTAATTTCAGTTCCATATTTTATTTAGATTTTTATAAGATTCTTCTTATGTTCGCCAACTATGAATTCAGGCGTAGTCAGGGCATCTGGTATGATACTTCGGATTGATTTTTGCATGAAGGCTTGCTTTCCTTATTATCAGTGTTCCTCGCCATGCAGGTGTGCCATCTCCGACTTAAGAGGTTTTTATATAAGCTAATAAGGGTTACCTTTACTTTATTTTCAGAAAGACAATGATGTTGATGCTGTCAAGGGGATGATGATGTGGCAGAGGATCCGATAGAGCAGAAGGTAGAGATTAATATAGTGGTTGCCAGTTAACAAAATCGAGGAGTTGAAAATCCTTGGCAGTTCAAAATCGAGAAGAGCAGGCTGGAAAGCCGCTGCTTGAGCAAATTTCATTAGAAAATATTTAAAATAAACGCCGAGGGATACAGGTTTCCAAATTTTGGGTGTAAAGAATAGAACCACTGTTACCTGCCACGCATGTCGTAAGAGGCGACTAAGGAGGTTTGGCTGAAATCGGATGCATGTGTCCTAAACGTGTAGAAGTCTATGCATTTAGGGGCCTACCAAACCAATGTGCAGCGTATACACGTTCTTGGCAAGATCAAACATGTCACAAAGAGTGATTAAAATTGGTTGTAAAGAATTAACGCAAAGAAGAAGAAGGAGATTAAAAATAAAATTCCTACATTATCTTCACCATCTTCAAAATTACACGTGGACCTCGCAGTGCTACAGAGTTCGTGCACTGCAGCTGAGATCTTCCTGTGTAAGAAAGAGATTGGAGCAACATGGTTTACTTGAAATGCAATGAGGATGGTCCTATCAAATAACAAAATATCTCATTTTGTTCCTCTTGTCTCTCTTGATGTTGACTATGCAGGATCTCTTATACAGTTCGTATATCGAGATGTTCAGGGATTCTGCTATTCATAAGTCCAGCCCTTGCATGGCCATCCTCTCCCCATGTTTCTGTTTATTCTGTGTATTATTGCCTTTTGCTGTATACTAATTGAAGGAAATTATGTTATATGACCGAACCATTTGTCTTGTTTTCTCTATATCGCCCGTGTGATGCCGGGCTTGCAAGGAAGCAAAGAATAGTACCACTGCTGAATCTTGAAGTAAGAGCGACTGAGGTAGGGTCCTAAGGAAGCTACCTAGTAAATCTTCTTCTTCTTTCGTTGATTCTTCGACCAATTTTAATCACTTTTGTGATATGTTTGATCTTTGCCAAGAACATGTATACGCTTCACATTGGTTTGGTAGGCCCCTAAATATATGTCTTCACGTTTAGGACACATGCATCCGATTTCAGCCAAACCTCCTTCTGTCTCTTACGACATGCATGGCTGGTAACAGTGGTTCTATTCTTTACACCCAAATTTGGGCCGGTAACCACTTCGGCGACCTAGTAAATAAAAATCATCACAGAAATTGGATGTGCTGGCCTCTTGTAGATGCATAACTGGCATCAACATACAATCTTATAAGGCTCAGATCACATACAAATCTATCAGAGTTTTAACAAGTGGTCGTGGGAGGCGTTAAGAAGAAGATGATCTAAACCAATTCATGTCACTGCTGATTGCAGAGTTTGGATTGGAGCAACCAGAAAAGTAGCACAACAGGCGTTTGAGCATACTCAATCAACATTGAACAGGTATGTTATGCTGTATGCTGTTGGAGATAATGTGAAAGAGATCGGAACATCTATGGACATGTCCGGAGAGCAATGAAGATATTCCAAACTGAAACTATCTGTTATCATACCATAAGGATCATTGGAGAATGTGCTGTTAAGCCGTAGTTTGTTAAGAACAGGACATGTTGGACTGAATTACTATCTACATAGAATAAGCCATACTGTAGAAATGCAGTCATTCATGAGACAGTACAGCATATCTTGCTTGAATGTCCTGGACTACATAAAGCTAGACAAGAACTCCTCCCACCACACCCATCTGTTCATAATACCCTTTACATTAGTCTTCCACAATTACAGAACACATGCAGATTCTACAAATTGGCATTGGCTGCACAAGAGTGAAAACTCGAAGACCTGGTTAGAAGAAGAAGCCATAGTTTTGTTTGACCAAAGGCATACAACAGCTTTACTGCCCAGTGTTTCTCTGGTACCGAATTGAGGCTGTGTCAACCTGAGCTCCTAACATAAATAAATTGCCATTAGAACTGTGAAATTTAATCTTTGAAACTCACGTCTATGAAGCACTTACCACTACAATATCTTGACTCTGTCTTCTGCAGACTTTTTTTTATAATTTTGATTAATTATGAATTAAGACAATTGTCTAATTTTGAATTGATAACTGTTTTCAGTCACCAAGTGATGATGAAGAGGATGAAAAGGACAAAGGAAAAATTAAACCAAATATTGGGAATGGTGCAGATATGCCAAATTATAGCTGGACCCAAACCTTGCAAGAAGTGGAGGTAATATATCATATAGTGTTCATTCACAATCTACACCAATTGTTAGAGCATAATCTTCATTATTATATTGTCTGTCGACACCTTTTCTTATTGGGGTCTCCAGGCATAGAGGTTAGGTGCTTGTGCCAAAGATACCAGGTTTGCTCCATCGTGGAACCATCTGAATATTTTTCCAGAGATCCCTGATTTCAGTGTAGATGAGATGGAGTTTCTAGTACTATCGGAAACAGACAATAAAACATATGTCCCTTGTTCAATTTGAGCATGTAAAAGAAACCATGGCAGTTCAAAACCGAGCAGGCTGGAAAGCCGCTGCCTGGGCAGAATTGATTAGAAAAGATTAAGAATACGCTTTCTACAAAATTATTTTCACCATCTTCAAAATGATATTGGGAACCTCGTCGGGTGCTACAGAGTTCATGTAGTGCAGTTGAGATCTTTTTGTGTAAGAAAGAGATCGGAACACACATAATTACTCACTGAAGTGCAATAATGATGGTCCGATCAATCAATCTTCTTATGATTAAAAACGACCGTGTGGTGCCGGGGCCCGCAAGGTAAGCAAAGAATACTACCACTGCGACCTACAAGGCATGTCGCAAGAGGCGACTGATGTAGAACCTAGGAAGCTACCTAGTAAATAAACATCACAGAAATCGGATGTTCTGGCCTACTTGTAGGCGCATAACTGGCACAACGTACAGTCGCTCTTAGTCTCAGATCACATACAAATCACATAGAGTGTTTAACAAGTGGTCGATATGGAGTGTTCGCAGAAGATATGATTCAAAAAATATTCTCAAGTTTTTATGTTGACCCATGATGCTGCTAATAAATCCTTTATCTAATTCTGACTCTATTCTGCCTTTTAATTTTTTAGAATCCTTCTTGATAATCTGTTTACGCCCGAGTGGTTACGGGTCAAATTTGGGGTGTGAAGAATAGAACCACTATTACCTGCCGCGCGATGAAGGCGACTAAGGAGTTTTGGCTGAAATCGGATGCATGTGTCGCTGGGAATGCTAACCCTTTACAAATGCTTGCAGAAAACGGATGCACCAGGCCGTAAGGCGCATAACATGGTGCAACGACCCTCACAATGTGGAATGGGATAACGGATTCTACGGTCGCCAACCTGCCTCGGACATTTAGCCATGCAGTAAGAATGTCAGACCTACCATCACGAGGGTGGCTAAAACTTACAGCGGGAAGAGGTTGGCACAAACGGGGAAGCAGAAATCATAGGCATTATATCCTACAGAACTGCCCCTGTTGCAGACTTCGAGAAGAAAGAGGTGGCCCACTTACACTAGCGTCCCAAGACAAACTGTATGACGTTGCTGATAATCTGAGACAGACGGCTGTCTTTGTTAAAGAATCCGAAATCCCAATCTAGTGAGAATGCAGAAGAAGAAGATAATCTGTTTTGAGTGTTTAAACTTCTGAATATACTTCTGTAGTTAAACGTCTGTCATATACTTCTTATAATAATATGTTTGCAGTTAATTTTTTGAATATTATTCTAGATCCGAGTTCCATTTAAAGTCAACTTTCCTTTGAAGAGCAAGGATATAGTCGTAAACATAGAGAAAAGGGTAAGTCTGTGTGTTTTTGCTTAAAATAATTTGTCTTCCAATTGGCTGCTCTAAATTCGATGTATTTCTTCTTCTTTGCGTTTTCTTTCGACCAATTTTAATCGCTCTTTGTGATATGTTTGATCTTTGCCAAGAACGTGTATCGTTGCACATTGGTTTGGTAGGCCCCTAAATGCATAGACATCTACACCTTTAGGACATGTGCATCCGATTTCAGCCAAACCTCCTTAGTCGCCTCTACGACATGCATGGCAGTTAACAGTGATTCTATTCTTTACACCCCAAATTTGGGCCCGGTAACCACTCGGGCGAATTCAGGCGTATTCATGTGGACTCTTGAAGAAGAAGAATAAAGCATGGAAAGGTTGTTGATTAGATAACATTCACGATATTCAATCCAAAGTGACGAGGCAACTGAGGGCTATTACAGAAAGTGTTTACCTGAGGTGCTATCGTCATTGGCAAGAACACTGGAATAAGTGTATGAAAGCACAAAAGTACTACTTTCAGGAAGATAAAATCAACTAAATGTTAACTCTACAAACTTACCCACACAAAATTTGTCCCGAAACTTATTGATCAGCCCTTGTATTATGGGACCCCTGTGTAATTATCTTCCGTTAAAACAAGCAATCTTCTTCTTCCGCTCCATATCGACCACTTGTTAAATCAATCTTTGTGATTTCTATGTGATCTGAGCTTAAGAGCAATTGTACACTTTGTCAGTTATGCATCTACTTGTAGACCAGCACATTCGATTTCTGCACCGTTTTTTAATTACTAGGATAGCTTCCCTAGTCCCCTACCTCAGTTGCCTCTTCAACATCTTGTAGGTCGTAGTGTTACTATTCATTACTTCCCTTGCGGGCCCCGACAACACACGGACGCAACTCTACATTCAGAAACAACTCTTCACACAGCAAAAAACAGCAACAACACTACACAGAAACACCCTGGCAACACATGAACGAGCAAAACAAGCAATAAGATTCATGAAATAATTTCATTAGCAAGTCTATGTGGCACAAGTGAGCATCTGTAGCTCAAGTGCTAGTGAGCTCGATCATGAACCCTAGCGTACCTGGTTCAAACCCCACGGTGGGCAAGTTTGGAAGCAAATTCGTTTCGTGGGATTTTTACAAAAGGTAAAAATATACCTCACCGTTCAGAAAACAATGGCGAACTACTGAACATATAAGTGGTGCCTAGAAAATCAACGACTTGTTTACTGTGGTCGATGGCTACGTCCTTTAGGATATGCCACATTTTCATTTTCTTATGGCACAAAGTAAAACTATCTGGAACTTCTATGCTTTCAGAAATTGAGTATTGGCTTGAAAGGTCACCCACCAGTTCTCGAAGGCACAATGTATAATGATGTAAAGGTTGATGAATCAACTTGGTGCCTCCAGGATAAAAAATTGATACTTATCAACATAGAAAAGGTTAGTACCAATGTAAGATGTTTTAAACCAATTTTATGTTTGTGAAACATGGAGCAGAGTGATGACAGTGTAGAACCCACCAGCGAGTGGTATATGCTCTGGCTGCAACAATCCATGAGAAAATTAGCAGTCTACTCCTCCCTTGAGGGAATATCTTGTCTTATACTTCTATGACACATTCCCCAAGTATTCAAGGATTAGACACACTCATCAAAGCCATTAGAAAAGTAGACATTTACCATTATTTAGACAAGTGATGTTGTTTCGTCTCGGAACTAGACACAATAGATTGAACGGACACCTACACAGACTAAGACTGGTTTCATCACCCACATGTGCATGTGGGCAGACAGCGGAACATAGCCTGCAAGATATCTCATGGTATGAAAACGACTTTTTACTTCACTTCATCTCTCTATCTTGTAACTTTGCTTGATGCATGAACCCTCAGCCAAGTCTTTATATCTTTAACTATCTCTTGCAACTCTTTCCATATATCGCATACTGCTGCCTTGTAGTTTGATTGGGGACAATCAAAGGCTAGCGAGCAAACCGTATACAAAACTGGATGGGTGGCAAACCAAGGTGTCCACAAAGCGAGTTCGCAGATGGATAACCGGCGGCATGGGCAAAAATGGCTGCGAGGTTCTGAACAGCAAGCCGAGCGAGTGGCAGCAGCCCCAAAGGTTGGCCTAGAAAAGGATACTGAACTGTGCCTTGCACCGTTTGGTGTTTGGCTGTATCAGACAAAGAGCTACGAGAAGCAACGCTAATCTGCTGGTTGAACAAATTACCTTTACTTCAAGGTTGGCTGAGTTCCAAAGGTACTTAAGGTTGTGCAACACCAAGCTGTCTTGTTTCATGGCTGTTTATATACTCACATTGAATGATAAAACCGATAAGAGCCGCATCTGGAAAACTTATCCTGAGCAATCTTTGCCTCTAGTGGCACAGTTATAATATATCCTTGATAAACATTGTTCAGGTTGGTTATGCAAAGCTAAAGTCTTTGACTGATTAGGGTAGCATACATCACAGGCTTGCATCTTCACTCTGTAAATCAGGTATCTCCGGGTGACCTGAGTATGGCATCTGTGACTATTACTTCTGCCTGGAAGTCCATTTTGTACTTAACTGAAAAGAAGCAACCTGCAATAGTAACAGACTGATGAACATCTTAGGAGGATTCATGCAGGCAGTTTTGCACTGATTGGGCATCAGTAGCAGTTCAATGTCCTTCTTCTTGCATTTGCCAGCTATGAAATCAGACGTAGCCAGGGTGCCTGGTATGGCACCCTGACTTATTTTGCGTGAAGTCCTGCTTTCCTTATTATAAGTGTCCCCTGACATACAGACATGCTTTTTCCGACTTCATGGGTCTCTTCTTAAGGAATGCATTGTAGGTCGCAGTGTTACTGATCTTTGCTCCCATTGTGGACCTCGGCAAAACACAGACGTTCTTTACTTTACAAGCATGATATCATGTTCCCCATAATGTGTATATGTTATTTTCTTGTCCACAGGTTAACCAAATGGAATGGTGGAGTCGAATAGTCACAACAGAGCCTGAGATCAATACTAGGAAGGTGCAGCCAGAAAATTCAAAGGTATTTAAAAAAAATTAAATTTTAAAATTCTGTTTTTCTTTTGTATTAAAACAAAATGAATAGTTGTCTATTCCCAGGTGGAAAATGTAGATGTCTGTCCACTCTTGCCGTTAAGCGTAGGGATGGGAGCTTTAATTTGCGTTCAGGGATAGATGAGTCGCCCTTGTTGTGTTATATCCTTGTTTATGTAGTGTGGTCTTCATATTGTCTATCTATCTTTTTCTTGGTCTTCCTTTAGCTCTAGTACCCGATCTCTTTTTATTGTATGCTGTTATTCGTGGTTGGTTGTATTTCATTCTCATTAAATGTCCAAACCACTGCATTTGTGATGAATAGTTTTCTTATATATAATTGTGTCTTTATAAAACAGAAATGATTTTCTTGATGATAGTTTAAAAAGAAAACTGAAACACATATTGCTGTCCTGCCTATCATACCTACCTGAAGAAAAATAAATGAGAAAATTGTGGCATATCCTTTACAGAAGTTCACCATCAACCACAGTAAATGAGTCATGGATTTTCTTGTCACCACTTATATGTTCAGTAGTTTGGTATTGCTTTATGTACAGTGAGGTCTATTTTTACTGTTTGTTACCACGGCAACAAATTTGCTACCAAACTGCCCACTCAGGTTTTTGAACCAGGTACAGGCACAACAGGTGAGAGGGTGTGCGGACCACCCGAATGTGCAGAACAACTGGAAAACCCAGCAGAAGTAAAACCAGTGCGCGTTCCCGCTCACAGGGAACTACTGCTGCCTTGTAGTTTGATTGGGGACAATCAAAGGTTAGTGAACAAACGAACAAAACTGGCGGACAGCAAACCAAGGTGTTCACAATGACGGGTTCACTGGGCAGATGGCGCTCATAACCCCAGGAGGGCAGGCCTTCTAAGGGTCACTGCCTGAAAGAAAATAGCAGCCTGCTGCCTTGTGGGTTTTGGCTGGGGACAGCAAAAGGCTAACATGGAGAGAGAACCCATTAAACGCTGGTTGAAACCGAACACACTACCGGAGGATAAGCGCCTGAGCTTCAATTGGTACTGAAGGCGGTGCACGTACATTCCGTTATTCATGTCTGGCTGTTTATATATCACAATAGAATGATAAAGACGACTTAAGAACGATCAAGAGAGAGAGAGAACCAGATACTCTTGGGTTGTGATTGTACACTTAAGCTGCAGATGCCAACAGTCCTTATATAACTGAATAAATTAATTTCTGTGTATGTTTCCTGACAAAATGTAAGATTTTGTAGTTTTCATTGCACGTCTTTGCACCAAAGTTGCTGTAAATATGCTGCTATGGAGTGGGTTTTTCAGTTTGGAATATCTTCCTTACACTCCGGACATGTTCATAGGTGCTCTGATCTCCTTTGCAATATCTCCAACAGCATCCAGCGACTGACCGTACTAGTTCAATTTTTACTGCTGAGTCTACTCATAAACCTGTTTTGCTGTTCTTTTCTGGTCACTCCAATCTTTGATCCAAGCTCTTGCAATCTAGCAGTGGACAAGGATTGGTTTAAATGAAAATATTCTTTGCAGCCACAAAGAAAATCCTCCTTGCGGGCACTTGCATTGGTGGCAGCCATATTAGTCTTGTCTCACGCCCATGTGTTGCAGGAGCCCTCAATGGGAGTAAAAAATAGTAACATTGCGACCTACAAGGCATGTCATAAGAGGCTATTAAGATAAGGCCAAGAGAGGCTACCCTAGTAAATAAAAGGAATCACAGAAATCGAATGTGCTGACCTAATCGTGGGCGCATAACTGACACAACGTGCAATTGCTCTTAGACTCAGATCACATACAAATCACAATGAGTAGTTAACAAGTGGTCGATATGGAGTGTTCGAAGAAGAAGAAGAAAAAGTCTTGTCTGGTTATGCTTCAATTGCGTTGTTTGCTCATGTGGTTCTTGTAAATGTTGAGTCATGCCTTCAAACTTAACATCAAACTTAAGAAATAACCATAATTGTTTTCTTTCTTAAAAATATATTTTTCAGCTTTCAGACCTGGATGGTGAAACTCGTTCAATGGTTGAGAAAATGATGTATGATCAAAGACAGAAAGAAATGGGACTTCCAACTTCTGATGAACAGAAGAAGCAAGATGTTTTGAAGAAGTAATCATATTTTGCAATTTAAATTAAATCTCATTAAATTTGGTGCCATCTCCTCATCGAAGGTTTGCTGTAGTGGCCATCTATGTGGTACCGGGGCCCGCAAGGGAAGCAAAGAATAATACCACTGTGAGCTACAAGGCATGTTGTAAAAGGTGACTGATGTAGGACCTATGGAAGCTATCATACTAAATAAAAAGCATTGTAGAAATCGGACGTGCTGGTCTACTTGTAGGCGCATAACTCTCACAATGTACAATCGCTCTTAGGCTCAGATCACATACAAATTACACAGAGTGGTTAACAAGTGGTCGATATGGAGCACTTGAAGAAGTACTTGTTCACCTCTGAAGTCGGAGAAGACTCGCCTGAATGGCGAGGGACACTGATAGTAAGGGTTAGTGATAAATAGAGAGACACTGATAGCAAGAATTCATGCAAAAATCAGTAAGAAGCAAGCAACTAGGCTTGAATTCGGGTGAAAGAGAAGTTAAGTACTTGTTTATTCCTTTCTTGAACGCTCCATATCAACTACTTGTTAACCACTCTGTGTGGTTCGTATGTGTTCTGAGCCTAAGAGCAATTGCATGTTATGCGCCTTCAAGTAGGTCAGCACATCCAATTTCTGCTACGCTTTTTATTTACTATGGTAGCTTCCCTAGCTCCTACTTTAGTTGCCTCTTACGAAATACCTTGTATGTTGCAGTCGATATTATTTGCTTCCTTGAGGGCTCCGGCACCACACGGGCGTTCTTCTCTTTTCATGACATCTTGTTTTTCTGTACATCCACATGTCACAAATTTGTATCTCCATTTGATTGTTCATTGTACACACTTACTCCATACAGCAATGATGAATATATATGTAGTCCTTGACTAGTTTTATCTTTTGTGTATTTGTTATTTATTTGGATGTTTATACAGTGTTCATGTTGTTCAATATGTCCTTGGCCATTCCTATTGTCTTCTGAACTTTCTTTTCACGTCTGCTTTCTTCTGTTGTTATACTTCCAAGATATACATAACTTGACACTTGTTTCAGTTTTATGTTGGCTTTCTTCTTACGCTTTATATCGACCACTTGTTAAATCACTCTTTGTGATTTGGATGTGATCTGAGCCTAAAAGTGATTGTTTGTTGTGCCACTTATGTGGCTCAAGTAGGCCAGCACATCCGATTTCTGCGCGCTTTTTATTTATTAGGGTAGCCGCCCGAGTGGTTACACGGGCCCAAATTTGGGGTGTAAAGAATAGAACCACTGTTACCTGCTGCGCATGTCAACAGAGGCGACTAAGGAGATTTGACTGAAATCGGATGCATGTGTCCTAAACGTGTAGTCCATGCGTTTAGGGGCCTACCAAACCAATGTGCAATGTATACACGTTCTTGGCAAAGCCCAAACATATCACAAAGAGTGGTTAAAATTGGTCATAAAGAATGAACACAAAGAAGGAGAAGAAGACTAGGGTAGCTTCCCTAGGCCCCTACCTCAGTCAAGTCGCCTCTTACAACATGCCTGTAGCTTGCAGTATTACTATTATTTGCTCCCGGCAACACAAAATCAAGGCTAAATTCATGAGACGATTAACATAATTTTTACAAACATTTTTACCATTTTCAAAATTATATCAGGTACCCACGCTGAGATCATCTACCCACGCTGAGATCATCTAGGCTTAATAATGAATATGTGTGAAAAGAATTTGGTCACATGCTCTGATGTGCATACACACACACACACACATTTTTAAAAAATTATCTTTTTAAAAATGGTTTTGAAAGAAATTTAACCGTAACTGTTTGTATTCAACAGATTTATGGAACAGCATCCAGAGATGGACTTCTCCAAGTGCAAGTTTTCTTAAAGTGTTTACAGTTGACATATTCCAGTTCATTTATCTGCCATCTGATTGATTCTATTTTTGTGTGTGCAGTAAGAATATGTGAATATGTTGAGAATCATCTGATTAAAAGGTTTATTATTCTGGTATATGTATGAAGGTGTAGCGTTTTGAATTGTCATTTGGAAATTTCATGCACATCTGTACTTCTTCATGCCTCTGTGGTGCCGCGGCTTGCTTGTAGAGCAAAGAATAGTACCACTTGACCTACAAGGCAACATAGGAAGGGAGTAAGGAAGTTACCCTAGAAAAAAACTGTTAAAAAAGTACCCTGCTACCCTTGTTGCAGAAATCGGATGTGCTGGCCTACTTGTAGGCACATAACTTGCACAATTACACTTAGGTTCGGATCACATACAAATCACACAGAGTGGTTAACAAGTGTTTGATATGGAGCGTTTGAAGAAGAGGAAGACTACTCCAAGCACATATTAAATCACTGTTTGTGGTCTGTATGTGATTTACACCTTACAGTGTGAGTTCTTTGTGCCAGTTATACGCTTACAGATATGTACTTCTGCTTTGTTCAATCTACTCCAACCACTTGTTAAACCATTCTTTGTCGTCAGTATGTGATTTTTACCATATAGCTGGAGTTTGTTGTGCCAGTTATACACATACAGATCTGTCGGCCAGCACATTCAGTTTCTGCATGCTTTTTTTATTATTAATGTTCGCCTTCCTAAGTTGTGGAACAAACAAAAATTACCTAGGGTGAGTTCATCTCCCTAGGCGAGCCAGAGTTTGTTAGCCTAGGACCTCGCATGCACATTTTTTATGGTCTATACCATTAGGAGATGCGGATGTGTTGTATTCTACAGGTCATCAGCAGGCTAATAATTTTACCTTCCCTAAGAAAGACTATCCGACTCCATCTCAATTGGGTGCAGAAGCAGGTGGTGCACAACACACATTATAGACTTAGGCTTGTACCATTTGCTTTTCAACTTGATACTTTGATCATTTCTTCTCAGAGTCCAACATATCTCCATCTTATCTTTAATGTAGTAGATACTGGAGAGCAAACTCTAGGACAAGGGAATATACAAAGACCGTTACTGTACAGTCACACAGAGATATCGAGGTTGTATGTCTCTGCACTTTCTTCTTCGAATGCACTATATTGCCCACTTGTTAACCACTCTGTGTGATTTGTATGTGATCTGCGCCTAAGAGCAATTGTACATTGTGCCAGTTATGCACCTACAAGTAGGCCAGCACATCCAATTCTTGCAATGCTTTTTATTTACTAGGGTAGCTTCCTAGATCCTACCTTAGTGCCTCTTACGACATGCCTTGTAGGTCACAGTGGTACTATTCTTAGCTTTTCTTGCAGGCCCTGGCACCACACGAGCGCTTTGATCATTTCTTCTCGTCCAACATATCTTCTCTTTAATATAGTAGATAAGTAGTTTGGAAGCCTTGATGAACTAACAAACACAACGTACATCCAGAGCAAACAGCTCTCTGCCAGTGTCAGCAGGCGGAACATACACCGGAGTATGTCCTGCAAGACTGTCTTCTCCTGGGAGAGCTGAGAAACAACATGTGGCCACACCCAGTCAACCTTTCGTTCGCTTGAAATATTGTCTATGCATTCAATGTTGTCTCTTGTATAAACTTTACTGTATCTTGTAGCTCACACAGAAGTCTGTGTAGTTTTCTGTCGAGCGTTGTTTCGTTAGGCCAGTGAGTTTGCCTCAGTATATCATATTCGGCGCAATCTTGAAGTGATGTGCTCTGCAGTCTGATGTGCATGTCCACATGGCTGAATTGCTAATTTTGTATACATGTGGCTTGGAGTCGATTGTGTCCTGTTCTAAGATGCAGAATGACAACTTGTTTCAATCTGCTCATATTATAGTAGTCATCTTTTGTTGGTATTTGTGGCATTCTGATTGATTTAATCATCCTTTTCTTTTGATGGTAGGTAACTAGTATATCCGATTGTTCTCCTGCAGCATCTTCCATGGCCAATCGGTTTGCTGTTTCCTTTCCTGGTGTTCCACAGTGAGACGGTATCCACTGCAAGACGACCTCGCCCTGCTTGCACAGTTTAGACAGTAGCATTTGTAGATTTGGCAATTTTCTGGACTGGAGTGCTGATTTTGAATCTGTCAAAAATACAACAGGTTGTGGATCGTCTGGTGTTCAACAGTTTCTCAGTTGCCACCTTGATTGCCTGAATTTCTGCATCATAGTTATGACAGAATTTCCCTGTAGGTGCTCTCATCGTATCTCTAAAGTTGTTTGGGAATTCTATGTACAATCCTGCTCCTCCATTCTTCACTGCATTTTCTGCTGACCCATCCATTCATTCGACCTGAAAACTAAGCTGTGGGGAAACCTGAAGCTGACTGCCCAGTTTGTGGCCCACAGTGAATTAAGCGCATGACCAGAGATCACTGAAGATGAAAAAGAATAACATCGAACAAGAAGAAGATATAGTAGATACTGGACAGCGAACTCCAGGACAAGTGGACATCCAGAGACCTTTACTGTACAGTCACACACAGATATTGAGGTTGTTCTTGCCTTGACATAAAGAAGACACAGAGAACAGTATAGAGTAGGGACAGATCATCAAACAACTGTCATCAATTTTCAAGTAACCTCACCTGATGATGATGTTTAATAAAAACATTGGTTTGAAAAATGGCTTTAGTTCTGTTTTTTATTACATTACATTTTTGACTACTACTCCTACAAAACTTGTTGTTCCCAGTGGACAATAGAACAAGAACTGTGACTTTCCATCAATTATGCTTTTGTCCTTGTTAGAATTCTGTTCCGCCTGAGTGGTTACCGGGTCCAAATTTGGGGTGTAAAGAATAGAGCCACTGTTACCTGCCATGCATGTCGTAAGAGGCGACTTAGGAGGTTTGGCTGAAATCGGATGCATGTGTCCGCTAGGGAATGCTAACCCGAAACAAATTCTTGCATAAAACGGTTTACACCAGGATGTAAGGAGCATAACATGGTGCAATGACCCCTCACAATGCGGAATGGGAGAACGGATTCTAGTCGCCAATCTACCTCAGAGATTTAGCCACGCAGTAAGAATGTCAGACCTGCCATCACGAGTGTGGCCAAAACTTACTGCGGGAAGAGGTTGGCACAAACGGGAAGCAGAAATCATAGGAATTATATCCTACAGAACTACCCCCAGTATGCAGACTTGAGAAGAAAGAGGTGGCCCACTTACACTGGCGTCCAAGACAAACTGTATGGCGTGGCTGATAATCTGAGGCAGACGGCTGCCTTTATTAGAGAATCTGAAATCCCAATCTAGTGAGAACGCAGAAGAATTCTGTTCTGCCCATGTGGCTGATTGCTCATCAGTAACACTGTAACCTACAAAGCATGTCGTAAGAGTCCACTTGTAGGAAACTACCTAGTAAATAAAAGAATCGCAGAAATCGGATGTGCTGGCCTACTTGTAGGTGCATAACAGACACAATGTACAATCACTCTTAGACTCGGATCACAAAGAGTGGTTTAACATGTCGTTATGGAGCGTTTGAAGAAGAAGCTGTGTTAACAGTTGTTGCTGTTGCAGTGTTTGTTGCTTGCAGAGAACTGTTTTGTGGGAAGTGTTGCTGTGTGAAGAGCTGTTCCTGTATGTAGAGTTGTTGCTAAGTGCACTATTGTTGCAGTGTGAGAGCTGGTGGAGTGTGGTTGCTGTGAGAGAACTGTTGTGAATTATTGCTTTTGTTTTGCATATCCCTTGCTACATATAAAAATACATGAAGGGCTGGAGAAGACAATCATGGAAGGAGGCATAAAGCAGATGGATTCAGTATGTAACTGATGGTCTGAACAGGACGGCTGCAGAGGCAGGACATGTGGCCTATGAGAGAGAGAAGTTCCGGAGGACTGTTGGGGCGGCAAAGTTCTGCTCAGGACAAGCTATTTGATGATGATGATATCCCTTGCTAGCTTGAGTATTAAATACTCCCTTACTTGACAACGGCTGGTAGTACAGTACATATATGGCAGAGTTTTCAAGAAAGGCACAATTCCGTTGGCGTAAAAAAGGACGGCCTGTGTGTTTTCTGGGCCCACGTGGGAAGCAAAGAATAGGAAAACTGCGACCTACAAACTATGCCATAAGAAACGACTACGGTAGGATCCAGCTTAGAGTTAGCCACCTCATCTGGTAGACAAATTTAGCTACAAAATCCTGATTGATTTATTGATTCTTCTTCTTCGAACGCTCCATATCGACCACTTGTTAAACCACTCTTTGTGCAGCACATTCGATTTCTGTGACGCTGTTTATTTACTAGGGTAGCTTCCGTAGACCTTTACCTCAGTCGCCTCTTTTTCGAACGCCGCATATTGACCACTTGTTAACCACTCTTTATAATTTGTATTTGTTCCGAGCCTAAGAGCGATTGTAAGTTGTGCCAGTTATGTGCCTACAAGTAGGCCAGCACATTCGATTTCTGTGACGCTTTTTATTTACTATGGTAGCATCCCTAGTGCCTCGAGAAGTGACTCGCTCATGTGGTACCGGGTCCCGCAAGGAAGCAAAGAATAGTACCACTGCGACCTATAAGGCATGTTCTAGGAGGCGACTGACGTAGGAAGCTACCTAGTAAATAAAAAGCATCGCAGAAATCGGATGTGCTGGCCTACTTGTAGCCGCATAACTGGCACAACGTACAATCGCTCTTAGCTCAGATCACATACAAATCACAAGAGTGGTTAACAAGTGGTCGATATGGAGCGTTCGAAGAAGAAGAAGATTTCGTAGGCCTCTGCCTCTTACGACATGCCTTGTAGGTCGCAGTGTTACTATTCTTTGCTCCCCTAGTGAGCCCCGACAACACACAAGCGTATTGATTGATAGGACCATCATCATTGCACTTCGGGAAGTAACCATGTGTGCTCCGATCTCTTTCTTACACAGGAAGATCTAAGCGACAATGCATGAACTCCGTAGCGCCGGCGAGGGTTTCCGATGTAATTTAGAAGATAGCGAAAATATTTTGTAGGAATATTATGTCTTCATCTTTCTAATCAATTTTGCTCGGTCAGCGGCTTTCCGCCTGTCTTCTGATTGTGAACTGCCAAGGGTTCTTTTACGGGCTCACTGGAACAGGGACCTACGTTTTATTGTCCGTCTCCGATAGGATTATGAACTTGATCTACTACACTGGATGGAGGGTCAATTGAAAATAACCGATGTCTCCACGAGAGTCGTAAGAGTACCTTTGAAATCGGAGACAGTACCTAACTTTAAACTAGGACGCCTACAAAATCATCATAGGTGCCGTGCCGGTTGGCGTAGGCGATAAAGGATCTCCACAAATCTGTATCATTGGTGTTAGCTATCAACTCAAGATGTTGATGCTTACGTGCACATGAGTCAGGTTATCTAAACTTTTTTCTCTCTGTCTACCTCTATCTCGTCTACTCTCGATTTTATCGGTTGTCACACTGTGTTCTAACCCTCCTCATCACATGTCGAAAAATGATGACTGCCTCTTTCTTATATTGATGATAAACTTTCTCTGGGATCATGATCTCAAAATCCTACCAACCATGAAGTAGCATGAGCTGGTTGAGGGCACAACCGGGGTTAAAACGCTAAGAGAGAATGAGAAAAGACAATCAAATTCAACGTGCATCACTTAGTCATTGTTCACCTGCCAAACGAAACTACAGGGTGTTCGTAGCGTGTTGGACTACAGGTGACTAGTAAGTGCGGGTTCAACTCCGCGGACTGGCAGAAAAGCTACAGGTTCCCTAGATTTACGGTGTTCGTGGCACCGAGCCGAAGGTTACGATGTCCATGACACCGAGCCGAATAGCTTTCAGCTCAAGTGCTTCTGGATCGAAAAAAAAAATAAAGTCAATATGCAGTGAATTGTGAAAATATTTTAGTAGTAACGTCACGAGTGATGCAAATTTACATCATGATATTCTGAGTACCATAATCCTGTGTGCAGCAGTACACAAGAAGCCATTGTTATATTCACGATTTCATTGCTGAAAGGAAATTGTGTTAACCATTGACAACGGGGTATTTTTCATGGAACATGTCTTTCGTAATGATGGCAAATATACCGAAGAAGTAATTCTACAATATGTGCTGAAATTTTCAGACTCACTAGTTGTGTTCACAGCAACTTTACCGAATACAAGCTAGCCAAGTGCAGTAGTATGTACATGAATAATAACAATCTATGTTACAATTTTTTAGGCGTCTTTGACAACCACATTTCGCGTGAATTTCGTGTCTCGGCTGGGCGTAAATTTCACTGTACAGCGACTTTGTATGCCAGTGGGGGCATTGACTAGGACAGCTCTCAGATGGACAGCGCGCCGTAAGAGACGACTGAGGTAGGGGCCTAGGAAGCTACCTAGTAAAAAAAAAGCGTTGTAGAAATCGTATGTGCTTGTCTTCTTGTAGACGCATAACCGGTACAATCACTCTTAGGCTCAGATCACATACAAATCACAAAGAGTGGTTAACAAATGGTCGATATGGAGCGTTCGATGAAGAAAAAGAAGATGGACAGAGGATGGGAAGAGAAACCTGGACGTCCAAAGGAAACAAGGAGAACTGTGGAGAGGAGTGCGCAGGGCCCTGCGGTATATTTTCTCAATATGATGCAAGTCTTCGAAATGCCCCTCTTAAATGTTTTTCCTTAAAAACAACCTACAATTGTAATTTTGATTTTGCTGCTTATGCCGCTCCTCTTACGATGCCGCCTGATCGCCGCCTCTCTGTATCATAACACGGCACGGCCCTGGAGGTTTAAGGGTGGGTCTGACGTGGAAGATGGTTGGTAAAAAGACGGTAGAACGGCAACTGTGGAACTCTCTTGTGCAAGCCTTATGTGTCAATCTGGACACGAAGAGGATAATATGTATAGTATAACTCTTATAGCAAGGGAAACTTTATTGCATTGAGTAAGATATGGAAGACAAAGAGGATCAAAACAAACACGAAGTGAGAATCTTTCAATTAAATGTGAAGTCAGTGCTGTTCTATTGCTCAGAAACATGGAAGACAACAAAAGAAACCATCAGAAAACTGCAGACCTTCATAAATGGATGTTTACGTAGAATAGAGGAACTAAGATGGTATAATACGATTACAAACGAGGAACTCAGAGAAAGAACTAAGCAGATACCAGTGGAGAAAGAACTCAGGAAGAGACGCTGGCGATGGATAGGACATACATTGAAATCGACCGGAAGCATTGAAAGACAGGCACTTCTTTGGAACCTGCGGGGAAAGGGAATAGGGAAGGCTTAGACAGACCTGGAGAAGAGACCTGGAAGCTGATATTAAAAGGATAGGTAAAACATGGAAAGAGTTGGAAGGGATGGTAAGAGAGAGGAAGAGCTGGAAGAAGTTTGTTGAAGACCTGTGCTCCGTTGGGAGTTGAAATGTGAAGAAGAAGAAAGAAGAAGAAGATAACCCTTATATGAATCTTGTCCTTCCATACAACCATATGATTTATTTTGCAGTCAGTTCACGATGACATACTTTTACAAACAGTTCATATAACATCGACATACGTGTACTTGAATTTTCACATACAGTATGGTACTGTACAATCTTATTGGCTATTCAAAATGTAATACCTTGTCATTATGTAAACACACTTAAATTGTCAACAGAAAAAATAAGATAGGAAGACGGAAGATTGACTTCATTGCACTGGGTTTTACTCCATATGACTCGGTCCCTCTCCGCACGTCACGTGCCGCGAGTATTACAGAAAGGACGAACTCCCTTCCCTGGCTCCGGTAACAATAACTGATATGATCAATATAACTAGCACATTGTACAATCGTTCTTAGGCTCAGATCACATACAAATCACACAGAGTGGTTAACAAGTAGTTGTTGTAGAGCGTTCGAAGAAGAAGAAAGATATGATGATTAAATAGACATTGAACAAGTATTTGGGGCTTCCCGAAAACGAAATTACCAAACACAGGATTCTCTCTATCGCGATCACCGTCCAGACCAATGTACCAGATTTCCCCATAAATTCTATTCCTGTGGAAATCTGATTCATGAAAGCATTAACATTCGTGTGTTTTCCGTCACATCTTCAGCACCATTTGGAGCTCTGGTGCTTATCTTTCGGCGATGTGTCCTGTTTCAGCCAGCGTTTACTCGGTTCGCTCTCCGTTCTGTAGCCATCTAGTGTTTTTTACGGTGTCGGGTAGCCAGCCACACCCCCACCCACCTTATTCGCCTCTTACAACATGTGTGGCACTCAACAGTGGTTCTATTCTTTATACCCTAATTTGGGCCCCGGTAACTACTCGGGCGACACCGGATTCGAACCACAAACCCGTATTTCTTATGGCACCCATTGCCTAGCCCTACAGACGAGCATTGTTAAGAACACAGCTAATTAGCTCTCAAAAAGATAGCTTCACTAAGTCGTGTCTTTCAGGAATAGCATCGAATGTTGAACACAGAATAACCAGGTCTGATTCGATGGAACAGTGTTTGCACAAACCCATTGGATGAAGAAAGCACGCATGTACGTAAAGGGTTGAAAATAGTTGCGTTGACCATCACATTTCTGCAGAAAAAAAACTGTAAAAATTTTAATAATTCCGTAGTATGGAATATAGCATTTCGAGCTTTTCACGTGACGAACAGTTTTGTATTTAATATTTTAACAATAGTTGGAGACAAGGGAGAGTCCCAGACATCTGGAAAAATGCCACAATCCACCCAATTTTCAAAAGTGGAAAAGACAAAAAGGATCCGCAGAGCTACAGACCTATAAGTTTGCTAAGTTGCACTGCAAAACTGCTGGAGAGAGTGATAACCACTAGACTCCAGTGGTTTTAGAATCCAACCATAAACTGGATCCAGCCCAGACAGGCTACAGGCAGCATAGAAGCACTGATGACCAAGTGGCATACCTCGCACAGGACATAGAAAATGGCTTCCAAGAAAAGAAGAAAACCCTCACGGTGTTCTTCGACATGTCTAAGGCCTTCGACAAAGTCTGGAAAGATGGTTTGCTACTCAAGCTCTTACGCAGTGGAATACAGGGTAGAATGTACTATTGGATAAAGACTTTCTTACCCATAGACAAGCATCTGTAAAATTGGATGGAGTGCACAGTCCCAGATTCAAATTAAGAGCAGGAGTCCCACAGGGGAGCGTACTGTCCCCATTGCTTTTCCTGGTATATATTAATGATCTGCCACAAACTCTGCCCAGACATGTATCACACTCTCTCCATGCTGATGATCTAGCTGTGTGGTACACCTCCGAGTTTCTGGGTCCTGCCATCTTTAAACTCCAGGCCAGCCTGAACAGCGTCATAATGTGGGCAAGTAAATGGGGTCTAGAAATAAACCGGAGCAAAACTATAGCAACGCTTTCTCATTGTCAACAAAGGAAGAACACTTCAGACTGAAATTTAACGATGATATCGTTCCCCGTTCCCATACTCCAACCTTTTTGGGAGTTAAGCTCGACAGTCGTCTGACATGGAAACATCACATAATGGAAACAAACAGAAAGGCTATGAGGAAACAAAGTGTGATGCGGAAGCTGGCTGGAACTACCTGGGAGCTGATATTCGAATCCTGAGTCAGGTGTACACTGGTGCAGTTAGACCGACCCTGGAATATGCATCATCGACATGGATATCAGCAGCCCATTCAAACAAATCGATACTGGAAAAACACAAAACAGGTGTCTGCGTACTATTTTGGGAGCCATGAAATCTTCACCAATTGTAGAAATGGAAAAGGCAGCCAACATCCAGCCCTTGGAAGACAGAAGAAGGAGAAAAGTGATTCTACAGACTGAAAGGATCAAAAGAATGCCTCACCATCCACTGCATGAAAAAATGGCGGCTAGAACAAAGAACAGACTAAAGCGCACAAGTCTAAACCACAAAGCAAAAGAAATAGGAAAGTCATACTTGGAACTGCTAAATCATAATTCCATACCTGAAGAATTGCTTTTTGATCACTGGGAACCAGACTCAGTACCACTAAACTTCTCAACCTCCATCCCTAAATTATTAAGCAAAGATGCCGAGCCTAATCTAGTGAAAAAGCAATTACAATGGAACATCTCCATTACATGTTTCCAGAAGACAGCTGGATAAGAATTTACACAGATGGATCGGCAATGGAGGCAACCATGAATGGTGGAGCAGGAGTGTACATTAGGCACCCAGATGCTA
This sequence comes from Arion vulgaris, assembly GCA_020796225.1. Lineage (NCBI taxonomy): Eukaryota > Metazoa > Mollusca > Gastropoda > Stylommatophora > Arionidae > Arion > Arion vulgaris. The sequence goes on along the minus strand of CM036755.1, from coordinate 55,179,817 downwards.
CTACTGTGTCTCTAGCGCTCCTACTGGAAGAATATGTTCCAACTACAAAGCAGAACTCATAGCCCTTCTGATGGCAGCACAGCACATGAATAAGCTGCAAGCAGCTGCAAGCAAGATGGTATTTCTTACAGACTCACTGTCAGCTATACAAGCCCTGGAGGCTAAATCCACTGACAGCACAGTACAAAAACTACAAAGAGAACTTGCTCAGCTTTCAGAAAAGGCAGAAATTCACTTGCAGTGGATTCCATCTCACTGTGGCATTGCAGGCAATGAGAGTGCTGATGTCTTAGCTAAGGAGGGCAGTGCCAAAGAGCAAATTTACCAACCCTTGTCTTTTCAAGAGGTCAAAACCCTCATACAGAGAAAATCTGCAGTAGACTGGAAGACAAACACTGGATATGATTATGGAAAAGACTCCCTCAAAGACCTAAGCAGAACAGACCAGGTCATTATATTTCGACTACGCACCGGACACTGCAGACTCAACAAACACTTATACAGACTAGGAATAAGTCAAACAGCTCTCTGCCAGTGTCAGCAGGCAGAACAGACACCAGAGCATATCCTGCAAGACTGTCCTCTTCTGTGTGAGCTGAGAAGCAACATGTGGCCACACCCAGTCGACCTGAAAACTAAGCTTTGGGAAACCTGACAGACCTGAAGCTGTCTGCCCAGTTTGTGGTCCACAGTAAATTAAGCGCATGACCAGAGATCGCTGAAGAAGAAGAAGAAGAAGTATTTAATATTATAGCGGATGCTATTTCACGATTTAAGCGCCCAAGCAGAACTGGATGTCCGAGTGACAGAGTGTAGATTGTGTTAAACCAGCGGGCCATATAAACCATTCTTATTCTTCTTCGAACGTTCAATATCGACCACTTGTTAACCACTCTGTGTGATTTGTATGTGATCTGAGACTGAGTGATTGTGCGTTGTGCCAGTTATGCGCTACGAGTATGCCATCACATCCAATTTCAACGATGCTTTTTATTTACTAGGGTAGCTTCCTTAGGTCCAACATCAGTCGCCTCTTTCGACATGCGTTGTAGGTCGCAGTGGTAGTATTCTTTGCTTCCCTTTCGGGCCCCGGCACCACACGGGCGATATGAACCATAAGTAGCCCTCCAGATTAGCCTACCTTACCGTGGTTGGAGGGTTTGCGTGCCTTGGTGATCCTTCAGGCTATGTCGGCGGGAGTCTAACTCCTGGCAGGTCTAACCAAGCCGAACAGACTGAAGGTGAAAGGCCAGACCAAAGGCAGGAGCTGGATGAGGCCTCATAAGGTGACAGCGCAGAACCCACCGGCCAGTGGTAAATGCTCTGGCTGCAACCAACCCATCCCCCAACTATGGGTTAAATGGCAGCCTTCCTCTCCCTTGAGGAGGGCATCTTTTTTCTGGTCTTATCTCCTACTTCTTTTACAACTTTTCTATCTCTAGAGTTAGACCACAGTCTTCTCTAGCAATAAGAGTGCTGAAGTCTGAGGCAACCAGCCAAGAGGTGCACTATAGCAATCAGGTTGCCACACACAAACGCATATGAATATGTCTATGTATTCGAAAAGATATGGTGCTCGCCCTGTGACGGACACTCAGGCAGATGCAGTGCCGGGCCCTCTACCTCGAAAGGGCCCAACCCCAGCTACTGGATAGAAAACTACATGGACCTCTGTGTGAGCTACAAAAGACAGTGAAGTTTATACAAGAGACAACATTGAATATATAGACAAATTTCAAGCGAACGAAAGGAAGGAACCATAAGTAGGCATACCCTTCGACATCTGGTGTGGGAGACTGAGAAATTAATGATCTTTTCGTTGCTCTATAATGTCTGTTCAGTAACCAATAATGATAATCAAATAAATGGTTGCGCCACTGTCATGTAAGAATAAATTGATCATATATTTCGATCTGTGTTCCACGGTATCTATTTCTGAGTAAATGACGACATCGATCTTTGTGTACTTTGACTTCATATTGTAATATACATTAAAACTTGTGATATCGAGCACATTGCACCACAAGCTGAAATTTGAGTTATATTTGTTAACTTGCATGGCTGTATGACATTTTTGTGTGTGAACAATTTGCAGTCTATAATAAGAGAATCTGGAATTCTTGAACAACATGAATATTGATCATAGAAAGAGAATAAGTTTATTTTATAAAGTCTAGGCAAGTCTTGACAAGAAAAACCTAAACGCTTGACAACAAGCACCTCTTCAGATTATTTATATAATTAAAAAATAATCCTACGATATGTAATCTTTAGTGTATATCAATCACGTGAAACTTTAAAGTGTACTAAAAGTCGTATTGTCAGTGATAACAAATTGCCCTTTGTATACAATACAATCTGATTACAGCGTACGCCCATTTTGAACAAAATAGTGTCAGGGAACTCGTGTCGCCATTGGTTGCAATATTTACAATGTATTCTTAGCTGCTTACGGAATCTCCCTCTGTATAAAAGGGTACCTCAAATAGCCAGCATTACAAACCACTTTCATAACACCAACGAAGGAATTAAGTTATAAAATAGCAATTGCTGAAGAAGATATATAACTCGTTTTAGATAATCTTTAACTTCTAACGCTTTACGATTGTTTTATTCATAAAGTTACGATAAAATAATAACAATGAAGTCGATGAATTCGAAGAGAAGACATTCTAGGATGTCTAAAAAGACGGGGTTTGGAGTCATTCGAACTCGCTCACCCCTAAATTCCTGCCTCAGCAGCAAGAAAAAGGCCACTGTAGTGAGCAACACTACGAAAGGCGTTTTGATCGCATCTCAGAACTCTTGCACGCTGTACGTTGGGAGAACTTTAAGCGCAAATATATCAGTGGTTCAAGCTTGAGAAATTAGTGAAAGAAGACCAGACTGCAGGTTTCTTGACAACAACATACCATCCTGTACGAAATATTAAAAGTATGCAGTTGACTGCTGGTGGTTATCGAATCCTAACCGTGCCAAATGCAGGCGGGAGCTCTGTTGTATCAGAAGTGTTGTCTTTCGAGCTTTTCGGTAGATGTTTCAGCGCCAAACTAAACAAGGTAAATAATGAATAGTATATATATATATATATATACACACACACACATATCAGAATAGGGAATCTATGCCGTAGTAATCAATACGTTTGCCTTGCATTCTAAAGGTTGTGGGTTCTAATAGAATTTTAGAATATTTGTTTCTTATGTAGGGCTTTGAAACCCATTTCAAGTCGAGGAACACCCCTTTTATATTCTGTTGTGAACTGCTTGTTCAGAAAATGACGAACAACTAGTCGCCGCAATCTAACGACTGCCTTATGCCTGTTCGGATTGGTGTGTTTTATCGTGACGGTTGTTTCATTGAGGATGAATTGCAATTTCAAGTGGCGGACGTTGGTGTTGACTCTCTGGCGACTGCCATACGCCTTTGATGCGTGTGAAAGCTGCTGGTTTAATTATGTTCAACGCTTTTGTCTCTCTTGTTTCGCTAATTATCTTTGTATTTTTTCCCCCAATATTAATATTCAGGCCATATATTTTACATATATTTGCTTACTTGTTCGAATAGCTCTTGCAGTTGTTGATAGTTGTCAGGTAATATCACTGTTATCATCCGCATATTTTACGTTACTTATTATTCGCCCATTGTTGCTAAGCCTCAGTATTCCTTCTACTGTATTTGTTTGAAGATTTTATCTGTATAGATGTTAAACTGGCAAGGGACATAACACATCTCTGTCTCACTTCTATCTTTATGTCAATATGAGGCCCGTCTGCCCAGCGTGTTCGTAGCGCGTTGGATTACGGTGACTACCCCTCTGTGTGTGAGGGTCAATTCCGCGGGATGGCAGAAAAAGTAATAGATTCCCCAGATTTACGGTGTTCGTGGCACCGAACCGAAGGTTTACAATGTCCATTGCACCGAGTCGAAGCTCAAGTGCTTCTGGATCGGAAAAAAAAGTCAATATGAGCCTCTGGAAAAAAATTACAAAAACACAAATGTCGAACCACAAACCTTTATTTCTTATGGCATCCATTGTCTAGCCCTGCAGCCGAGCGTTTTCAAAGCACAACCAACTAGCTCAAAAAAATTTTAAAAAAAAAAAAAAAAAAAATTTGCTTGGTCGTGTCGTTTTTTAAACAGCGTCGACTACAGAACAGAGAGAATGAGGTCAGATTCGATCGAACAGTACTTGCACAGCTACATATGAATGATATTCATATATATTATATATGTATACTTGTGTGTATATATGCTGTTGTTTCGTCTCATATATACAAACCACAAGAAGCTAATCGCATGTGATATTACATATGTGATTTGTGTGTGATTTTACTTTTTTGTGATTTGTACTGGATTTGAACGTGATTTGTATTGATTTTACAGAGCTCTCACACATTGTTTGCGACCTTATGTGATGAAATGTGATTTGTATGTGATTTGTAATGTTTGTCTGATTAGCCAAGAAAACATAGCAAAACTGTGCGTATAGTCTGATTGTAATGGATTTATGTGATTTAACACAGATACCTTTTCCGTATTAAACTGTTCTCAATTACAAAGCACATGTGCTGGTATATCAGTGTCTCTTCTGCGTGATGTTCATTCTTTAACATCCAATCTTTTCCTCATTGAACTGTTTGATCTTTCCAAGAACGTGTAATGTTGAATTATTATAAGTAGTCTTCTTTCTTCTTTGGTTCGTTCTTAACAACCAATTTTAATCACTCTTTGTGATATGTTTGATCTTTGCCAAGAACATGTATACGTTGCACAATGATTTGGTAGGCCTCTAAATGCATAGACTTCTACCCATTTAGGACACATGCATCCGATTTCATCCAATCACGCCTCTTAGCATCGCAGTAACATATTCTATTCTTTACATCCCAAATTTGGGCTCCGGTAACCACTCGGACGTTTTCTGTTGTAATTCAGTGTTGACAATGTCTTCTATCTGTACAGTAGTGAATGCTGGAGAATGACCCAACACATAATACACAAGTTGGAGACATTTCAGAACAAATGTTTAAGAAGAATCCTGCAAATTTGCTGGTCAAATGCTATAACAAATGAGGAGCTTTTGAAACGAACAGACTGTGCATCCTTGGAGACCATCATTAAGAGACGAAGATGGAGGTGGTTTGGACATGTGTGTCGTATGCCAGTAGAGGCATTGGCTAGGACAGCTCTCAGATGGACAGCGGATGGGAAGAGAAGGCCTGGACGCTCAAAGGAAACATGGAGAAAAACGGCGGAGAGAGAGTTGAAGGAGTGTGGCCTGGCGTGGGAGACGGTTGGTAGAAAGACACCAGAACGGCAACAGTGGAAGTCTCTTGTAGAAGTCTTATGTGTCAATCGAGACACGAAGAGGATATAGATATTTCAAACCCTAAATAAACTTGTAAAAAACATGTCCAAATTATATTTATTTCAGACTGAGATGGAAGTTTCCTATTTCCCTCACGGTGGCTCTATCACAGATTATGTTTGTGAACTGTTTAAGAAGACAATTGGTGTGTCTGTAACCAGAGCTATGAAATTCAAAGGAGACTACAACATAGAAGACGCTTACCATTTGCTGAACAAGAAGCTGAAAGGTATTAGTCATTGAACTGGCATCATAGCACATCGTGCATACCACTGGATGCTTATTCCATTGACAAGATTTAAATCGATCAATTTTAAAATAATTCAATTGACAAGATTTAAATCTCATCAATATTAAAATAATTAATTGACAAGATTTAAATCGATCAATTTTAAAATAATTCAATTGACAAGATTTAAATCGCATCCAATTTTAAAATAATTCAATTGACAAGATTTAAATCGCATCCAATTTTAAAATAATTGTTTATTTTTCTTCTTCTTCTTCAAACACTCCATATCGACCATTTGTTAACCACTCTGTGTGATCTGTATGTAATTTGAGCCTAAGAGCTATTTACGCTGTGACAGTTATGCATCTACAAGCACATCCGTTGTCTATTTATTAGACACTTTTATTTACTAGGGTAGCTTCCCTAGGCCTCTATCTCAGTCGCCTCTTACGACATGCATTGTAGGTCCAGTGGTACTATTTTTGCTTCCTTGCGTGACCACATGAGCAAAATTCCTCACCTCATCCAATATTAAAATAATTCTGTTGACAAGCTTTGAACATCATCCAATATTAAAATAATTCAATTAACAAGCTTTAAATCTCATCCATTAATGAGGATCTAAATTGCAAGTACCTCTTAAGTCAGAGTAAGGCTCGCCTGAATGGCGATGGACACTATAATAAGAAAAGCAAGTTTTCACGCAAAAATCAGTCGTCGTCATATAAAACGCCATGACTATACCTGAATTCATAAAGAGCGAGCTAAGAACCCCCTCCACCCCAACAAAAAACTAGTCTTATAAGGAGAGAGTATAAACAGTAGCTACTGTATTTAAGCAGTTAATATTATAACATATCTCTTGTTGAGATAGTTCACGTTTTGTGAGTTAGACAAAGCATAGCATAGTAGATGATGATTTCTTGTTTTCTGATTCCAATGAATTGAACTTCATTTGTTCAAATGAAGACATGCATGGGTCTGATACAATGCTTTAAAATTATGTAAACTATAATACAGTAGGTTTCATTAAAGACCTTTGTGAGGTTATATTTAGTGTTGATGTATGGTGCTGGATTCTTGATGCAAACAGTAATAAGTTAGGATATAATATGGTTGGGTCAGGCTATTGTCTAGTGATCTGTGATCTCAGGATATTTGAGATCGAGTGTCACGATGGTTGAAATCGAACATGCCGCCGAAGGATAAGCACCTGAGCTCCAATAGGTACTGAAGGCTGTGCACGCACATCCGTTCTTGATGTTTGGCTGCTTATATATCACAATCGAATGATAAAAGCGGCCTAAGAACGATCGCGAGAGAGAGAGAGATCGAGTGTCTTGTCCTATCGGAGAAGGACGATTAACCTCTTGGTACTGCCCGTGTGGTGCCGGGGCCGCAAGGAAGCAAAGAATAGTAGCAATGCGACCTACAAGGCATGTCGTAAGAGGCGACTGATGTATGGGCCTAGGGAAGCTACCCTAGTAACTAAAAAGCATCGCAGAAATAGGATGTGCTGACCTATTTGTATGCGCATAATTGGCGCAACGTACAATCACTCTTAGACAAAGATCACATACAAATCACACAAAGTGGTCGATATGGAGCGTTCGAAGAAGAAGAAGAAGAAGAAGAAGAAGGCAAGTCTTACTCCAACTTCAGATGTGCTTGTAATTCAGATCCCAAAGTAAAAAGATCAAGGTCTCATGTGGTTCATTCACGTACCGTGCGCACTCTGATAATTGTTGGCCAAACTGCTGAGAGCAGGGAGGAGTGGCTTCACAGCTACCTACTACCATTGCTGAAGCCTAACAAAGATCACTCTCAGATAGCCGGCTACAGAATTATTGCACTGCAAAACACGACAGACAAGCTTCTGGAGAAAATCCGTGACACGTCGATTAGCATGGGACCTCGAAAGTCGTCATATCTTCCCACCCACTCTCGGAGGTTACAGATCTGTCTTCGTTTCGGGCACATGGGTGCCGTTGGCAATGAGCGAGCAGACAGGCTGGCTGGCTCTGTCGCTATATCAGAGGGCCAGTCAATGGACAGGGCTGACATCTTGAACACCCTCATAGAATGTGGCCACAGAGAATATTTTCATCTAAACCAATCCACGACAACTACTAGATTGTAGGAGCTGGGTTTGAAGATTGGTGTGACAAGAAAAGAACATTACGACAGGTATACGAGTAGGCTCATCAATCAAAATCGTACTGGTACTGTTAGTCGCTGGATGCTGTTGGAGATATTGCGAAGGAGATCGAAACACCTATAGACATGTCCAGAGTGCAATGAAGATATTCCAAACTGAAACTGAAAGCGGAGAGTGTTATCAACTTGGTTATCATCGCCCGCCCCTCTTTCCATATTGATTTAGTTAATTATTGTGAGTTATACAAGCATTGCACATGATGATATCCTGTTTTCTGATTACAATGAACTGAACTGCCAGTGAAGACATGCATGATCTGATACAATGCTTTAACATTTTCATCGGGAGTGTAGCGGTTAGGTGCTCACTCTCGTTCAAGGTTCGCTCCTCATCAATATTAGAATATTCCATTTCAACTTTAAACTCATCCAATATTAGAATAATTCCATTGACAAGCTTTAAATCTCATCCAATATAAAATAAATTCAATTTACAAGCTTTAAAACTCAACCAGTAATTCCTAAAACTAAAACTAATTCCACTGACAAGATTCCTGATCCTTTAAATGAGAATCTAAATTACAAGTACCTCTTAAGTCAGATTAAGGTTCGCCTGAATGGTGAGGGACACTATGATAAGAAAAGCAAGTCTTCACGCAAAATCAGTCAGAGCCGCCATATTAAACGCCATGACTATGCCTGAATTCATAACGAGCGAGCCGCCCGAGTGGTTACCGGGGCCCACATTTGGGGTGTAAAGAATAGAACCACGGTTACTTAGCCACGCATGTCTTAAGAGGCGACTAGGAGGTTAGGCTGAAATCGGATGCACATGTCCTTGAGCGTGCATAAATCTACGCGATTAGGGGCCTACCAAACCAATGTGCTACGTATACACGTTCTTGGCAAAGATCAAACATATCACAAATAGTGATTAAAATTGGTCATAAAGAACGAACGCAAAGAAGAAGAAGATAACGAGCGAGCCAAGAAAACCCCACAAAAAACACAGCTAGTCTTATACGAAGGGGAGAGTTTAAACCTTAGCTACTGTATTTAAGCAATTAATATTATAACTTATCTCTTGTTGATATAGTGGCTCACGTTTTGTGAGTTAAACAAAGCATAGCATTGTAGATGATGATTTCTTGTTTTCTGATTCCAATGAATTGAACTTCATTTGTTCAAATGAAGACATGCATGGGTCTGATACAATGCTTTAAAATTATGCAAACTAAAACACATATCCACTTTTAGTCATCCATTCTATTTGGATCCATGAATTAGTTTGTTTAGTATTCATTGTATATGTGTGAATGTTCCTTGACAAAGACTTATAGTCGAAACGTTGGCATTTTATTAGTTTTATGATTTGACAATTCATTTTGCTTGCTTATGTGATACCATACAGATGTGTGTTTGTCATATAGCGCCAATTTATTAAGTATCACCGCAGCAACCCTCAGTTTTCTCCAGATCAGATCTGATCCGTTTTGATCACCTAAGATATGTAGGTTTCTGCACATCGCGTAAACTAATACAATCCATAGTATTTTCATTAAGATCTTTTGATTTATATTTAGTGATTGATGCTAAGTTCCGATTCTTGCTTCAAAAGTAATCAGGTAGGTATCATATGGTTGCTTGAAGCTATTATGTCCATTTCGACCTAGAAGCATTCTAGAGCGACTGATGTAGGGGTCTGTAGCTACCTAGTAACTAAAATGCATCGCAGAAATCTGATGTGTTGGTCTACTTGTAGGCGCATAACTGGCACAATGTACAATCGCTCTTAGGCTCAGATCACTAGAAATCATACAGAGTGGTTAACAAGTGGTTAGTGGAGCGTTCGAAGAAGAAGAAGATGGAAGCCTTATTCAACTCAGATGTGCTTGTAATTCAGATCCCAAAGTAAAGATCAAGGTCGCATGTTGTCCATTCAGTACCGTGCCTCTGATAATTGTTGGCCAAGCTGGTCTTGAGCCCGGAATGTTCACAACTTGCGTTTTGACTTCTGAAAACCAATGAATTGGACTTCCAGTGAAAACATGCATGATCTGAGACAATAGTTAGTTAGTTTGTTCCTTTCGTGCCAAAGGCGGCACATATGGCAGAGGTTTTAGATCTCCATGTGATGCGGTTCGTTGCTAGCAGTTGGAGATCTTGTATGGTTTTACATCCCAATAGTTTACTTTCTCGTTGGATGGTTCTTCGAAGAGTGATCTTTGGTCTTCCACGTTTTCTTTTCCCAACTGGTGACCACATAAGGACTTGTCGATTTAGTCTCTTTTCGTCTGATCTAAGAACATGACCTAAATATTTCCACCTTCGTTTCCTTATAATATTTGATACGGTTGTTGGTGTGTTCTATCTCTCACTGTGTTGTTAGAAACGAAATCACTCCATTTTACTGTTAATAATTTTCGGAGACATTTATTCTCAAAGCTGTCCAGTTTCTTATCAATTTTTTTTGTTGATTTCTAATTTTCCCAACCGTAGGTCAGTACAGGAATCACACATAACCTAAATAATTTAACTTTTGTGCATATACTAAGGTCTTAAGATTGCCAGATATTCGTTAATTTAGTGAAGGTACTAGCTGCTATAGCAATACGAGAGTTTATTTCTTTCATCGTGTCTCCATTGTTTGACACTTTACTACCCAAATATGTAAAATGTTCAACTTTCTCCAGTGTTTGGCCATTTATTGCGATGTTGTCTGTCGAGTTTGTGAGGTCCATAATTTTGGTCTTGGCAGAATTAATCTGAGACCAACCTGTTCTGCAAGTGTGCAAAGATTGCTCGTTAGTTTGTGGGTTGCTTGTGTGGTTGAATTCAATATGGCCACGTCATCGGCAAAGTCAAGATCAAATAGTCTGCTGTTATTAAGCCATTTGATGCCTAGTTGATCATCTTGGGTGCATTTGCACATGATCCAGTCTATAGCTATCCCAAAAGCATAGGTGACATAACGCAGCCCTGCTTCACACCCGAATTGACTGTAAACCAGTCTGAGTTTCCTGCATCTGTTCTTACACAGCAGGATGCTTCAGAATAGAAGGCTTTATAATATTGATGTATTTTTCCTGGAAGCCGTAGGTCTTAAGAATCTCCCAGAGAGTAGAACGATGAAGACTATCAAACGCTTTCGAAAGTCTATAAAATTTATCACTAGTGGTGACTGGAATTCAATTGATTCTGAGACAATGCTTTAACATTATTTATCATAATTCATCATCCGAGCGTATCGAGGTGCCTGCTGATAGTCCTATTGGTACAGCAATCCGTCAAAGATGTAGTAATTTGTTTGATTCATCATTAATCCTCTCCCTCCTCGTGGAGCATAGGGCCTCAACAGTTGTTCGCCACTCTTCTCGCTCTCTGGCTGTTCTCTTTATGGTCTCCCAGGTCAATTGAGCACTCTTCAGCTCCTCAATAAGACCTCGTCTCCAAGTCTGCCTAGGGCGTCCTCTTTTTCGTTTTCCCTGCGGGTTCTACTCGAGCACCTGTCTAGTGACACTCGATTGTGTCTTCCGCAAGGTATGGTCTATCCATGCCATCTTCTCCTCTTGACCTGTGTCATCATAGGTTCCTGCCCTGTTCTTATCCACAGATCCGTGTTTGTAACTCTATCATACCATCTCAGTCTGAGAATCAGCCGCAAACATCCGTTGACAAAGGTCTGGATCTTATTTGTATTTGCCCTAGTGACTCACCAAGTTTCCGAGCCATACAGCAACACCAACTTCACATTTGAGCTGAAAATCTTGAGCTTTAATTTGTTTGATTATTGGTGATTAAATTGACGTCATACTGTTCTGATCAGACGCATAGCTAGATGCTCAGCCTGCTTACGAAGAAGGATATGAATACTGGCGGTTCTTATTGCTCTTCGGTTAAACACATTCCTTATTCTGTTCCACTGGAGAACCTTCTTGTGCGATTGCAATGTTTGATTCTAAATGCATCCAATCGTAGTATCTCTCTCTCTCTCTTTGCCTTTTTACCCGGATTGGGGCATAGGCCCTCAACCAACTCATGCCAGGTCTTCCTATCCAGTCTTCCCAGGTCTAGCTATCTCCTGTAGCTCCCAATCGTAGTATAAACGTCATCAATTTCTGTGCTCTCATCCAACAGTTGGTTTCTAAGCAACTGCAGTATTTCCCATTTCCGTGTATAACATACAGACTATATGCGTTTAAGATGCAAGTCTACAAGTTCGTGTTTGTGTGTCATATCTTAATTTATACTGAATAAAATATCAAAATGTTTGTGAAATAGCTATGCACATATACTGATTAATATTTTGTTTCCCTGCAGGAATTATCCAGTCAACTAAAAACTCTACGGTCAAATGGAGCAAGCAGATTCTACATGTATGGTCAACGTCTCATCAAATCACTCACATACTGGCACAAGCGTACACCAATCTTGATCCTGAGGTGAAGTCAAATACTATTGTCATTGTTACAACGGCAACGCAAGCAGAATATATTTTCAAAAATGGTTGAAACAAGCTTCAAATGAAGACATCAGAGTCAAATATATCTTAAAGAGCACTGTTACTCCAATACAGTGGATACAACGCAAAAGGCCGTCCACGCAAAAGGTGGACATCAGAGATAATAGGCGCAACGAAAAACACTGTTTATAATGCGCGCATGAAAGCCCGTTCTATAAATCCATTCTTATCTCGACGCTGTGAAGCAAAACAGGATTAGAGAAAAGAGGAAGAAAAGCAATTGGAACGAAAAAAGCAGCACGTAGAGCCGTTAACTTTTCGAAACAAGCACACAAAAAAAACCCCCATTGTGAGTTCAACTCAAGCAACCGATGTTCAACAAGTAAGGAAAGGAATTGACCTACCTACCGTCCGCATACTTGGTCACAGAAGTATGAGGTTATGGGAATTTATACCCTATGATTGGCAAAGGCTACGGAGAATTATCATTTTTCTTCCTTTGCATGATGAAGTGTAAGGGCCTAAATTTGGTTGAAACGTAGTGTGTGTTTTTGTACTTTGTAACACTATATTACATCGTGTGTCGATATTTGCCATCAAACAATGAAATAATGTACTCTCACAAACGTGTAAATATGTAAATATTTAAATATCTTTCTTCCACACTTTGTCGAGTAAGTTTCCTTTACAGTTTGTATTGTGAGTTACCCCTGAATTAAGGCGCGTCTGAATAGAGAGGGACACTGATAATAATGAAAGCTAGCCTTCACACAAAAATCAGAAAGTAACTACGTTTGATGTAATAGAGGACGATCGAGAGGAGAAAAAAGAGAAATTTGAGCTATAAAAGTGAATGGGAAATATGGATGAAGTGAAAAAAATTTACTAGATCTTTTTCCCTAATGCTTACAGCTCTTTTAGTAATGAATCTCCTGTATGTGTTGCTGTAATGTCCTAGTATTAAATCAAGATAATCAGAACCACGACCGATTTTAGTCACCAAAAGTCGGTCGATCGTTATCAAAACAAAGGTACATGACATATCTTTGCTGGGTGCTGATAGTGAAGTCGATAGCACGCTTCGCTAGTAACCACGCGCCATTCTAATTCTGGGTTTCGATGCCAATTTGTGATATCAATATTTTCGGTGCGTATACGGTACACGGATGGACTAACCTCCTTATCCTTTACTTCGGATCTAATTTACAAGTGTCAAAGTCGGATAACCAGCTGCCTTGCAGGTCGGCTGGGAACAGCAAGGATAACGGAGAGCGAACTCATAAACGCTGGTTGAAATCGAACACACCACCGAAGGATAAGCACCAGAGCTCCTAATGGTACTGAAGGTTGTGAACGTACACCCGTTCTTGGTGTTAGGCTGTTTATATATCACATTAGACTGATAAAACGGCCGTAAAAGAACGAACGAGAGAAGAAGAAGAAGAAGAAGAAAAGAAGTCGGAGTAAGGCTCACATGAATGCGAGGGACACGGCGGATAAGGACATCATGCCTTCACGCATAAATCAGTCAGATGGGCCATACCATGCGCACTGACTATGCATGAGTTCATAGCTGGCGAACGAGGAAAAAAACAACATATCTTTGCTGGACTAGTTCTTCTTCTTCCGCATTCGCTATGAATTCAGGCTGCTGGTATGATACTTCTAACTAATTTTTGAGTGAATGTCTACTTTCCTTATTATAATTGTCCCTCGCCATATAGGCGCTATAATAGTTTGAAACATGTGTTCAGCGAAATCATTTCCACTTTGTTTGTACGAGCACAACTATGACCACCATTTCATGTCTCCTTTCTGAAATTGCATTTAAAACGGCACAGTTAATGTTTCGTAGCGTCGGAAACGGAGAGCTTGTGAGGCCTTGTTTTGGAGCTATTCCTTCACGGAGGTGAAAGGGGTAAAGAAGAAGAAGTGTCGGAAACAAATGACGCGCATTTTACGGCACATTGAACTCCATATGGTTCCCACACGAAGTATCATTAGTAACTAAACACGCGAACTAATATTTAACTGGCCTGATTAGTCAGTAAAAACTGTATCTTATGACCTATCGAATTTTAGTTTAACATTTGTGAAGACAGAAATTTCGTGATAAACACCCCCAAATGAGATAGGTCAGGTTAGCAACACGTAATGCTGATTTGGACTAGCCCAGATTATGTGTGTCACAAATTGACTATATCTTAGCTTCTTAGTAACAGTGATTGTATAAGTGCACATTGACTTTCAATATATACTAGTGTGATATGAAACTGTATGAACAATTTGTGCTATTTGGATTGATGTTTGATATTAGAGAATAAAATTAAATAATAAAAAGTCAGCTTTTGTTGATATCAATTTTCATGTTTTAGTGGTGTTATCAAGCAGGTCAACAGGTCAACTAAATATACACGTGAATAATGTCAAAATACAACAGACTCCAGAATTCAAATATCTCGGGAGTATATTCACAGCAGATGGAAAGATGGACAGAGAAATCGAGACTAGATGCCAGAAGGCAAATGCAGTGACATACCAACTGTCACCACTATTAAAACATCCAAGCATTAACATGGCAGTCAAACGACAACTGATAAACTGCATATTTATTCCAACTCTCTGCTATCAGTGCCAAACATGCCGCCTGACTAAGACACAAGAAAGAAAGATTACAACATGTGAAATGAGATGTCTACAAAAGCTGTCAACGTTACAAGGCGAGATAGAGTGAGAAACGAGAATATCAGAAGCATCGTTGGTACTATACCATGCATACAGTACATCGAGAAGCAAAGATTCAAGTGGTTCGGCCATTTAATGAGAATGGAACCACATTTACTACCATCACGTGCCTATAATAATCGACACTCAGGGCGCAGAGCACGAGGCAGGCCAAGAACAAGATGGATAGATAACATCTCAGAGTCCCTGCGAAAGCATGGACTGACAACGTCAAGCGCAACACACTTGGCACAAGATAGGAAACTAAATCTCTCCACGACGCTTCACGGCAAATGTGGTTAAGATAAGATAAGATAAGTGGTGTTATCTTTTGTTGATATTAATTTTATATTTTAGTATTGTTGCGCCCGAGTGGTTACCGGGGCCCAAATTTTGGGTGTAAAGAATATAACCACTGTTACCTGCCATGCATGTCGTAAGAGGCGACTAAGGAGGTTTGGCTGAAATCGTATGCACGTGTCCTAAACATGTACAAGTCTGTGCGTTTAAAGGCCTACCAAACCAATGGCAACGTATACACGTTCTTGGCAAAGATCAAACATATCACAAAGAGTGATTAAAATTGGTCGTAAAGAACGAACGAAAAGAAGAAAAAGATTTACTAGGAAATCTTCCATAGGTTCTACCTCAGTCGCCTCTTACGACATGCCTTGTAGGTCGTAGTGATACTATTCTTTGCTTACCTTGCTCCTATTCTTGGCTCCGGCACCACACGGATGACCTACCAGATCAGCACATAGGGCTTCTCGTGGCTATACAAACATAACCAGAAGATAACACTGAACAAACAGTCCTTTTTTAGGACTAGTCACAGACCACACCAAGAAAAAAGACCAATACGCTCTGATATTACCAATATTATAAATTTTGGGCTGAAAGAGCGTGCAGCATCGGTCACATACAGTTCTAATCCACCAGCTAACAAACAAATAAATAAACAAATAAACAAACAAAAATAAGGGACTCCGAAAAAAGCGATTTACCAAACACATGATTCTCTCTCTCATTCTCTCTCTCTCGCGATCTCCGCCTAGATTGATGTACCAGATTTTCTCATAAATTCTGCTGTTGTTTTTAGGGATTCCGTCCCTTCGTACAGCTTTTCATTAAACTCGATATTTTCCGGCCAGGTCTCGTTTCTCAGGTCTGCCAGCAGTTGGCTGTCTTGCAGTAGATGCTCTGCCGTCATGTCCGCCTTCTCGCAGTGGCACAGGTTAGTTGTACCAATTTAAAATTTGTTGTACATATGGGCCCGGAGTCTATTGTGGTCGGTAAGGAGGCGGAATATAACAACTTGTTCCTACAGGACAGACCATCGTACCTATCTTTTGTGCTGTGTTGAGGTGGCCATACGACCACTACTCTCTATATCGCTCTCTGATGGATGTTTTGACCTCGTAACTGATTTCACAATCAGTTTGCGGCAATCGCACTCCTGCCTTTGCTAGCCTGTTTGCTTCTTCGTTTCCCCTTATGTTGCAGTGTGATGGGATTCACGCTATGACTGTGCGTTTGAATGAGTTTGTTAGTAACACAGGATTCGAACCACACACTTTTATTTCACACGGCACCCATTGCCTAGACATGGAGACGAGCGTTTTTCAGACCACATCCAGCCAGCTTTCCTAAAAAGGGGCTTTACTTAGTTGTGTGTTTCAAACAACGTCAACTACAGAACGCAGAAAATTAGATCAGATTATATTGAACAGTTAAGATATTGAGAATTAACCAAGCAAACGACAACTCGATCTCCCTGATGGAAATCCCACTTCAAGAGGTAGAATCATACACATATTTGGGTAGCAACGTAGACAAAGAGGGTGGAACAGATAGAGATGTTAAAATAAGAATACAGAAGGCAAGAGGAGCTTTCATTGCACTGGGAAACATTTGGAAGTCCAAAGAAATCAAATCTAGAACAAAAATTCGGATATTTCCCTCTAATGTTAAAGCAATTCTACTGTATGGGTCATAAACATGGAGAACAACTAAAACAATAGCGCATAAATTGCAAACATTCATCAACTGGTGTCTGCGCAGAATAGAGGGAATAAGATGGTATGATAGGCTCACAAATGAGGAACTTATGGAGAGAACAAGACAGATTCCAGTGAACGAACAGGTTAAAAAAGACGCTGGCGCTGGATAGGACATACTTTGCGAAAACCGGAGGGGAATATAACAACAAGAAGGGTCCTTGCCTGGAACCCGCAGAAACAGCGAAAGAAGGAGGCCGAGAAATACATGGAGACGAGATTTGGAGGCGGAGATTAACAATATAAAGAAGAGCTGGAGGGAGCTGCAGGAGATAGCTAGAGATAGGAAGACTTGGCATGAGTTGGTTGAGGGCCTATGCCCTAACCCAGGGTAAAAAGGCAAAGAGAGAGAGATATTGAACAGTTATATTATGTTATACGATCGACGTCATGACATATTGGACATTCCCATTTGTGCTCTGTCCTCCGCTGCAGCAGGCATTCCAAAGCCCATTTGCTCACCGTACCCATAAGAAGTTGATTAGTATATCATCTCTCTCTACCACGAAGACGACACTGTCTGGCATGTCCAAACTTGACGCATGCCTGGGAGATTTTTATGGAGTAGCTGAGTTGCTCAAGCGACAACTACCCCCTCTCGACCCCGCTGATAGAATCCAGAGGAGTGCAAGCACGACATCTGGTATCAGTTCAGCTGCAGGAGCTGCCGGTAGGGCATCACTTGATGGATGTCCGCCTTAGGAGCTCCGCTCAGGATTTTCTTTTTGGGTTTACTCCCATAGCCTTTGCCTCTTCCGAGGCTCCCACAAAGCAGTGGGGCTATTTGCCCATAGCTGGGGGTCAGGATCTTGGATATCAGGGTATCTATCGAATATCGAAAAAGGGTGGAGACTGCAGTAAAACTTGGAAAAATAGGTAAACACGTAAAAACAAAGTACTACAGTTTTACAAAATACATAAACAGTACTACAGTTTTACAGTTTTACTGTTTATGTATTTTGTAAAACTGTAGTACTTTGTTTTTACGTGTTTACCGGTATCTATCGAAGAATGCTTGCACAAACACATGCTATAAGCTTTATGGTTTTTGAATATGAGAGGAAACAACAGCATACATACACACAAGTATATACATGCACATATCATTTATAGATGTTTGGCAATTGTTTTTGTTCTGAGATTCCCAAATGCTTGTTTTTGTTCTGAGATTCCCAAATGTTTGTTTTTGTTCTGAGATTCCCAAATGTTTGTTTTATATCTACTTATTTACTAGATGTTATATACTACAATTGATAGAAAGTCCCCCCTGTTTGTTTTATATCTACTTATTTACTAGATGTTATATACTACAATTGATAGAAAGTCCCCCTGTTTGTTTTATATCTACTTATTTACTAGATGTTATATACTACAATTGATAGAAAGTCCCCGGTGTGTTGACGGGATCCAAGGAGCAAAGAATAGTAACACTGCAACCTGCAAGGTATGTCGTAAGAGGCGACTGAGGTAGGGGCCTAGGGAAGTTAGTAAATAAAAAGAGTCCCAGAAATCAGATGTGTTGGCCTACTTGTAGACGCATAACTGGAGCAATGTAAAATCGCTCTTAGACTCAGATCCCATACAAATCACAAAGAGTGGTTTAACAAGTGGTATATATGGAGCGTTCGAAGAAGAAGAAGATAGCAAGTCATCCAGATCTTATGAAACTGAATATAACAACATATCGTATGTTAGTCTTCTGTGTGCTATAGTAATTATACTACTCAGTTTACTACACAGTGTTCTGTTATCTATCTTTCTTATGGTTACTAAATAGTAATAACAATTTCCATTTGCCAACAAGAAATCTTGATATCCACATTAGCAATATCCCGCATATGACCCAACACATAATACACAAGTTGAAGACATTACCGATTAAATGTTAAGAAGAATCTTGCAAATTTTCTGGTCAAATACCATAACAAATGAGGAGCTTTTGAAACGACCGCATCTTTGGAGACCATCATTACAAGACGAAGATCGGGGTGGATTGGACATGTGTGTCGTATGTCAATAGGGGCATTGGCTAGGACAGCTCTCAGATGGACAGCGGATGGGAAGAGAAGGCCTGGACGTCCAAAGGAAACATGGAGAAGAACTGTCGAGAGAGAGAGTTGAAGGAGTGTGGCCTGACGTGGCAAACGGTTGGTACAAAGGCAGCAGAACGGCAATAGTGGAAGTCTCTTGTGAAAGTCTTATGTGTCAATCAGGACATGAAGAGGATATAGATAGAATTTTCCGCATGACACACTGTAGACTAACATGCCTTGTCTGAATGATTTTGTTTATTAAATAATCCTCCCCACAGTCCATTTTAAACAAGAATGGCCAGAGTTGTTTTCCAAGGACACAACAAGCATACAATTTTAGCTGAAAGTGTTATATGTCCCACATACAAACAAACGGAGCTGAAAATTCTTTGTAGTGTAACTTGTGTTGTCCTGTAACTCGGACTTTACGGTGCCATGACAGTTGCCATCACGAGTAACTTTTATTGGACTGTCCATATTGGATAGCAAGATCGAACGATTAGAAAAAATAAATAAATACGTAGCTGCGTAGGTCAATATACTTAGTTCATGTATGTTCTGAGTTTGTGTAATGATATATAGGACGGTAGAAAAGTGATAGAATTAGTGTTATTCTAAGTTGTAAGGTGCATATACTGTCTTCACGGTTACTACTACGATTTATGAAGGATCTGTCTTCAGAGTGATTCATATGTCTTCAGAAATGTATTAATTTTCCCAACTCCAAATGGGAGTGTGGGGATGTAGGGATGGACGTCATGGGGAGCGCAAAGCCGCAATTCAAATTAGTTCCCTGGTGTATAGTGTTACTGTAATTTTCACTATTATTGAAAATGTCATCTTCTTCTCCTTCTTTGCGTTCGTTCTTTACGACCAATTTTAATCACTCTTTGTGATATGTTTGATCTTTGCCAAGAACGTGTATACGTTGCACATTGGTTTGGTAGGCCCCTAAACGCATAGGCTTCTACACGTTTAGGACATGTGCATCCAATTTCAGCCAAAACTCCTTAGCCGCCTCTTACGACATGCGTGGCAGGTAACAGTGGTTCTATTCTTTACACCCCAACTATGGGCCCCTGTAACCACTCGGGTAGAAAATGTCACAAATTGCATGCATACCACAAACCTGTATTTCAACGGAAAGGTTGCTTAAATGGGACTAAGTAGATTTTCATACTGAATACATTTTTTGCTTATAAAACTTTGCGTGTTGTTGATTTTGATTTGAATAAACTGCTTATATAACATAAAACTGATTTTAACATAATATTACCTCTGGATTTTGCTAATCAGTTGATCATTTTCATTGATGTAATATAAACCATATTCACAGAAGACGGAAAACTGGATCGAGAGATAGAGGCTAGAGTGCAAAAAGCAAATGCTGTAACCTACCAGCTTGCCTCACTGTTAAGGCACCAAAATATTTCACAGGCAGCTAAGCAACAGATGATCAACAGCATTTTTATACCTATTTTGTGTTACCAGAGCCAAACATGGACATTGAGCAAAGCGCAGTCACAAAAAATAACTACATGTGAAATGCGTTGCCTGCGAAAAATTACCAACAACACAAGAAAAGACAGAATCACTAACATGAGCATAAAAAAGAAAATTGGCACAAAATCGTGATCGAATTACATAGAGAAACAAAGAATGAAGTGGTTTGGCCACTTAATAAGAATGCATCCAAACTCCACAGTATACAGAGTCTTCTACAACAGAACATCGGGAAAGAAGGCAAGAGGAAGACCACGGAAAAGATGGTTAGATGGCGTAGCAGAATCCTGTGAAAGAGCAAAGATAACAATCACACAAGCCACCAGAACAGCACAAGACAAAAACAGAAAACCACGACACTGGGCAACAACCCGGTAGCAGTGTGACGACAAAAGAAGAAGAATATAAACCAATCCTGTAACGAACTTCTCCAGTTCTGGCACACTAGAATTTCTTTTTAAAAAACCGTGATTTAATCTTACGAGTAGTTATTTTCTTCTGTCAAGAACACCATAGTTAAATCCTGAAATGAACTTAAACTATTAAAATAATATCGGATTCAATTTCATAGATGAGATTGAGCGAGTTGTTTAGGATAGACAGGTATGGGGAAAAAACTGCTTGCATGTTATGTTTTGTTATGCGATCGACGTCATTCCCATTCGTGCTCTGTCCTCCGTTGCAGCAGCCATCCCAAAGTCCATTTCTCACAGTACCCATGAGAAGTTGATTACTATATTTTCTCTCTACCACGAAGACGACACTGTCTGGCATGTCCAAACTTTATGTTCTATATGTATTGTATATTGGATACGAGAGAAATATAAAATATAAAAAAAAGGATTAAGCATGAATATAAAGAAAACGACATACTAAATATGCAAAGAGATTGATTAATCAACATCGAACTAGCGTGTTGGGTCGCTGGGCGCTGCTGGATTTTCTGAGGCGGAGATCGGAGCACCTATAGACATGTCCAGAGTGCAATGATGATAGTCCTCATATAACTGATAACTGATAAAGAAAACGGAGGTAATAGTTATCTATAAGAAACAACACAATGCAATATCAAAATATATAAATAACACAACACTGAAACAAGACCACTGATTCAAGTATCTGGACACATTCCTCACATGAGATGGAAGAAGTAAAACAGAGATTAAGAGTAGAATAGCTCAAGCGAAAGCATCTTTTATGCAAACGAAAAACACTTTATACTTGAATTCACTACCCATGACACTGCGGAAACGAGTAGGCCTACTCCAGTGCTATATTGAACCAATACTTATGTATAGCAGCGAATCATGGACAATGAACAACCAATAAGGTCACTGGAAGTAACAGAAATGTGGTTTTACTGAAGAATGCAGAAAATTCCATGTTCAGCGAAGAAAACAAATGATGAGGTTTTAAATCAGGCCTGCACACAAAGAAACCTTATCAAAAGAAAAAGACAATCACAGTTCTTTGGATATATAATGCGAAGAGAAGGCTTAGAACATTTGGTGACAACAGGTAGAATTAAGAGAAGGAGAGATCTCGGAAGACAGAGGGAGAAGATGTATGGTCTGACATCTTGGTTCTCTCTCTCTCTCGATCACAGTCCAGACCGATGTACCAAACCTCCCCATAAATTATATCCATGTAGAAATCTGATTCATGCAGCCCTAGCATTGGTTTGTTTTACGTCACATCTTCAGCACCATTTGGAGCTCTGGTGCTTATCCTTCGGCGATGTGTCCGGTTTCAGCCCAGCGTTTACTCGGCTAGCTCTCCGTTCTGTAGCCATCTAGTGTTTTTACGGTCTGGGGTAGCTAGCCCCACGCCTAACCTCCTTAATTGCATCTTACGACATGCGTGGTAGGTAACAGTGGTTCTATTCTTTACACCTCAATGTGGGCCCCGGTAACCACTCGGGTGACATCTTTGTTCGACAAAAGATCGATGTCAGAACTGATTAACTGCATCAGGAGGGAGGCGAGGAGAGAGAGAGTTGTAGAAAGACATGGGGTAGGAGGAGGAGAGAGAGTTGTAGAAAGACATGGTCGCCTACGCCGGCATACATGACACTTGATAAACCAATCCAGCAATGCATTCCTCCAGATATGGCATGCTAGTTCTTGAAATAACCAGTATGTGTGTACGAGGCTATTCTATCTATACTGTGTCGGTATTATATGGGAAACTTCAGACAGATTTTATATTTTTCAAATTTATGTAATTATATTTGTGCGGCTATGGTTTCCTTTTGTTATTATGAGACGTGTTTTTTTTTTATTCAAACCAAATTAATTAATGTTTTCCTTTTTTTTGTAAAAATCTGGGGTTCTCTAAAGTGAAGGACGTTTCCAAAATATCAGCATGTGTGTAGTTTCTTAGGTAGACTAGGATATTAAACAAACAGAAATGTCTCTGATCAAATTTTCACGATGTCGTCATTTTATGTCTGATAGAAGAGATGTTGGAACACTTCATCGCTACCTCACGACTACACCAAAACAGGCATCATCACATATACATAGGGCACAGGTCCAGGTTAATTTGAGTTGCATCGCTACCGGTACGTTCTACGGTTCTTCAAAAGTTCTTGGAGTTGACGACAAATGTTGTTAATATTTGTTGAATGAATGTAATTTTAAGTTAATTTGACACCACATTCAGTCATTTACTCAACAGTTCAGTAGTCATACTCCATCTCCGTCCGTCCAGGAAACCGACAACAGCAATATAGTTAATAAGTGCAAGTCTGACAAAGTGGGTATGGATCGAAGGGAACGTGTCGTGAAAGACTGAAAGCTACCTCCTTTGAAAGGAGGTAGTAATAATAAAAGTAATTTAATCGCAGACTAGCAGTAGGACGGTTAGTACACTTATAATAATAATAATACCGTACTGACGTTTTAGCACTGATTACACTGACTCGGACACTATTCTACAGCACAGTCAGTTGAGTCAGGGAGTAACTTCTGCGATCAGTTTACTGAAATTACTCATACTTATTGATTCTTACTGTTCTATGTTCACAATCGAAGTAGAACCATGTCTCATTGTGATTGTCTGATATGATATTAAAAGTTGTTCTCATGATGCCAGTTGTTAGCAGGAGGTTCTCGCGGGTGTCTCACAATTTCTCGTTCAATTATGTGTCATGTCATCGACTAGGGAGCATAGGTTAAGATGTTTACCTTGATAACGTGTATTGTGTTCATAAGTGTGAGGGCTGTTTTGGCATCTGCACTGGCCAGTGTATAATATGCTGGAACGAGGGACTAGTCCTACAGGATTTCACAGACTGAGCATAATTAACTATTTAAAAATGGACTGGAATGACAGCCAAACCTACAGGGGAATATCACTTCTGTGCACTATTGAAAGCATGTAACAAAGATGTGTAATGTTAGCCCTGCTATTCAACATCGTCATGAACTCAGTGATGTGTAAAACAATTGAAGATAAGGCAAGAGGTATCAGATGGACTCTCACATCCACCCTGGAAGACGGAGATTTTGCTGAAATTGCTCTTCTATATCACATTAATAAAGACATCTAGGAAAAAAAACCATAACCAGTACAACCAGATGGTTGGGCTGAAAATCAATTAGAAATAATGACTCAGAACATGGGTCAAATTAGAAGATAAAAGAGTCCTTCCAAATACAACTGCTTTCGAATATATCTTGAAAGTGTTATCAACCACTATGAGCAGCCAACTCTGACATTAAAATCAGACATAGTAAAGCACGAAAAGCATTCATGACCCATCAGATGGTAATCTGCTCAGTATAGTATCAGAAACAAGATTAATACATATACCGTAGCTGTGTGATATTAGCTCTACTATATGTATAAGAATGCTGGAGAATATATATCCAAATTTTCCACCTTCTGTATAACTTGCCTGCAAAAGATCTTATGCATGTTCTTGTTAAAAACTATCTCTAAACAGGAACTGTTTACACAGTGTTAACAAGAGAACATGAACACCATTATCTTCTTCTTCTTTGCGTTTGTTCTTTACAACCATTTTAATCACTCTTTGTGATATGTTTGATCTTTGTCAAGAATGTGTATACGTTGCACATTGGTTTGGTAGGCTCCTAAACGCATAGACTTCTACATGTTTAGGACATGTGCATCCGATTTCAGCCAAACCTCCTCAGTCACCTCTTACGACATGTGGGGCAGCTAACAGTGGTTCTACTCTTTACACCCCAAATATGGGCCCTGGTAACCACTGGGACGGAACACCATTATCTAAAAGATAATGACTGTAGACTTATAGAAAGAAGACTTACAGGCAAGGTAGAGCCAATCAGAACAAACTACAGTACAATATAATTGTGTTCAAATGGTTTAAATCTAAAGAGTGGTTTATATTCTTCTTCAGCTCCCAGCGAGCACAGGTCTTCAACAAACTTCTTCCAGCTCTTCCTCTCTCCTGCCACCCCTTCCAATTCTTTCCATGTTAAAGCTGACTGCTACCTTTTGTCAGAGTTGCTAGTATGGAAGTCTGAAGACAGGTGCTTAAGAATCATCATCATGCTTTAGAAAAATGATGTGGAGAACAACAAATGGAGGATACAACCCAGAGTCTACCTATCTATTGTCTATCCCCAGGTGGAAGATGTAGTTGGCTGTCCACTCTTGCCGTTAGCGTAGGGATGGGAGCTTTAATTTGCGTTCTAGGGCTAGATAAGTCGCCCTTGTTTTGTTTTATCTGTGTTTATGTAGTGTGGTCTTGATATTGTTTATCCATCTTTTCTTGGTCTTCCCTTAGCTCTAGTACCCGATCTCTTTTATTGTATGCTGTTATTGGTGGTTGGTTGTATTTCATTCTCATTAAATGTCCAAACCACTGCATTTGTTGTCTTTCAATGTATTCGGTGCATGAAGTTATGCCCACTCTGCTTCTGATGTCCTCATTTCGCAGTCTGTCTTTCCTGGTGACTCCCACTGCCTTCCTCAAGCATTTAATTTCACACATGGTGAGCTTTCTGTGATGTGTTGCCGTAAGAGGCCAAGTTTGGCACTGGTAACAAAGTGGTTGTTGTCATTGTCGCTCCTTGAATAAAAGAATTAATTTAGCAATATTACGCACTGCCGGCTTGCCGGAGCCCATCACAGGAGTGTTAGTCACTGGATTGATGACGTTTCAGGATATTTACTAACCTATACCATTCCGAATATTACACATTCTACTGTATCACAATAATCCTTTATAATGAAAAATTCACATCTGTTATATCCAATTTAGAAATTACTTTGAACGCAGCGGTATAAACACAACCTACACTTCATCCGCCATCTTGAATCGCCATCTACACAACCCAGAGTGTAGTACATGACAGTATGAATACACTAAACAGAAAAGTCCAGACCACAGTCTTCAGACTTAGAATGGGACACAGCGATTTCAGAGCACACCTCCATAGAATGGGTTTCAGGGACTCGGCTGCCTGAACCTGTAGAGCACCAAAGCAATCCCCATAGCACATCCTGTAAGCCTGCCCCAGCCTGAGCAGTGTGAGAATGGAAATCTAGCCAACAGAAAAACCCTACAAAACAAACTATGGGGGACCAGTGAAGATCTCAAGCGCACCGCCCTGTTTATGACCCACACCAGAGTAGTTGGATAGCAGAAGTTGATTCTTCTTATTCTGCATTTGCCCGCTATGAATTCAGGCGTAGTCATGGCGCCTGGTGTGGCGCTTCTGACTGATTTTTGCGTGAAAGCCTGCTTACCGTTTTATTGGTTTCCTTGCCATACAATCAGGCCTTCTCTGACTTCAGAGGTGAGAAATTGATTTGAAGAAGGTCATCATGCTTTAAATTTTTGTTTTAAAACTTGTTTATCATTCTTTATCTTGTCCAGATGGTCTTTCAAAACGTTGTTATACCACATCAGTAAAGCCAAACATGACACCATCAATGCAAAAATGGAAAAAGAAGAAGAGGAAAAGCAAAGCACAACAAAAGAATGAGATGGCTAAACTACATGAAGATTTAGTCAAATGTAAGTAATGTTTTTAGGAAGTTGGTATTTTTTAAGTTTTCTGTTAAAAAAAAAGTTGGAAGTGTTTTTTTCTTGTTCAGAAATCTGGAAACATTGAGAATGAAATAGGATATTTAAGTTAGAGAAACAAGGAGTTTGACATGGGTAGTCACCTGTTTCGTATGGGTGTGAAGCATGGACATTTAATAAAGAAGTGTAAAAACATATGTGCTTTATAATATAAGTGTTACAGGAGAGTCCTACGCATCTCGTGGACAGAGAAGAGAACAAACAGATCTACCAGAAAGAACTCAAAATCAAAGAAAACTGGTTGATGCTACAAATATGAAAGAGAAAATTGAGATATTTTGGACATATAAAAAGACATGAAGGGATGGAGAAGACCATCATGGAAGGTGACATACCGGCAAAGATAAGAAGAGGAAGACCATGGAGAAGATGGATTCAGGATCTAATTGATAGTTTGAACATGACAGCTGCAGAGGCAGGACATCTGGCCTATGAGAGAGAGAAATTTCGGAGAACTGTTGGGGTGGCAAAGTTCTGCTCATAAGAAACTATTCGATGACGATGAGTCATCTGGTAAGGACTCAAATAATGGGAGATGCATGTTCAAAGTATAAAATAGGTTAAACAAAACAGGGTGGGGGTGCTGAGTGATTGAGCCTTTACCTTGTAAGCTCTTGGGTTCGAGCTCTGGGTTCAGTCTTGGGGTCGCATCCGGACCATGCCGTTCTGTTCATTAGTGCATTTTTTGATACCTCTAGGATTGTTGTCGGAGCTACGGAATTCATGCTTTGGGCAGTACTCTGGACAGGTGGCATGCTATTTCCGGTGAGATGGACCAGGCTATATGTGGTGAAACCCGGTGCAATCAAGTCAATCTTTCAGCTTTAGACCCTTGTTTATTTTTAAAGACAAAACAACATTTCTATATCCACAGTTGGTTTTTTTATTCTCAAACTGTAACAACTTTCAGGTCGAGACAGCCTCAATTGGGTACCAGAGAAATACTGGGAAAGTAAAGGTTATCTACATGATGTTAATTACATCACCCAACTTGTTTCGTGGATCAAAGAAAAATATCTTCTTCGAACGCTCCACATCGACCACTTGTTAACCACTCTGTGTGATTTGTATGTGATCTGAGCCTAAGAGCGATTGTGCATTGTGCCAGTTATGCGCCTACAAGTAGGCCAGCACATCTGATTTCTGCAATGCTTTTCATTTACTAGGGTAGTTTCCTAGGTCCTACATCAGTTGCCTCTTACGACATGCCTTGCAGGTCGCAGTGGTACTATTCTTTGCTTCCCTTGCTGGCCCGGCACCACACAGGCGAAAAGAAAAATATGATAAGCAGTGTTGTAAAAGAGAAAACTATTTGTGTACTGAGCTCGCAACTTTCAACCAGAGATTGGAGTCTTGTTGGTTATATTATGACTTCTTCTTCAAACGCTCCATATCGAGCACTTGTTAAACCACTTTTTGTGATTTGTATCTGATCTGAGCCTAAGAGTGATTGTACGCTGTGCCAGTTATGCATCTACAAGTAGTCCAACACATCTGATTTCCCGCTATACTTTTTATGTACTAGGGTAGCTTTCCTAGACCCCAACCTCAGTCGCCTCTTACAACATGCCTTGTAGATCGCAGTGTGTTGGCCTACTTGTAGGCGCATAACTGCCACAATGTACAATAACTCTTAGGCTCAGATCACATAGTGTGGTCAATATGGAGAATTCGAAGAAGATCGCGGGCCAAAAAAAAATGTAAAGCTTCACAAATTTGTGATTCGAAATTTCATTATCAATAATTTTGTTCTGTTGAGTGTACAATTAAAATAATAAATATTGTTCCATTTGTTTTCAGTGTTAACCAAACGTGCCATTGAATTTGTAAAGAACAAATCACTTTTTGAAGTCCATGGAAGTGTGGTCACAACACATGCCTTTACCAGCTTTCCTCATCCAGATAGTAGTGAGAGATCCTTTTCAGCCTCTAGATCTTCAGATGTACCAGAATTTCTTCCATTTAGAAAACACAGTGATTATATTGCTGACATAATGGAGGCGCAATTGTTGGCAAGTCAGAAACAGAATAGTTTTACTGGAAGTGTCATTCAGAAGGGTGATATCTCATCTACAGTTGATTCTAACGTGAACTTCAGCTCAGGATTTAGTTCTGTTCCGCATGCTTCAACACATGTAACAAATAATCACCATGAAGTTAATGATGTTAAAGCAAGTCAAATCCTGCCTGAAGACTTACACAGTACTTCATCTAAAGAATATAATCGCCAGCCTCTTACTCTATCAGTGGATGATGTCTTTAATCAGTCCACAACACATCCAAAGAAAAACTTGAACAATCATACCTTTTTAAATTTCCAATCCAACTTGGAAAAGTTCAAAGCAGAGTTAGAAATGGCATTGCGTATACAAACTTCCAGCAATGCTTCATCAGTTCATGTTTGGGATAACGACATGGTCAGTGAATTTGATTTCACAGGTAGTAAGGAAATCGAAGATCAGCAGATAAAGAAAGTATCAGGTAAAGGAATCAGAACTAAACGTTTAAAAACAAATTCTCAACCAAGCAGTAATTTAAAACTTACTGATGCCAACCTTCAGGAAGAAATAGAATCATTCAGAGCAGAGCTTTCGGAAATGGATATCCACTTACAAGAATGGGATCCTTACAGTTGTGGAACTTCTATGATTGATGCAGCAAATGTTTCTGAAAGATTCAGTGATAACTTTGGTGTAGATGCGGAATATAACCAATATAATACAGAATTCACCTCAGATCTACCAACGAACAGTATAGAATTCACAAAAAATTCTGACCGTTTAGCAGCAGGAAAACAAAACAATCTAAGCAGTTATTTTGAAAAGCAACATTCCCTGTCCAGTATGAATCTTGTGAGCAGCCCAGAGAAACTTCTACAGCAGGTTTCTAGAAGTCCAAAAAAGGCGAAAGGAAAACAGATTGATATAAGTACTCCCAATCAGATCTTGGGTGTTCCTAGACCTAAGAATATTGAGACAAATAAAAAACTGGGACATGTTAATGTGAACAGGGAGTTACAGGAGATGACAGACAAATCATTTGTGAATGTCAGCTGCTTCACGAATAGTGTAAGTTGTTTTTCTTTTTCCATGTTTGTGGATGATTCTAAGCTCATTTCTACAATACTTTATGTTTAGAGTGAGATTTTGCCAGTGTGTGTCGGGGCCACCGAAGGCAGCAAAGAATAGTAACACTGACCTACAGGGCATGTTGTAAGAGGCGACTGAGGTAGGGGCCTAGGAAGCTACCCTAGTAAATAAAAAGCGTAGCAGAAATCAGGTGTGCTGGCATACTTGTAGGCGCATAACTGGCACAATGTACAATCGCTCTTAGGCTCAGATCACATACAAACACAAAGAGTGGTTAACAAGGGGTTGATATGAAGCGTTCGAAGAAGAAGAAGCTGTTATGAACAAATGCAAACAATAACAGTAAGGCCCTTCACAGTTCACAGCATTGCACATCATGGCTAGAGTTTTGGAGTGTCCTATTAATGAAAAAAAAAATCTGTAGAATTACTTCTCAAAGATTAAATAGAAAAGTGTGAAAACTTGTACTGCCTTGGGGTTATTCACAAACAACTTTTTTTATGATACACCACAAGATTGTCTCTTTCTAATGATTGTCTCTTTCTGATGTTGATAATGAACCTCCTCTACATATTGCTCTCTTTCATGTCATTAACAGAGTGTCTCTGTGGCAAAGTATTTTGTTTGTTTCGATTGTTCTTCTCCACCATTTTGATCATTCTTATTGTGATATATAAACAGTCTTTGCCAAGAACGGTTAGAACATTGCGGCCCGTTAGGTCCCTACTAGTGTAGGACGGGTACATCTGAAACCAAAGTTTTCGGCTTAATGTAGCCAAGGGGTTAAGCCCTTGCCTTGCTTTCTGAAGGTCGTGGATTAAATCCGCACTGTCTTTTCAGGCGTGCATATTTTTCAGAGACCCCTAGGATTGTTGCAGATGCTACAGAGTTTGTGCAATGCTCTTGGCAGATGTCATGCTATTTCTGCAGAGAGGGACTGAGCCATATGGGGTAAAACCCGGTGCAATGAAGTCAGTCCTTCGACTTTGGACCCTTTCATTTATATATCATCAACAGTAGTACTTTTTAATAACCTATTCCTCTTCTTCTCCAAAGCCCTCCTATCCTATTTTTTCCTGATCTCTCCACTCGCCGCATTTTTGGATTCCGTCTCCAACTCCCGTTTCCAGGTGTTCTTGGGTCTTCCCATACCTCTATTAATAACCTTGGTAGTTCCGAGGACTTGTCTCGTTATAAAGAACCACCAAATTAGACTTGATCAATTTTTCTACTACCATACATAAATGAAATTGATCATGTTGACAGGAAATGGTTGCAGTCAGAAACTTACAGTATCAAGCATCAAGACAGAAATATACCTCTGTTGAAGTGTTTAACAAGTTAATTCATGCCCTTGCCAAAAAGGTTAGTATAATTTGTTGCCGTTAACACTTTTAGGACGGAGGGACGGAGCTTTCCCTCTGATGACAATGGAGCCATTTATTTAGAAAACTGAAATGACTACTGTGGAAATTTTGAAAATTCTGAAAGAATTATTAGAAGCAAGAAGAAGCAATTCAATATTATATTAATATAAGGAATATATGGAAGAATAACTAATGAAATTCAACACAGATGCAACAAAGCAAATCAAATGATAGGTCAAATGGTGCCAATCTTAAGATGCAAACACGTCACCATGAACACAAAAAGAGCAATGTTCGACACAATATTTCTCCCCACATTATGTTACCAGTGCCAAACCTGGACGCTGACAACAAACGATAGAAGAAAACTAGTCACAACAGAGATGAAGTGTCTACGCAGAATGCTGGGTGTAACAAGAAGAGACCGGTTGAGAAATGAAGACATCAGGAAAAAGTGGGTACAACATCAGTACTAGACTTCATCAAGAAACAACAAATTAAATGGTTCGGCCACGTAAGCAGATTACCACCAGACAGTGCACCCCAAAGAGCAATGCTGTTCCGATACAATGGGTACAAAGCAAAAGGCCGGCCACGCAAAAGATGGACCTCAGAGATAACAGAGGCGCGAAAGAGACTATCTACGAAGCGCATACTAGGGCCCGTTTAGAAATCTCTTCCTGACCTGACGCTGTGAGGCATACAGGATTCGAGAAAGAAGAAGAAGAAGATTAATATTAAATATTAGAAATAGGTATAGAAAAGTATATATACTTAGAGAGAATATACTGAGGCAAACATGGCCTTCCAAGCACTCCTATCCAATGTCATCTTTTCCAGATCTCTCTCCCCATTTTCTTGCATTCTGTCTCCCAACTCCTGTCTCCAGGTGTTCTTGGGACTTCCCCTACCTCTATTACCCTAGGAGTTCCTTCGGAAGGCCTGTCTGGTGATGCTGTCCAGAGGTCTCCTCAGTGTGTGTCCTATTCGTCGGCACCTTCTGTCCCGCTTTATCCCAAAGTTCCTTGTATGTGGTTTTGTCATACCATTGCAGATGGAGTATCCTGCGCAGGCATCTATTGATGAATATCTGCAACTTTTTGGTGTTCCCTTAGTTGTTCTCCATGTCTCCACTCCATATAGAAGGACAGCCTTGACATTTGAGTTAAATATCATCTTAGTTTTATTTAATATGTTGTTACCATGTGATAAATTTCTTTCTCTTTTTCTGTGCTTACTGTAGAATAACCACTTATAAACTAGTTTTATATTTGTGCCAAAAAGCATGAATATACTGTGTTGTGGTTTACAATGGTTGAACTGATATTTGTAGCCATTAGTTCCAACCGTGGCCTACGATAACATAAGGCCAGCGGGCTCAGGTAAAAATTCTAGGAAATAAGACCACAACCGTTGTGTGATCCTTGCATTCCAGTATTGTTAGATAATAAAGACTAATTCATTTTCTTTTTCTTGTTTGCATCAGTTTCATATGCTCGTCTAAACCATGAGATGGGTTGCCTCTATGACCCTGCATGTCAGTTGGAGTTCCTCGAGAGTTCCCATAGCTTGCTCTGTAAGTTTTGTTCATGAGGCCATGTTTCGTTTCGTTGGTATATGTACGATGGACATGACTGCAGGATGTGCTCTGGAGTCTGTGTTTCTGTCTGACATGCACACTGTGCAGTCTGAGCAGGCTTTATTATGTAAACACATACAAAACCAGCCCCCACATTAAACAGGACTTCTTTTCAATTTCACATCTGAGCTAGTCGGTCTTATGTTGTTGTTGTGGGGCACTGTCCAACACATCCTAAATCTAAATTCAGCATGCATGTTGTTTGATTTTATTTTCCCTAGCCCGTGACCGCAATAAGAATCACTTGTGACTGCCGTATGTGTCAACTATGACATGAAGATTAGACAACGATAGTACAGTACAGAGTTGAAATTATAACATGAACCATACACAATGTTACAGTAACTTGTCCATGTCTTCTATAAATCCATCAAACTATTTTCATGTTATCACACAGAAAAACCTGCAAACTATTAAATCATTGTTTGTGATGATGAAACGGCAGGAGTTACCTCCAACTCTACAGACTTATGCAGGTTGTTTAGAATGTATAGGTCGTATGACTGATCCTGATATACAGACATGCAAGAATATACTTCAAGACATAAACAAAAAGGTAAGTTTTTGTTAGAGGAAGAAAAAATGTTTGGTTAAATGCTTTATCAAAACGGAAGAGAATCCTGGAGACGAAATCTTGAGGATTTGAAGTGTGCTCAGCACGTGTGGTGCCGGGTCCACAAGGAAGCAAAGAATAGTACTACTGTGACCTGCAAGCATGTCGTAAGAGGTGACTGATGTAGGATCTAGGGAAGCTACCATAGTAAATTAAAAGCATCGCAGAAATCGGATGTGCTGGCCTACTTGTATAACTGGCACAACGTACAATCGCTCTTAGACTCATATCACATATAAATCACAGAGTGGTTTAACAAGTGGTCGATAAGGAGCGTTCAAAGAAGGACATTCTCATTACAAACCAAACAGATCACAAAAAGTGTTTATAACTTGGTTGATAGGAACGAATGTGCAAACAAACATCTTCATCATTGTCGTGCATTGTAATTTTTACCTCATTGAAACACAACTTAATCAGCAATAGTTGCACAAAATCTAACCAGGTACTGGGACAGTTAACACCATTGTTGTCACATAAAGAGATACCGCTAACAACTAAAGCAATTCTCATAAGAACGATTTTCTGGCCAACACTGTGTTTCCAGTGTCAAACATGGCCAATAACAGCAACTAATGAGCGGAAAATCATAATGACAGAGATGAGGTGTCTTAGAAGAGCAGCAGGTGTGACAAAATTAGAAATGAAGAAATCAGAAGACTGGATGTTAAACCAGTCATGCAATTCATAAAAGAATAACAGATTAAATGGTTTGGACACCTGACAAGTATGCCACGGTATCACCTACCACAGAAAGCCACACAGAAAAAGTATAATGAGTACAAAGCAAGAGGAAGACCACGGAAAAGATGGAGAGACGGCATCAAGAACAGCCTTACGAACAAGAATATCAGCTTACAAAGTGACTTAAAACAAGCACACACAAGATCACTACGATTCCCCCCGACACTTCTGTAAAGAAGTAAATGATGGAAGAGAAGAAGAACAAGAAGAAGAAACACAACTTGCACTTTATTGTCTGCAAAGAAAATATCAGTTATATGAGGACTATCATCATAACACTCTGAACACATCCATAGGTACTCCAACCTCCGCCTCAATAAATCCAGTAGCGTCCAGCAGCCCAACACACCAGTTCGATGTTGATTAATCAATCTCTTTGCATATTTGGTATGTCATTATTTTCAGGCTGCACCAATATCAACACCCATCTCTCTCAATCTGGTCAGCAAGTTGGATTCACAACCCTGAAACTCCTCTGTTATATATGTTAGGAAACATGTAAAACTTTACTCCTTTGTTTTTTAATTAAACAAATGTTTTCCATTTTTTGCAGTTAATTTACAATTTTATGTTAATTTCCAGGAGCTGGAGTTGAAAGAGATAGCAAATACGTGCAGTTTTGAGTTAGATGAGTTTGATTATATTTTAAAGGTTAGTTAACATTCTTCTTCTTTCTTCCTTTTGTCGTCACACTGTTACTGGGTTGTTGCCCAGTGTCATGGTTTTCTGTTATTGTCTTGTGCTGCTCTAATGGCTTGGGTGATAGTTATTTTTGCTTTTTTTTAACATGATTCTGCTATGCCATCCAACCATCTTTGTCGTGGTCTTCCTCTCACCTTCCATGCAAAGAGGCAAACATCCATACAAAGCTGTTTGGAAACCTTGATGAACTAATGAACACTGCCCGAGTGGTTACCAGGGCCCATATTTGGGGTGTAAAGAATAGAACCACTGTTACCTGCCACGCATGTCTTAAGAGGCGACTAAGGAGGTTGGGCGTGGGGCTAGCTACCCCACACCGTAAAAACACTAGATGGCTACAGAATGGAGAGCGAACAGAGTAAATGCTGGCTGAAACCGGACACATCACCGAAGGATAAGCACCAGAGCTCCAAATGGTGCTGAAGATGTGACGTAAAACACATCAATGCTAAATGAATCAGATTTCCACATGAATAGAATTTATGGGGAGATCTGGTTCATCGGTCTGGACGTTGCTCGCACGAGAGAGAGAGAAACAAAGACTCTCCTGAAACAATCCAGACAAATGATATGGAGAAAAACAAATGGAGGATACAGCCCAGAGCATAACAGTATAAATACACTAAACAGAAAACCATAGTCTTCAGACTTAGAACGGGACACTGCAGTCTCAGAGCACACCCCCATAGAATGGGTCTCAGTAACTCGGCTGCCTGTACCTGTGGAGCACCAAAGCAGTCCCCAGAGCACATCCTGCAAGACTGTCCCAGCTGAGTAGTGTGAGAATGGAAATCTAGACAACAGAAACAACATTACAAAACAAACTATGGGGGACCGGTGAAGACCTACGAAATATCGAAGCAACATCACCTTTTAAAAGTCTAAATAAAATATGGAACTGCAAGTTATATAGTATTAAAACTAATTTCAATTCAAATGTTGTATCAATCCTAACATATGCCAGTTGGACAGTGACTAAAGATATAGAAAGCAAGTTGAATGCATTTGCAAATAGATGTCTGGAAAAAATAATGAACATAAAATTATACGAATTCAGAAGTGTTGAAATCAGAGAAATGTATGGTCAACCACTAGTAACAACTGATATAAGAAGGAGATGGAACACACTATATGTCTCTAACTATATGTTGGACACACCTTGAGAAGAAATGATCAAAGAATATCAAAGCAGGCATTGAAATAGGATGCAAAGGATTCAAGAAAGAGAAGACGACCTAAGGAGACCCTGTAACAAACTTTTGCTGAGAGTGGCAAGAAATATCGGTCTCAGTTCCGTGGAGGAGACTGAGCGAGTTGCCGGGATAGAGCGGTAGTGAGAAATTGCTTGCAGGCCCTATGTAACGTATATCGTTATAAGAGGAATTATTATTATTAGATAATGTTAACCAAGTTTTCTGCTCTTCTTTCCACTTTTGACTACAGGCCATAAGATATGTCGATCCAGACTTTGTTCCTAACCCACCAAAGCTGGTCTCTGAGTATGACTACGAATTGCTAACAGCTCTCAATGTAGTTAATGAACAGGTTTGTTTGTTTAAATCTTGTCCAAATGTTTGATATATTTGAAAAGATGCTTCAGTGATTGTTTTGTTTTGTTGTTTTCAAAATTAAAAGGAATTATGGGTTTCGAACCCCAGGAATTATGGGTTTTTGAACCTCCAGGAATTATGGGTTTTTGAACCTCCAGGAATTATGGGTTTTTGAACCTCCAGGAATTATGGGTTTTCGAACCTCCAGGAATTATGGGTTTTCACCATTTTTTCTATATTTAATGGAAGAGAATACCTAGATTTCTTTAAGACACAGAAACCTCCAGTAACTCTAGGCATGTAGTGCTATGCTCCGCCTGTGCGGTGCTGGGGCTCGCAAGGGAAGCAAAGAATAGTACCACCTTGACCTACAAGGCATGTCGTAAGAGAGCGACTGATGTAGGGGCCTAGGGATGCTACCTAGTAAATAAAAAGCATCGCAGAAATCGGATGTGCTGGCCTACTTGTAGGCGTATAACTGGCACAACATACAATCACTATTAGGCTCAGATCACATAGAGTGGTTAACAAGTGGTCGATATGGAACGTTTAAAGAAGTGCTGTGCTTAGAATTGCGGAAACTCCTACACAGTTAGAATCTCTGATGATTGGTTACTGAACTGACATCGCAGCACTCTGGGCAGACCCATAGGTGCTAAGTCTTCCCCAACAGATGTTTTCGCTGTGACTCGCTGGTTAAACACACACCTCACTCTGCCCCTCAGACATTCAGTTCTACTTGTACATGGGTAACTCCAAACTGCTTAAATCCCTGGATCGCTGAATTTAGTGTCTTCATCCAACAGGCAGTCGCGAAGAGACTGAAGAACATCCCCCTTATCCATCTTCACCTCCTCAACAATTGATTATGTTGATGCAAGTCTGTCCACTCTCATTATCGCAAACACCTGCATGCCCAGGACAGTAGATCCACATAAGCCTCCAGAGGTTAGAAAAACTTTTATTGGCAACATCCACTGGCTGAGAAACTTCTATAGGCGACATCCAGTCATACCGAAATCTGCTTTTGGATTTTGTGAAGCATTGACTGAAGAGTCAGATACAACAACGCCCTCAGTAAATGAAGTCCCAGAGAGTCAATGGATGGCAGCAGTAAGGGCTCAACCTCCATCCTCATACTGGAAGTAGTAGTCCTGTATGCTCCACTTCTCTCAAAGTGAATGATTACATTTATAAAATATAGACATATCTGCCAACTTATTGAAAACTTAATCTTGCTGGTTCTCTTATTCCTGTTTATGATAGAGAATGGAAAGAAACCAGTACGCTATGGACATAAGCAGTGAAGAGTTTCGTACCAGAGCAAGAGCTCAGCTTGAAATGGAAAAACTAGGAGAAGTTGTTGTCAAGTCCATTTCATCGTCACAAGTACAAGAAAACCAGGATCTAAAAATGGTGTGTGGTTTTGAAAAAATAAGATGAAGAATTAGTATTTTATAATTTCAAATTGTGTTGAGAAACTAGTTATAGTTATTTTAATGTTTTCTTTTCTCTAATCCTGTTTTGCTGTACAGCGTCAAGATAAAGAGATTTCTAGAATCTCTTTCTCTCGTGATCACCAAGATTTCTAGAATGAGCTTTTGTGTATGCTTCTTCTTCCATGATCCAGCAGTGCTTGAGTTCTTGCCCTTCAGCCCAATGCTGTGAAGTGGTATCTGCATGTGTTTTAAGTTGTTCTTTTGTTCCTTATAATGTGTTCCATTTGTCTGGCCATGGAGAATCTTCCTGATGTCATCTAGTGCTTGACACCTGAAGAGGTGGTGGTGAACGGTTTCATAATGATGTGCACACAGCTGGCACTCTGGAGTTTGTTGTGGTTGAATTCTGTTCAAGTGATTGTTATGTGTTGGATTCAAAATCTAAAAATGGTGCCCTGATCTCTTCTTGTAAGGTGGTTGATGTTGTCATTAAGGTTAGGGTTGGCCACTTTGTTCAGCCAAATATCTTTATTTGTAGTCATTAGGATTTGCTTTGCTGTTTGTGTATGCTTCATAAACAGTGTTTTTTACGCCCTGTTATCTCTGAGGTCCACCTTTTGCTTTTTATCCGCTGTATTTCAATACCATCATCAAATAGCTTTGTCTTAGCAGTACTTTGCCACCTTAACAGTCCTTCAGAATTTCTCCCATAGCCTAAATTTCCCCACTTCTGCAGTCGTCAGGCTCGATTCATCAGATCCAAAATCCCTTCCTCTTCTCTTTGCAGAGATGCCTACTATAATGATCTCCAACCTTGCGTGATTAGTACTATTCCCTTCTTTGGTCTCTTTCCATTACATTTATAAGATCCTCTTAGTCTGGGGCCCTCACCAACAGATCTCGTTTCTATTTGGTTGTATTCCATATTACTCTTGGGATACATCTTCTTCCTTTCGTTCGCTTGAAATATTGTCTATATATTCACTGTTATCTTTTGTATAAACTTCGCTGTCTTTTGTAGCTGACATAGAAGTCTGTGTAGTTTTATGTCAAGTGTTATTTTGTTAGGCTAGTGAGTTTGCCTCAGTATATCATATTCAGGGCAGTCTTGAAGTAGGTGCTCTTCAGTCTGATGTACCTGTCCACATTTACACATGGCTTAGTTGCTAATCTTAAATTTTGTATATATGTGGCTATGGAGTCAATTGTGTCCTGTTCTAAGGTGCAGAATGACAACTTGTTCTAATTTGCTCATATTATAATAGTTGTCTTGTGATTAAGAGTTATTACTTGACCGGTCTTAATTCTGTCAAGATCAGCCCATATTTTGTTTCTGTAAGAGATGTCACAAAAACTTTTCATTTTGTTTGTCAGAGAAATCTTCGCAACGGACTGTTGGAGAAATGGAGACAAGTGTTGCTGAAGTCCTTCAAGCTGAAGCTTGAGATGTATAAAAAGAAAGCTCACGGTAAGCTTAAGATTGTGTTCTTACTATTCAGGTCAAAGTTTAAAGTTTATCGGGCCATATCGCTAACTTTGCTGAAAGTTAACCGGGCCATAGTGCTAACTTTGCAGAAAGTTTAACGGGCCATAGCGCTAATTTTGCTGAAAGTTTACCAGGCCATAGCGCTAACTTTGTTGAAAGTTTACCAGGCCATAATGCTAACTTTGCTGAGAGTTTACCAAGCCATAGTGCTAACCATGCTGCTGTACGCCAGTGAGAAATGGATAGTGTATAGCAGACACGCAAGTAAACTAAATCACATCTACACAAGTTGTCCATGCAGACTACTCAAAATTAAATTGTAGAAAAAAATTCCAGATATCGAAGTCTTCATAAGAGCCAAGATTCTAAGTGCCAATGCCCTGTTGCAGAAGGTCCAGGTGAGAGGAGCCAGTAACGTTGATCGGATGCCTGATAAACGCATCCCAAAACAGTTATGTATGGCGAGCTTGAAGGGAGCAGACGATCATTTGTTGTAGAGAAAATCACTTTAATGGTACTCGTAGAGGATTTGGTTCAAAGTTAGGACTCTACAGTCACCTCCGCACACAGTGGTACAACAACACTCATCTGAGACTGTTGTTATAATTGCTTTCCTGTGTCGGCACACTTCGTTTACTACAGGTGCGTTATAAGTCCGCTCTTGTTGACCAGCCGGAACTATGTCGGCGGGGATTGCAATTTTCATATCGTCCATTGGCAACTGTTCTAACACCATCTTAAAACTTCTGACATAGATATTGCGCTTATGTAACATACGTTGAATAGCTAATACCATATTTTGATTAGTCCCAATATTACAGTTGTTGCACTGATTTGACTGAGCTTCTTCATTATCTATGAAGTAAATTTGATTACATTTTGGGTCTTCATGTGGTAGCGTTAAGAGGGAACAGACAAAACAGAATAATTATTTTTACATTTAACAGAATAATTATTTATAAAGTGCGCAAATCAATGCAAAGTGAACAGCGCAACACAACTGATGGTGAATTTTTTATAAATAAGGTAGACATTAAAAAGATAATTAAAGAGTGTTTATCATACGATGCATAGGAACGACCTCACCACAGGCAGAAAACGGCGGGAAATCCGATAGAGAAGTCGAACTTCATTAAATATCACTGGCTTCACGGCAAGTCACAGGTTTCCTGAAAAGATCACACTTGAAGGATCTAATCTTCAAGTATCTCTGAAGACAACAAAGGTCTGCATGTATGGCGGGGACACCAGTCAAATAATATAAGCAGGCCTCACACAAAACTCAGAAGCTCCACACCAGGTGTCATGGCTAACGCCTGAATTCACAGTGGGTGATCACAAAGAAGAAGAAGAAGTAAATAAGGTCCCCAATCAATGACTTTTGTTAGGTTAGCCATGTTTATTTGGGACTGGTAACCTGGTCGCTTCCCATGACAATACTTGAGAGGAGGTTATACATGTTTATTTAGTGGTCACCTGGTCAATTTGGTGATTGTATCCCTTTGATTTATGCAAATATATTGGGTCATGTGGTGATCCCTAAAAAGAAAGCAGGATAAGACATGTCAGTTTGGGATTTATTTATTTTTTAAACGAATATTGATCCGATTTTGAAACTTTTGCTATAGTTGATCTAAATGTGAAATATTTGTACAAAGTTTAGTGCATTTTGGATGTAAATTGAGGCCGTGTATAGCCGGACAGCACACACAGATTTTGGGAAATGTAGTATAGATAGTGTAAAAAGGGTTCTTTTACTTTTTTAATGTTTAGATTATCCAGCATATTTCTCATCATCAGCATCGCCAATACTGTTGATATTCAAGAGCTTATTGTTGTTTCTAATAAAGTTCCATATTACATTTTCAGATAATGTTACCATGACCTTGTATCCATACCTAAAACTTTTCCCACCTGAGGAATATGTCAATATCATTTTCAAGGTAAGCTGGCATTCTTCTTTTGTCGTCACACTGCTACCAGGTTGTTGCCCAATGTCATGGTTTTCTGTTTTTGTCATGCACTGTTCTGGTGGTGGCTTGGGTGATTGTTATTTTTGCTCTTTGACAGGATTTTGCTATGCCATCTAACCATCTTTTCGTGGTCTTCCTCTCACCTTCTTTTCTGATGTTCTGTTGTAGCAGACTCTGTGTACTGTGGAGTTTGAATGCATTCTTATTAAGTGACCAAACCACTTCATTCTTTGTTTCTCAATGTAATTCAAGAAAGGTTCTGTGCCAACTTTCTTTCTTATGCTGATGTTGGTGACTTGTCTTTTCTGGTGTTGGCAACTTTTGAGGACGATTTCACATGTAGTTATTTTTGTGACTTCGCTTTGCTCATTGTCCATGTTTGGCTCTGGTAGTACAAAGTAGGTATGAAAATGTTGTTGCTTAGCTGTTTTGGGTGCCTTAACAGTGGGGCTAGCTGGTAGGTTACAGCATTTGCTTTTTGCACTCTATCCTCTATCTCTCTATCTAGTCTTCCGTCTTCTGTGAATATGCTTCCTAAGTGTTTGAATTCTTTCACTTGGTTTATTTTAGTTCCATTGACATGGATGTCTAGATTATTATGTTTTCTTCCCATATTCATTATTTCAGCCTGCATGCCACTAACTTTTCCAGAAGCTTGCCCACCGTTTTGCATTGCAATTATTATAAAACCGCTGATATTTTTATGATTTTTGTTAGGTTTTGAAGCTGGTGTTGAATTCTTTACTAAGCTCATTTATGTCAGTATCGAAATACTGTTTATGTCGCTGTATTTTTTTTTTTTTTTTTCTTTTTTTCTTTCGTCCGCTTTCAACTCAGACGAGTTTCATCTCTGAAACTGATTTTGCGTGAAAATCCGTTTTTCCAATTTCTTACAATGGCAGCAGCGTGCACATTGTAAATTACTTTACACTGGCAGCGTGTGCTCAATGTACTCGTAATTAGTATTCCCTCGCCATATAGGCAGATTTTCTCCGACTTCAGAGGTACTCACATTATCGTCCTGAGTAAGACCAGGGGACTCGAACAAATGCCGGACAGTAGATTCGAACCCGAGCTATGAGGCGTCTCACAGCTAGCAGGCCGAGCTATCAACTACTCTAGGCAGTCCCCCGTCGCTGTATTGAACACCGTCGGGACCCGGTGCAGCATTGTGTGATCTCATGAGCATTTATTGGATTTCCTCACTCATAAATACAAATTGTAGTTTGTTACCTGGAGTCCTGGTGACATCAGATGAAGATAAAAAATAAAGAGCAGAAAAGAACAGGCCAAAGCTGCCTTCCAGAAAATGCGAAGCATTATAAGCAGCAGGTCACTGTCAATTGAGGTCAGAATGAGGGTTGTACAGTGCTACATAGAGCCAATACTGACTAGTGTATAGACAAGGGAAAGACAGGGATGCAATTGCCGGTGAGATACAGAGGGAACTCTACCGCATCACAGACTGGTGTGATGTCTCTGGTGCACTAGTTAACCCTACCAAAGCAGCAGTGACATGGTTCTCACTCAATAATCACACTGTTAACGCATGTACGCCTAATGTGAAACTTCGCGGTATTGTTTTGCCCGTAGATAAATCGATGAAATATTTGGGTGTGACATTTGACCGCAGCCTGTGTTTCGGGAACGTGATGGAGTATGTCATTGTCAAGGCACGCAAAGGTTTTGCGGCAATGAGAGTCATGGCGGCTGTTAACATCGAACAACGACTGCTTGTCATCCTGTATCAGACACTGGTCCTCTCCACCATTGAATATGCAATGGCCACCCTCACTGTCAGCAAAACGTAAATCGAAAGACTGGAAAGAATACAGAACGAAGCTATGCGCATCATCCTCGGTTGCACAAGGGATACACCCTGTGTGGCAATGAGGTTTCTCCTGGATTTTCCGACCATGGAGTATAGACTCAAGATAGCTAGAGCACGTGCTATCTCAAAATAAGTGCCAAAAAGGATCACCCATTGCCTGAACAGCTCAGCACCAGTGGTGGAAATCGGCTAAAGCGGGGCAAGTCATGGGTTGGACATGCTGCAGATACTGTTCAGCTGGTATGCGGGCTCAATAATATTGATTATGGGGAAGAATGGATATGGATGCAGAGAGGGAAATCCGTGGCGTTGAATGCAGACATCAAGCCATCATCGATGAAAACTGCAATGCAGACCGCGTATTTACACAGATAAATCGGTAGTTCGTCACGAAAAATCTGCATGGGCCTTCTCTGCAAGCTCATGTGGCAGAATGGTCAAGGAAGCCAGTGGTGCATTTAGTATGACAACAAGCAGCATGACTATGGAGGTACTGGCGGTGACCAATGCACTACTCTGGCTAGAGTCACAAAACTACACTCATGCTTGCATTCTGAGTGACTCATTGAGTATGATCCGAAAGGTGGAGGCCGGTTTGGTGCGCAGGCAATAGACTGAATCACTGCAGGCGTCAACAATTTGCAGAATTACACTTGTCTTTGTTCCAGGGCACATGGGTGTCATTGGCAATGAGAGAGCAGACAGACTGACTGGCTCTGCCACTATATCAGACGGCCAGCCAATGGACAGAGATGACATCTTGAACGCCCTCATAGAGCGTGGTCGCAGAGAAGACCTTCATCTAAACCAATCCACATCAACTACTAGATTGCAGGAGCTGGGTTTGAAGATTTGTGTGGCAAGAAAAGAACGGTACAACAGGTATACGAGTCTGCTCATCAATCAAAATAGAACTGGTACGGTCAGTCGCTGGATGCTGTTGGAGATATTGTGAAGGAGATCGGAGCACCTATGGACATGTCCGAGTGCAATGAAGATATTCCAAACTGAAACTGAAATACTGACATACAGATGTGAGTCTTAGACGGTAAACAAACAGATAGAAAAATCTTGGAGGGCCACAGAGATATGGTTTTACAGAAGAATGATGAGAATCCCATGGACTGCTAGAATGTCAAATGTGGTGTTGAATGAGGCGAAGACAGAGACAACTTATCAGTATAAGAAAGAGGCAGTCATTCTTTTTTCAGTCATGATGAGAAAGAGAGATTTACACATTGTGACAACAGATAGAATCGAAGGGAGATGAGACAGAGAAAGAAAATATTAGCCTGACTTCATGGCATGGAAGAGTGTCAGCATATGAGATGATAGCAAATACGAGGGACAGAGATTTGTGGAGATCCATGATCGCCTACAGCAGCCGGCACAGCACCTGAGGATGATGATGATTGAACATTGATGGATCCCTCACTGGTAAATACATAATGTAGTTTGTTTTATAGTTATAATATGTGCTAATAACAGGTATTAATTGTGATATTTATTGTTGCTCCATCTGCTTATTTTCTCAGTTTTTGAAGGAGCTTCTGTCATCATCTGAAGGTTACAGCCCTACCCAGGCAATGATACAAAGCAACTTGGGACGAACTGTGAATCAAAAGTACAATACG
Source organism: Arion vulgaris (assembly GCA_020796225.1). Classification (NCBI taxonomy): domain Eukaryota; kingdom Metazoa; phylum Mollusca; class Gastropoda; order Stylommatophora; family Arionidae; genus Arion; species Arion vulgaris. The sequence goes on along the minus strand of CM036755.1, from coordinate 55,135,126 downwards.
CAATCTAAAATAGCAGCCGGCATGGGAGAAAAGGTTGGACAGCTGTTGTATATGTCACAGTTGAACTAATTGTTTTTTTCCCGAACCCCAAGGAATTATGAGTGTGCACTTTTTTTTTCCTATTCTTTGTTTTCTTGCTATAAATTCAGGCGTTGTCAGGGTGCCTGGTATGGTGCTTCTGACTGATTTTTGCGTGGTTTTTTTTCTCTCTATTAAAAGCAGGAGTTACTGAACCTAAGTCATAGCACTCTGGACAGACCCATAGGTGTTCAGTCAACCCCAGCATATGTTGAAAGTATGCATGCTGATGGTTCCCATGGCTTACTAGTTAAACACACTCCTTATTCTGCCCTTCAGGAATCTGAATCTGTTTGTACAACATTGATTCCAAACTCATGAACTCACTGGATAGATTCAACATTAATTTCAGTGTCTTCATCCAACAGGACCCGCAAGGAAGCAAAGAATAGTACCACTGCAACCTACAATACATGTCGTGGTTGAAAAGTGGTTCATATGGAGCATTTGAAGAAGAAGAAAAATAACATTAAAACTGCAATAATGAATATGGGAAGAAAACATAAACTAGACATCCATGTCAATGGCACTACAATAAACCAAGTGCAAGAATTCAAATACTTAGGAAGCATATTTACAGATGATGAAAGACTAGACAGAGAGAGAGATGCTAGAGTGCAAAAGCAAATTTTAACCTACCAGCTAGCCCCATTGTTAACGCACCCAAAAATCTCACTGACAGCTAACACAAGAGGGATATATATATGATATGTGGGTTAAAAAAATCTTCCCCATTCACCCACTATGAATTCAGACATAGTCATGGTGCCACTGACAGATTTTTGCGTAAAGAGTGGCTTTCATTATCACCAGTGAACCTCGCCATTCAGGCAAGGCTTACTCCGACTTCAGAGGTATTTGCAATTTTGATGCCCAGGTAAAGTAGGTGTTGATGTTGATTTCTGAGAACAGGAGGCTATGGATCACAGTGCTCGTAGGGGAGGGGGAGATACAAGAGTAGCTTAAGGAGAGAGGAGAAACCTATTGGAGATAATTTAGGAGCAGAAAGAGACACATCCAGAAATAAAGTAGTAACAGGGGGGTCTCTAGCATAGAGGTTAGGTGCTCGCTTCTCGTGCCAAAGGTAACTGGTTCGCTCCTGTGGACTCCTTTTTTAGCACATAAATTTAAGTTGTTCTATGATTGTCTTATTTTTTGTTGTACATCACAGATGCTGAAACTGCACGAACTCTATATGGAGACTTATCTGAATAAGGACTACACCTTAGATAACCATAGACTCATGTGGCTGAGAGCAATGAATCAGAATTATGATACAATCAATATGGTATGATCTGGGGAAATGATCTAGCTTCTTCTTCTCTTCCACTATTTACTTCTTTATAGAAGTGTTGGGGGATGTGATTTTGTGTGTGCTTGTTCTAATGCATTTTGTAAGCTGTTATTTATTTTCGTACCGCTGTTTTTGATGCTGTTGCTCCATATTTTGCTCCGTCTTCCTCTTGCTCTGTACTCATTATACTTTTTCTTTGTGGCTCTCTGTGGTAGGCAATACCAGGGCTTTCTTGTGAGGTGTCCAAACCATTTAATGTGTTCTTTTATGAATTGCATGACTGTTTCACATCCAGTCTTCTTCTGATTTCTTCATTTCGAATTTTGTCTCTTATTGTCATACCTACAGCTCTTCTACAGCATACCTACAGCATACCTACAGCTCTTGATTTACAAATGGCGGCTGTGACAAGTGTTTACTATTTCGTCCTTGGATGTATTAGTTTACTCGTGGTTTAGGGAACGTTATATCTATACTTGGAAGCATAGAGATGCCTTAGGTCGTTTTGACTAATAGGTTGACTGTCATTATAGTTATTCGATGTGTAGGTGGGATTTATTTATTCTATACACTCCGACGCGAGTAACCTACCCATTTTCGATACGAGAAGTGATGGACTATGCGATACCGGTTTACGATAGGTTACCCTATGAGTCATAGCGCAGCTATTTTTAAACGGCAAGGAATGTCCATCCTTAATTCAAAAGTCTGTAACGGTAAGGGAGGCGGATGAATCAAAATGATCAACGGCTCACAAAGCGAACACAGCAAAGTGTGGGGCACACATGAGGCGCTTTCAGGACATACAAATGATTTGCGGCTGGCCCTCGTGGAAGAAATTGGGACTTCACCACGTACAACCAAAGACGTAGCAATGAAGCAAAAACATCCATCTGAAGATAAACAATACATGAAAACAAAGAAAAGACACATTCGTTTTGCAACATGGAATGTTAGAACCTTACACCAAGAAGGGAAACTAGACAATTTAATACTAGAGACAACAGATATGAAGGTAGATATTATGAGAGTCGCAGAAACAAGATGGAAAGGCGAGGGATACACAAGAAGAGATGATTATATATTTATACATTCAGGAGGAGAATATCATGAGCGAGGAGTAGGTATACTAATAAAAAAGGAAATAGAAAAATACATCAGTGGTTATTGGATGTATAACGACAGAATGATGCTTTTAAAGATCAGAGCAAAGCCATTCGATATAGCAATTATCCAAACATAAGCTCCAACATCAGACCATACAGATGAAGAAATCGAAAAATATTATGAAGATTTACAACAAATTCTCAAACAAGTAAAGACAACTGACATACTAATTATAATGGGCTATATGAATTCAAAAATTGGCAAAGGCAAATACAAGAACATTGTAGGACAATACGGACTAGGAACAAGGAATGAACGAGGAGATAGGCTTATCCAGTTCTGTGAAGAAAATAACATGGTTATATGCAACACATTTTACCAACAAGAATCTAGGAGATTATACACATGGAAAAGCCCAGGAGATAGAAAAAGGAACCAGATAGATTTCATCATGATTAGGAACAGATTTAAAAATAATGTAATGAACACCAAAACATATCCAGGAGCAGATATAAATTCTGATCATAATCCAGTGATGATCAAACTAAATATAAAACTAAAAAGATAGACCAACCAACAAGAAAAGAACCACATATAGATATATCAGCACTTAAACAATCAGAGATACAACAGAAATATTGTGTGGAAGTAAAGAACAAATATGAATGCCTAATGACAGAGTGCTTAGAACAATACAGAAGAGAAAATCCTGAAGAGAAAGTAGCCAATAAATGGGATTGCTTAAAACAGAGTATACAAACTGCAAACAAAAACCTGCCTGTAAAAGAATCCATGAAAATCAAATGTGGATGACTGATGAAATCTTAGAAAAAATGACAGAACGAAAGAAAGCCAAGAACACCCCAAAGTATACAATTTTAGACAACGAAATTCGCAACATGTGCAGAACCACAAAAGTAAACTGGTTAGAAACAAAATGCAAGGAAATAGAAGATATGGCAGAAAAACACAGGACTAGAGATATGCAGAGAAATAAGACAAATGACAAGTAAGAAAAATACTGTAAAAGTGGAGGATGTATCAAAAACAACAACAACCAACTTTTGTTTGATAAAACAGAAATATTGACAAGATGGACAGAATATGTAACGGCTCTATTTGATGATCAAAGAAGCAGTAAACACAGTATAAAGTGCAATGACAGCCCAAGAATATTAAAATCTGAAGTTGTAAGAGCAATCGAAACAATGAAGCGAGGAAAGGCTGCAGGATTGGACAATATTACTGTGGAAATGTTAACCTCCTTAGAGGATTTTGGTATTTCAACCATTACAGATTTGTGCAATGATATATATAACACAGGATATATACCAAGAGACTTGAAGACATCAGTATTCATACCACTAACCAAAAAGCCCAAAGCACAGGAGTGCACAGACTATAGGACAATTAGCCTGATGAGCCACATAACAAAAATACTACTCAAGATCATACATGAAAGAATTAAAAACAAGATAGACATAGAAGTAGGAGAAGAACAGTTTGGCTTTAGAAAAAAACAGAGGAACAAGAGAGGCAATACTTTGTATAAGACTACTCGCTGACAAGTATATAGAAGTGCAAAAAGTATCTACTTGTGTTTCATCGATTATAGCAAAGCTTTTGACAGAGTCCAACATGAAAAGCTAATCATATGTCTACAAGAAATAGGCCTAGATGGGGATGATATCAGACTAATAAGTAACATATACTGGGAACAGACAGCAATAATAAAATATGAAAATAGCTACTCTCCATACATAGACATAAAGAGAGGAGTGAGACAAGGATGCATACTGTCACCAAGCCTATTTAACATCTACACAGAGAAAATCTTCAAACAACTAGAGGGAATGCCAGGACTCAAGATCAATGGAAAAATAATAAATAACTTAAGATATGCAGATGACACAGTATTGGTAGCAGAAATGAACAAGATCTACAAGAATTAGTGGACCAATTGGACAGAACTAGCAAGGAATATGGATTAGACATTAACATACAGAAACAAAAACTATGGTAATCAACAAGGAAATGGAAAAACCTAAAATGAATATAAAAATACATGGAGAATTACTACATCAAGTAAAAAGCTACTCCTATCTCGGTCAGATGATAACAGATGATGGCAGATGTATAACTGAAATTAAAAGAGAATAGGAATGGCCAAGGATAATTTCAATAGTATGAGAAAGTTACTGACATCCAAACAAATCACAAACAGGCTAAAAATTAGAATGATCAAATGCTATATATATCCTATATTAATGTATGGCTCGGAAACATGGACAATGAACAAGCAGTTAGAAGACAGAATTGATGCATTTGAGATGTGGATATATAGAAGAATAAGCAGAGTTTCATGGACAGAAAAACAGACAAATAAACAAGTTTTAGGAAAACTAGGCATGAAGAAACAATTATTAAGAGAAATAAAATTCAGACAAGTAAAGTATTTTGGGCACATAAAAGGCATGACACCATGATAAAACATTTACTAGAGGGGAAAGTTGAGGGAGAAGAGCAAGAGGAAGACCAGAGATAAGTGGGAGGGAAACTTTAAGAAATGGACAGGTTACAGTCTGGCAGTGGCAACACCAAGGCGAAAGACAGAGGATGCTGAGATTCATTGCAGCCAACCTTCGATGTGGAGACGGCACCTGATGATGATGACAGCTCTTCTAAGACACCTCATCTCTGTCGTTATGATTTTCTGCTCATTAGTTGCTGTTATTGGCCATGTTTGACACTGGTAACATAGTGTTGGCCAAAAAATCGTTCTTATGAGATTTGCTTTAGTTTGTAGCGGTATCTCTTAATGTGACAACAGTGGTGTTAACTGTCCCAGTACCTGATTAGCTTTTGTGCAATATATATTTAGGTATATTATGTGCATTTGAATTATTTCTGTGTGATTTGTGTGTGTGATATAGTCAGTTTACAAGAAACTTATCTACTTGTGTGAGTGCTGTTTGTTTGTACTTTTGTATATTAAAAAAGGAAAACGCCCATTTTTATACAATATTGTCCTGCCGATGTCTTAGCTAAGGATGGGAGTGCCAAAGAGCAAATTTATCAACCCGTCTTTTCAGGAGGTCAAAACCCTCACCAGAGAAAATCTGCAGTAGACTGGAAGACAAACACTGGATATGATTATGGAAAAGACTCCATCAAAGATCTAAGCAGAACAGACCAGGTTATTATATTTCGCCTACGTACGGACACTGCAGACTCAACAAACATTTACATAGCCTTGAATACGCAAACAGCTCTCTGCCAGTGTCAGCAGGCAGAACAGACACCGAGCATGTCCCGCAAGACTGTCCTCTCCTGTGTGGACTGAGAAGCAACATGTGGCCACACCCAGTTGGCCTAAAAATTAAGCTTTGGGGAAATTTCTGTGGAGTCAACATCTGTGGAATGTTGTCACCATCACTTTGATAATATTTTATGTTCTGGTGTTGTTATCATATCCAATTGAGACTGGGTCAACTTGAGAGTTGTTTGCAGTCAGAACATAAAAATCTTATGCTGGGATTTGAACCGAGACTACCCATCTAGGTGACCAGTGCACTAACCATTGTCTCCATGACTTACACATCTTATATGAGCTGAGAAGAAACATGTGCCACACCCAGTAGACCTAAAAACTAAGCTTTGGGAAACCTGACAGATCTGAAGCTGACTGCCCAGTTTGTACTAACTCCACGGTAAATGAAGCGCATGGCCAGAGACCACTCAAGAAGAAGAATAGGTGTGCATTATAATATATTGTAAAGTATTGTGTATGTGTTAGAGTGGAAGGGGGGAACAAATGGTTCAAGCAAGAAATTGCACCCCCTGTGCTAATACTGTCACGAAACCTACTGAGATTGACGAGGCGTGTTAACTAAAATGTGGAAGACCTAAAATCTCATGGGAAGGAACTGAACTGAATTACAGCTAGAACACAATACAGAGGATGGCCAATAATAGAGAGGTATAGTGTGTATTTGTTGCTGCCATAAGTTCCAATGTCGTTACAGACTAAATAATCATGAGAAAAGGCAGGGTCAACCCACAGTGTCACAAGACCAAATGACAGAAAGCGAGAGAAAAAATACTGTAGAACTTGCTTAACATGACTTTAAAAATGTCAATATTGAACTTGTTAGCTCGCCATGTGTTGCCGGGGCTGCAAGGGGAGAAAAAATAGTAATAATGCAACCTACACAGCATATCGTAGAGCTTGACTGAGGTAGGGACCTAGGGAAGCTACCCTAGTAAATAAAAAGTGTAGCAGAAACCTGATATGCTGGCCTCTTGTAGGCGCATAACTGACAGCGTAATCGCTCTTGGGCTCAGATCACATACAAATCACACAGTGGGTTAACAAGTGATCGATATGGAGCGTTTGAAGAATAAGAAGAGCAGCTCGCCCGAGTGGTTACCAGGCGAGTAACCCCAAATTTGGGTGTAAAGAATAGAACCACTGTTACCTGACACGCTGTCGAAGAGGCGACTAAGGAGATTTGGCTGAAATCTAATGCATGTGTCCTAAACGTGTAGAAGTCTATGCATTTAGGGGCCTACCAAACCAATGTGCAACGTATACACGTTCTTGGCAAAGATCAAACATATCACAGAGTGATTAAATTGGTCATAAAGAACGAACACAAAGAAAGGAAGAAGAAGAGCTTGTTAGTTGATACCTATGATATATATTTGTGACATCCCATGAATGTTTGTTTGTACCAGATGCTGTAACACATGATAATGTATGAGAGCATGTCTTCTCTTCTGTTAATTCATCATCAATTATCTTGTCCTGAGCAGAACTTTGCCATCCCAACAGTCCTCCGCCACCCCAACAGTCCTCCGGAATTTCACTCTCTCATAGACCAGATGTCCCGCCTCTGCAGCCGTCATGTTCAAACCATCAGTTACATCCTGCATCCATCTTCTCTGTGGTCTTCCTCTTCTCTTTGCTGGTATGTCTCCTTCCATGATGGTCTTCTCCAGCCCTTCATGTCTTTTTATATGTCCGAAATACCTCAATTTTTCCATCTGATTTGTAGCATCAGCCAGTGTTCTTTGATTTTGAGTTCTTTCTGTATAGATCTATTTGTTCTCTTCTCTGTCCAAGATATACGGTGGACTCTTCTGTAACACTTATATTCAAAAGCGCATATAAAATTTTCCACTGCCTAATTAAATGTCCATGCTTCACACCCTAGCTTGCCACTGGGAATACGCATGCTCTTAGTATTCTGATCTTTGTTTTCCTATCAGTTCCATTCCATAGGAGTTTAATTAATTGTGCTATATTGAAATATATTGTATATGTTGAACCATGCTGTGAACTCTGATGAAATTTATCATGTTTCTTTATTTGTAACAGGACATGTCAGTCAGACTATGGCCACCTCACATTCAGAAGCAGGTTAGTTATGAATTCCTCTCAATGTATTTATAGTGATTTTGTTGTTCAAATCACATGATATATATATATATGTAACATAAACCATTAGCAAAAAAAACAAAAAAAAAACGGGGTGTATACTGCTTATGTAATATTGCTCTTGAGAATGAGAGAAAGACCTAGAACACAATGGGTGCAAGGTGTCATTGACGATTTCGCCCGTGTGGTGTCGGGCCTGCAATGCATGTCGTAAGAGGCGATTGATGTAGGCCCTAGCGATGCTACCCTAGTAAATAAAAAGCATAGCAGAATTCAGATATGCTGGCCTACTTGTGGGCGATAACTGGCACAACATACAATCACTCTTAGGCTCAGATCACATAGAAATCACACAGAGTGGTTGACAAGTGGTCGATATGGAGCATTCGAAGGAGAAGAAGAATTGATGATCTGAGAATGACTGCTGCTGACACTGGTCAACTTGCACAGAACAGAATTTTTCAGGACTGCTGTTTTGGGAGCCAGGTTCAGGAAGGGACAAGCTACTTGATGATGATGAATATTGCTTTTTTAGTTTGTTGTAAGACAGGGGGACATGAGCCTGAGAAATTTAATGGTGACATGGCTAGTGTAATCACCATGAAACTGTTCAGGTTAGGATTTTACCTTTATGCCCTGACAGAAAAAACTCATTAACCTTACGGGGCAGGGGATTGAATCCAGGTCTTCTAAATGGCCAGACATGCCTTATAGCTTTATATATACATATCTCTCTCACGATCGTTCTTAAGCCGTTTTTATCATTCTATTGTGATATATAAAAGCCAAACATCAAGAACGGAATGTATGTGCACAACCTTCAGTACCAATTGGAGCTCAAGTGCTTATCCTTCGGTGGTGTGTTCGATTTCAACCAGCGTTTACTGGGTTCGCTCTTCGTTAGCCTTTTGCTGTCCCCAGCCAAAACCCGCAAGGCAGCAGGGTGCTATTGTCTTTCAGGGCAGCTACCCGTAGATGACCTGCCCTCCGGGCTGGTGAGTGTCATCAGCCCAGCTATACCCGTCTTGTTAATGTACTGCTTGGTTTTCCTACCATCCAGTTTTGTGTACGGTTTTCTCCGCTAGCCTTTGATTGTCCCCAATCAAACTACAAAACAGCAGTAATTCCCTGCGAGGGAACGCGCACAGGCTTGACCTTTGCTGGGCTTTCCAGTTCTGGACATTTGGGTGGCGCACACCTCGCGCCTGCCGTGCCATAGTCGCCTGCCCCTCGGTGGGGCCCACTATGGCATCGCCAGCATGCCAGCTAGCTTTGCCCTGGTGCCTGGTCACCATCAGTTTTCGCCGTGCTCACATTTTCCATGCCTACATATACATATCTGAAAGCAATTCTAAGAACAGGTCACTGCAGGCTCAACCGCCACATGCACAGAATAAAGCCTGCTCAGACTGCACAGTGTGCATGCCAGACAGAAACACAGACTCCAGAGCACATCCTGCAGTCATGTCCATCATACATACACCAACGAAATGAAACATGGCCTCATGAACAAAGCTCACAGACCAAGCTATGGGGAACTCTTGAGAACTCCAACTGACATGCAGCTTCATGAGGCAACCCATCTCATGATTTAGTGCGACATACAACCTGCACGCAAAGAAGAAGAAGATGAAAGCAATTATCCAACAATTCCTTTGTTGGTTGTTTTTGTATTGTGTTTGGTGAAGTTGATCAATTGAAAGATCTCTTTGCACTATAAAATTGAGAATAGACTGGAACGCTGCTGCGTGGGGGGAAAATCAGACAATATCAATTGAAAATAAATTCATACAAATTTTTTGCATTACTCAAAATTATATAGTCAATGGATGCCGTGGTTTGAATTTGTGGTTTGAATCCTGTTTGGTAATTTGTTTTTTTCCGGAAGCCCCTAAAACTTGTTGGCTGTCTATTTATTGATTATATTCATTGGTATCTGTGCTTTCCCATGGGGTTCTTAAAACTTCTTATTCTGTTCTCAACACTATATTGGGGATGCTGACCAGTGCTTCAGTTTCTTCTTGTTTCTGAGATCTTCATATGTTGTGGGTCTCTGTGACCACAACCAATTCTAGATAACTAGGTCAGACAACTGACCAGGGATTCCCTGACCTAGATCAGAAAAGGGACTGGAAATTATAGATTTTGATAGAATATTTCACTCTTGTTTGCAATTTTACTCAATTCTGTGAGTCTATGGTTATTTATTGGTAAAAAAATATTCACAATATTGATAATCCTTATTGTTAAACTTAACGTGTTGCATAATATAACTTCGATTTAGCATTTTATGTTGGTTTTAAAATGAATTTGTCTATATTCAACAATACTGAAATGCGAGGTCACATGGTGTAGTTGTGCTCTGATTTCCCAAATTCTTACCTGAGTCCGAAGGTCAATAAGTTTATAGTTGGCTCTGCATGTGACTTGCCTCTGAAGGTCATGAGTTTGAATCCGGGTCGATATGTTCTGTTCACAAGGGCATTATTTTCCAAAGATACCTAGGATTGTTGCCGGAACTACGGGGTTTGTGCTTTGTGCAATACTGTCTGTGGATGGGGGGCATTTCTGTGGACAGAGACTGAGCCATATGGGGTAAACCCGGTGCAATGAAGTCAACCCTTTGGTTTCTCTCTCTTTCTCTTGCGATCCCCGCTTAGAGTGATGAATCAAATTTTATCATGAATTTTACTGTTGCTTTTAGAGACTCCATCCCTCTGTACAGCTTCTCGAAGCTCTGTGTTATCGGCAGTTTCTTTTCTCAGGCTGCTAACCGCTGACAGTCTTACAGTATGTGCTCTGCCGTCATGTCCGCCTATTCACAGTGGCACAGGCTAGTTGTGCCGATTTTAAACTTGTTAAACATGTGGGCTCGGAGTCTGTTATGGCCGGTACAGAGTCGGAATATGGCAACTTGTTCACTACGGGACAGACCATAGTACCCATCACTGCTGTTGTGTTGTGGGTGGTCTTTCGACCATTTTTTTTTGTACTGCCAACCGATGGTTGTCCTGGCCTCCTCATAGCTAATCTCGTGATCAGTCTGCGGTAGTCGCCCTCCTTTGGTTTAAGACCTTTTTGAGATCTTCTTGTGTAAGAAAGGGATCAAAGCACTCATGTTTATTCACAGAAAATAATAATAATGGTACTATCAGTCAATTGTTGTTTGGTCTGATTAATTTTGTAGCATTTAATATTTTTGTTTATTCCTGTGTCTTTGAACCTTTTCAGATTGGTAGGTTTCTGCTGGAGATGATTCTTTATGATCTGAAAGTTGATGCTAACATCTTCCGTTCCAGAGCACAAGAGTGAGTTATAGTTTTACATTGTTTCTGTGACATTAGCAGAGTTTTGAAGTTTTAATTCGTTCTACATCTTATGTGGGAGTCTGTAGCTTAAGTGGTAGTGAGCTCGTTCCAGAGCACAAGAGTGAGTTATAGTTTTACATTGTTTCTAGTGAGTGCATTAGCGGGGAGAGTTTTGTAAGTTTTTGAAAATTCCTTAGTTCTCTTATGAGCCATCTTATGTAAGGGAAGGGGTTCTGTAGGCTTTAAGTGGTAGTGAGCTCGATCACAACCCAAGCATACCTGGTTCTTCTTCTTGAATGTTCCATATCGACCACTTGTCAACCACTCTGTGTGATTTGTATGTGATCTGAGCCTAAGAGTACGTTGTGTCAGTTATGCGTTTACAACAGTAGGCCAGCACATCTGATTTCTGCGCTGCTTTTTATTTACTAGGTAGCATCCCTAGGGCCTACATCAGTCACCTCTTACGACATGCATTGTAGGTGCAGTGGTACTATTCTTTGCTTCTCTTGCGGACCCGGCACCACACGGGCTGTACCTTGTTCAAACTCCGCGGCAGGGAGTTTGGAAGCAAATTCGTTTCAGTGGGATTTTTACAAAAGGTAAAAATAGACCTCACCTTTCACAAAGCAATGGCAAACTACTGAATGTATAAGTGGTGCCTAGAAAATCAATGACTCGTTTACTGTGGCTGATGGCTACATCCTGTAAAGGATATGCTACAATTTCATATCTTATGAGAGATATATACAGAAGAATGATGAGAATCCCATGGACTGCTAAAATTATTAATGATAAGGTGTTGAATGAGATCAAGACACAGAAGGCTTATCATCAATATAAGAAAGAGGCAGTCATCATTTTTCAGACGTGATGAGGAAGGGAGGTTCAGAAAACATTGTGACAACCGGTACAATCTAGGGTAGGTGAGACAGAGAAAGCCAGAGACAGAAAATTTTGGATAGCCTGACTTCATGGCATGACTATGTGATGACATGTCTGGTCTTCTTCGAATGTTCCATATCAACCACTTGCTAAACCTTTGATCTGACCCCAAGAGCGATTGTACTTTGTGCAAGTTATGCGCCTACAAGTAGACCAGCACATCGGATTTCTGCGACTCTTTATTTAATTGGGTAGCTTCCCTAGACCCCTACCTCGCCTCTTACGACATGCCTTGTAGGTCGCAGTGTTACTATTCTTTGCTATACTTTCTTTGCACCACTTGTTAGACCCGACAACACACGATGGAGCAAAACATCTGAAAATGAGAAAATAATCTTTTTAGTCGAGTGACATTAATTTTCTTCTGCATTCTCACTAGATTGGGATTTTGGATTCTCTAATAAAGGCATCCGTCTGCCTCAGATTATCAGCCACACCATACAGTTTGTCTTGGACGCTGGTGTAAGTGGGTCACCTTTTTCTTCTCAAGTCTGCATACTGGGGCAGTTCTGTTGGATATAATTCCTATGATTTCTGCTTCTCCGTTTGTGCCGACCTCTTCCCTCAGTAAGTTTTGGCCACCCTTGTGGTGGTAGGTCTGACATTCTTACTGCATGGCGAAATCTCTGTGGCAGATTGGCGACCGTAGAATCCGTTATCCAATTCCTCATTGTGAGCGGTTGTTGCACCATGTTAAGCGCCTTACGGCCTGTTGCATCCGTTTTCTGCAAGCATTTGTTTTGGGTTAGCATTCCCTAGCAAACACATGCATCCGATTTCAGCCAAACCTCCTTAGTCGCCTCTTACGACATGCGTGGCAGGTAACAGTGGTTCTATTCTTTACACCCCAAATTTGGACCCAGGTAACCACTCAGGCGGAGTGACATTAATTAACATTTATAAATAACAAATATTTGTGTCTTGTGTGTGAACAATAATTATTAGAATAGAGTGAACATAATTAAACTGTATTTTACAGGAGAATTGTCCCAGCATTTTGCTCCATTGTTAGACCAGATGTTTCATTTTTCACGGCTACTGAAATTAAGGTATGTATTTTAAAAATAAACAACAGATTGGTGGGAAGCATGACATTTAACAAGACAGTCGCCTGAGTGGTTTCCAGTGCCCAAATTTGGGGTGTAAAGAATAGAAATACTGTAGCCTGCCACGCATGTCGTACAGGGTGACTAAGGAGGTTTGGCTGAAATCAGATGCACGTCCTAAACATGTAAAAGTCAAAGCGTTTAGGGACCTACCAAACCAATGTGCAACGTATACACGTTCTTGGCAAAGATCAAACATACCACAAAGAGTGATTAAAATTGGTTGTTAAGAACGAACGCAAAGAAGAACAACAAAGCAGTGCAGAAACTTATGCATGCTTTTGATTATAAGTGTTACAGAAGAGTCCTCCCTATATCATGGACAGAGAAGAGAACAAATAGATCTATCCAGAAAAAAAACTCAAAATCGAAGAAAACTGGCCGATGCTACAAATAAGAATGAGAAAATTGAAGTATTTTGGAGACATGAAGGGCTGGAGAGGACAGATGCAAAGAGACATTCTTGTATAAATAAAATTGGGAAAGAACCTTGTTTGAATTACATTGAGAAACAAAGAATGAAGTCACTTAATAAAAATGCAACCTTCTTCTTTGCGACCGCTAATTTTATGATTATGCCGTCAGATGCGTTGTTATGATGAAGTCGACTGTTGCCTGAAGTTCATCTCTGGTGCCATGTAGTTTTGAATGTAGTGTTGTGTTGTAGGGCCAGCATTTCTTTCTAGGGAGGACATACAGGGGACAGTCTTGCAGGACATGTTCTGTGGTTTGATCTACGATGCCACAGGGACACAGAGGGGATGGGAACGATACAAAATGCAACCAAACTCCACAGTAAACAGTATATTCGACAACAGAACATCAGGAAAGAAGGCAAGAGGAGGACCATGAAAAAGATGGTTAGACGGCATAGCAGAATCCTGTCAAAAAGCAAAAATAACTATCAATCATGCCACTAGAGCAGCCCGGTAGCAGTTTTTAAAAAAGGGTTTTAAAGTCGAAGGATTGACTTCATTGCACCGGGTTTTACCCCATACGGCTCGATCCCTCTCCGCAGAAATGGCACGCCACCTGCCGAGAGTATTGCACAAAGTACGAACTCCATAGCTCCGACAACAATCCTAGGGTCTCTGGAAAAAAACTGCACTCGTGAACAGAATGCTACGGTCCAGATTCGAACCCGCGACCTTCGACTTGCAAGGCAAAGGGCTTAACCACTCAGCCACAGAGACCCTCGGTAGCAGTGTGACAACTAAAGAAGAAAAAGAATCTTGATGACAATGCTGTTACAGACACAAATGTTATATAGGATGTGTATCTTGATGTTATTGTAATGCTGTTTCTGTACACTTTCTTTTTTCTAGATGCATCCAGTTGTGACCAAACTCTTCAATGTTGACAACACAGAGTCATTCACCTTTGACCCCAGCACTGTACCAATGATTATTCCTCCGGTGCCCTGGATATCCAAGAACATGGGTGGTCTCTTGCTTGGATCTCGTAAGTTTCATAGATTAGCTCCCACTAAATACATACACATTGAGCTATCTGTATATGCATTGTTTTATCATCATCATCAAATAGCTTGTCCTGAGCAGAACTTTGCCACCCCAAAAGTCCTCCGGAATTTCTCTTCTCATAGGCCAGATGTCCTGCCTCTGCAACCGTCATGTTCAAACCATCAGTTACATCCTGAATCCATCTTCTCCGTGGTCTTCCTCTTCTTCTCTTTGCTGGTATGCCTCCTTCCATGATGGTCTTCTCCAGCCCTTCATGTCTTTTTATATGTCCAAAATATCTCAATTTTCTTTCTTATTTGGTGCATCAGCCAGTTTTATTTGATTTTGAGTTCTTTCTGGATAGATCTATTTGTTCTCTTCTCTGTCCAAGATATACGAAGGACTCTTCTGTATTTGTTTCATAACTGGAAAAATACCAGAATTATTGTAAACAGTATCATCCTTAAAATGTTCTTTTCTTTTATTCGCTTGAAATATTGTCTATATATTCAACATTGTCTTTTGTATCAACTTCGCTGTCTTTTGTAACTCACACAGAAGTCTGTGTAGTTTTATGTCGAGTGTTGTTTCTTTAGGCCAGTGAATTTACCTCAGTATATCATATTTTGGGTAATCTTGAAGTATGTGCTCTGCAGTCTGGTGTGCCTGTCCACATGTACACATGGCTGAATTGCCAATCTTGAATTTTGTATACATGTGGCTGCACAGTCGATTGTGTCCTGTTCTAAGGCGCAGAATGGCAACTTGTTCTAATCTGCTCATATTATAGTAATCGTTTTGTGTTGGTATATGAAAAAGTATTACTCATGCGAAACAAGAAAATTAAATGAATTTCTTCTTTGCACATCAGCCTATATAAATTTATATTTTATTCTCTTGCTTTAGTAGTTCTTTAGTACTTTGTTTGATATGGAAATGTGGCTAAACCCATGCATAACACTATTATGAAGTGCATATCAGGGTGTAGTGATGCCTTCTCCGGAAATGATTAAATTACCCATTTACTACTACATTGTTCCTCTATCCATTATCAGACCACAGTTACATTAGCTTCAGTAAACTGCATGATTTGCCACCCAGTCGACCTGAAAACTAAACTTTGGGAAACCTGACAGACCTGAAGCTGACTGCCCAGTTTATGGTCCACAGTAAATTAAGCGCATGACCAGAGATTGCTGAAGAAGAAGCTTAAGATATACTCGATATTAAAGAGAGCTGGCTATTAAAGAGCATAACATCAAGGAAAATTAAATATTTCTGACACATCGAACAACATGAGTGCCTAGAGAAGATATTTTGAAGTGAATGGTGCCTGGAAGAAGAATGAGAGGAAGACCTAGAAGACGATGGGTGCAGGATGTCATTGACGATCTGAGAATGACTGCTGCTGATGCCGGTCAACTTGCACAGAACAGAGAGTTTTCAGGACTACTGTCATGGGAGCCAAGTCCCGGAAGGGACAAGCTACTTGATGATGATGATTCTCGATATAAGGAAAGACTGCATTAAAACTATGTAGCAATGATGAAAGATGTAAAAACAAAGTACTGTTGTTTTACAAAATTTTTTAAGTTCAGATATTCTCCTTGTCTTCTCTGCATACACAAAGAATGTGTTCTGTAGTTTCTGGGATAAGTTTTGTCTCTCCAATGTTAAACTTTCTGTAAACTTCTCAGTCTGTTATGTCCTGTTCATAACCTGAAGATAGTATTATCTTATCCTCTGTATGTCTGATGGCGCATGAAACTTTAATAAAGCCTTTCCATGCTATCATGTCCCTTGCAACCTTTGATGCAGTATTTCACACCAGACTTTATGTAGACAGTTTTTCTTACGTCATTCGTCTCCATGTTGTTTTTTCCCCTTGTTTTTGTTCTTTCTGTAGTGTCCATCTGAATTGTTTTCACTGGTGTAGCATTAGAACAAGTTGTCATTCTGCGCCTTAGAACAGGACACAATCGACTTCGCAGCCAGATGTATACAAAATTCAAGATTGGCAATTCAGTCATGTGTACATGTGGACAGGCACATCGAACTGTAGAGCATATACTTAAGATTGCCCAGAATATGATATGCGGAAGCAAACTCACTGACCTAATGAAACAACACTCGACAGAAAACTACACGGACCTCTGTGAGCTACAAAAGACAGTGTGAGCTACAAAAGACAGTAAAGTTTATACAAGAGACAACATTGAATATATAGACAATATTTCAAGGAACGAAAGGAAGGAAGGAAGACTAGTGTAGCTGGATTGATTAGCAAAACAAGGCCAGGTCATTTCTATCTCTTCAGTTTTTGTGACAGTATTCATTGTTTTTCTGTTTAGTTGTTTGGATTAGCCTGTTGTTAGATATTCTTTCTGGCCAGAATATTCTCATGATTCTTTGTAAGCATGATTGATGGAAGACAAATGGTATTCTTGTATACTTTATTGTCATTTTCCAACACTGATCCTTAAAGCAGGTCCGGTATAATGAAACTTTATACTCAAGTAGTAGCGTGTACCTTGCGGAACATCACTTTCTTCACAGCCTGCCTGAAAAACTAGTTCTCCTCCCTTAGAAACTAGTTCAAGGCTTCTTGTTGCTCTGCTGTCACCTTCATCTTTGTCATCACCTACCTCATACTCCAGGAACCATGCCTTCCATTACAGTTCTCTCTATACCACTCTGATGTTTAATGTTGCCAAAATATTTCATCTTCTGAGACATGATGTTATTTATGAGCCAAATCTCCTTGATATGCAGGTCTTGTATGATGTCTGGTTTTTTTTTTCTTTTCTGTCCAGGATATTCTAAGAACTTTTCTGTAACACCTTGTTTCAAAAGCTTCTATTTTGTTTTTTGATGTTTGTGTTATGGTCCACGATTCACTTCCATATGCTGCCACATAAAATATACATGTTCTCAGAAGTCTTAATGTTATTTCCTTGCTCGTGTCGTACCATAGTTTCTTCATACTGGCTATCCTCTGGAGTGCTATAGCTAGTCTTCCTCTAACTTCTTTCATGCAATCTCCATTATGGGTAATTATAGAGCCAAGATATTCCAAATATGGGTTGAGATTTTGACTATACCGAATATAATAAATTGTCCATAATGTGTCAAAATTGCTAATAGTAAATTCCCATTTCCAGATGCTCTAGTGCGAAAAGGACCTGACCTTGGTTACATCGATGTCCTTAAGACTGTCTCAGAAAAGCAATACCCAGCAGTTTTGGATAGTCTTAACACACTTAGTGCCTGCGCTTGGAAGATGAACCAGCCGGTAAGAATTGTGGTTAAATGGTTTAAACCAGTATGTGGTTCAAATCCTGTGTTTGTTAATTTGTTTTCTCTGGAAACCTCTAACACTTGTTCATTGTCTATTTATTGACTATATTCATTGGCTCGGTACTTCCCTAACCAGTGTGTGGTTCAAATCCTGTGTTTGTTAATTTGTTTTCTCTGGAAACCTCTAACAATTGTTCATTGTCTATTTGTTGACCATATTCATTGGCTCGGTACTTCCCTAACCAGTGTGTGGTTCAAATCCTGTGTTTGTAATTTCTTTTTCTGAAGTCCTAATACTTTCTATTTGTTGATCATATTGCTCACTGCTCCCGAGGCTCTTAAACTCCTTATTCTCATCTTACATAAATTTAGTACCTATGAATGATGGGGCATGTATGTTATATGTGTATACGTGTGTGATGTCTTTCATCTCAAATAACAAGCCATAAGTATGCATGTGTTTGTGCAAACACTGTTTGATCGAATCTGACCTAATTATTCAGTGTTCAACATTGATGCTGTTTATGAAGATACGACTTAATAAGCTTTTTGAACTAAGTGGTTGTTTGTTTTCCTGATCCAGCACTTGAGCTTCAGCTCTTCGGCTGCCTGGACATCGTAACCGGTTCGTGCCACGAACACCGAATCTGAGACCCTGTGGCTTTCAACCAGCCACGTTGAACCCGTCTCACAGGAGTGTCACCCGCCGTCCAACATGCTAGAACACGCTGGGCAGCGCTGTAGAAATAGGGTGTGGTTCAATCCTGTGTTTGGTAATTTTGATTAAGTTCATACTTGTTCACTGTCTAGTTATTGATCATATTCATTGGTCCGGTGCTTCCTAGGCCTTATTCTCGTAATGTTCAGTGAGTCATGAAACTATAATGAAAAATTAAATCCAAATATTCTTTCAAGTTGCTATAAGATCAAACATTTTTGTTAAAATAAGAAATGAACTATCCAAAATTTCAAGAGTCTACATTGCACATGCTGCACTTGCATATAACACACTTGACAACGTGAGTCCCAGGTAAGCTGCAAAAACTTTCAAAGAAGGGAGGAGAATGTCAGCAGGCTAACACAAATACATCTTTGAAAATGATTATTCTAACATTGGGAAATCTAAACTACTCAAGCGACTATTACATGACAGACAGGCATCCATCTCGACTGACTCAGGACAGTCGACTGATAAGCCCCTGGCTCGATTGTCTTCATCACCTGTACCTGTGGCATGCTGATCAAACCACAGAACATGCCTACAAGACTATAACAGACTGGAATAGACACCTGGCTGATTCTCTTCATCACCTGTACCTGTGCACTCTGATCAAACCATAGAACATGTCCTACAAGACTATAACAGACTGTATAGCACCTACCTAGGCTACGATTGTCCCATCTCACTGTGTACCTGGCTGCTGATCAAACCATAGAACATGTCCAAGACTAACAGACTGAATAACACCTACTATCGATTGTCCATCTCCCCGTACCTGTGGCACGCTTGAGAAACCATGAACATGTCTTACAAGACTATAACAGACTGAATAACATACCTAGGCTACGATTGTCCCATCTCGTACCTGGCTGCTGATCAACCATAGAACATGTCTGCAGCTATAACAGACTGATAAACACCTACAAGTATACGATTGTCTCATCCTCACGTACCTGTCTGCTGTCAAACATAGAACATGTCCTGAAAGACTATAAAGACTGTTAAGCACCTACCTGCTACGATTCTTCATCACCTGTACCTGGGGACTGCTGATCAAACCATAGAACATGTCTTACAAGACTTAACAGACTGTATAAGCACCTACCAGGCTCATTGTCCCATCCTCACTGTGTACCTGTGGCACTGCTGATCAAACCATAGAACATGTCCTACAAGACTATAACAGACTGAATAAACACCTACACAGTATACGATTTTCTCCATCTCACGTGTACCTTGCTATAGATCAAACCATAGAACATGTCCTGCAAGACTATAACAGACTGAATAAACACCTACACAGTATAGAATTGTCTCCATCTCACCGGTACCTGGCACTGCTGATCAAACCATAGAACATGTCCTACAAACTATACAGACTGAATAAACACCACCAGTATGATTGTCTCCATCTCACGGTACCTGTGGCACTGCTGATCAAACCATAGAACATGTACAAGACTATAACAGACTGAATAAGCAGCAGTATACGATTGTCTCCATCTACTCCTGTGGCACTGCTGAGCAAACCATGAACATTCTTACAAGACTATAACAGACTGAATAAGCACCTACCAGCATACGATTGTCCCATCCTCACCGTGTACCTGTGGCACTGCTGATCAAACCATAGAACATGTCCTCAAGACTATAACAGACTGAATAAACACCTACCAGTATACGATTGTCTCCATCCTCACCTGTACCTGTGGCACTGCTGATCAAACCATAGAACATGTCCTGCAAGACTATAACAGACTGTATAAGCACCTACCTAGGCTACGATTGTCTTCCATCACCTGTACCTGTGGCACTGCTGATCAAACCATAGAACATGTCTTACAAGACTATAACAGACTGTATAAGCACCTACCAGGCTACGATTGTCCCATCCTCACGTGTACCTGTGGCACTGCTGATCAAACCATAGAACATGTCCTACAAGACTATAACAGACTGAATAAACACCTACACAGTATACGATTGTCTCCATCCTCACCGTGTACCTGTGGCACTGCTGATCAAACCATAGAACATGTCCTGCAAGACTATAACAGACTGAATAAACACCTACACAGTATACGATTGTCTCCATCCTCACTGTGTACCTGTGGCACTGCTGATCAAACCATAGAACATGTCCTACAAGACTATAACAGACTGAATAAACACCTACACAGTATACGATTGTCTCCATCCTCACCGTGTACCTGTGGCACTGCTGATCAAACCATAGAACATGTCCTACAAGACTATAACAGACTGAATAAGCACCTACACAGATACGATTGTCCCCATCCTCACCGTGTACCTGTGGCACCGCTGAGCAAACCATAGACATGTCTTACAAGACTATAACAGACTGAATAAGCACCTACACAGGCTACGATTGTCCCCATCCCCACCGTGTACCTGTGGCACTGCTGAGTAAACCACAGAACATATCCTGCAAGATTATAACAGACTGAATAAGCACCTACACAGGCTACAATTGTTTCCATCCCCTCTGTGTTCCTGTGGCACCGCTGAGTAAACCACAGAACATGTCCTACAAGACTGACCCTGTATGTCCTCCTAGAAAAGATGCTGACCCTACTACACAACACTACATTCAAAACTACATGGCACCAGAGATGAGCTCCAGACAACAGACTACTTCATCATAAGAACACATTTGTCTGTATAATGATCAAATAGACAGGACATGGAGACAGTCAAGCATAGCCTTATCAATTGTCTGACGCTAGAAGTGCACAAGGAACTGCTGCCACCAAATCTTTACATTGTGGATACACTATGGAGACACAGAACAATGAAGAAATACGTGTAGATTTCACTGCCTGGCACAGAAAAGAAGTACAAAATTATAACTCGTAGGTATTAGAAAACTAAACAAGTACTGCTGTCTCTCCATATTAAAATTTGTAAATGTACATAAAAGTATAAGAAATGGGAAAAATGGATTCGTCATTAAACAAATGGATTCATCATTAAACAATATTTGATTTTTATTTGTATACAAAGGGGACGGAATAGCTCAACGCATAGAGCATTTACTGTTTTAATCGAACAAATAGGATTGTGGATTCAGTTCATACAGCCAATGTTCAACAAGTGAGTAAGAGATTGGTCTGCCTGTCTCGTGCATACTTAGTTTAGAAATGTAGATGACAGGAATTTCGACACTTGTCTGCAAGGCTTTGGAAGATTTTATTTCATTTTGTGTGCAAGCAAATATTATAAGGTGTCTGCAAAGGCTTTGGAAAATTTGTATTTTATTTTGTGTGCAAGCAAATGTGCATATAATGTGTGGAAAATACAAAGAAATGCACTTCATATCATTCTGTATCCGTCTCCAGATTCTTGATCTACAGATAGAGATCTTTAATAACAAAGGTGATGCTCGACTGAAAGTGGCATCACCTGTATCAGAGCTGCCACCAATGCCAGTAATAACAGAGTAAGTATTGAGTAGGTGAGATCTGCAGTAGCGTAGTTGTTTAGTGAACTTACTTCTTAGACTAGTGGTCTGGGTTCAATTCCACAGTGGGTGTTGAATTTTCTCAGACCGTAAGTCAACCCAGCCTCTAGTGGGTACCAGGAAAAGTACTGGCAAGTAAAGACAGCCGGTGGGATGTTGACCACCTCACTTATCGTGTGCCTATGGTCAATGAAAAATACAGGTCAAACACTGTATTATATATATTTCTTCTTATCGTTCTCACTAGATTCGGTTTTGGATTCTCTAATAAAGGCAGCCGTCTGCCTCAGATTATCAGCCCCACCATACAGTTTGTCTTCTGCGTTCTCACTAGATTGGGATTTCAGATTCTCTAATAAAGGCAGCCATCTACCTCAGATTATCAGTAACGCCATACAGTTTGTCTTTTACACTAGTGTAAGTGGGCCACCGCTTTCTTCTCAAGTCTGCATACTGGGAGCAGTCCTGTAGGATATAATTCCTATGATTTCTGCTTCCCTGTTTGTGCCGACCTCTTCCCGCAGTAAGTTTTGGCCACCCTCGTGATGGTAGGTATGACATTCCCACAGCGTCGCCAAATCTCCGAGGCAGATTGACGACCGTAGAATCCGTAATCCCATTCCTCATTGTGAGGGGTCGTTGCACAATGTTATCCGTTTTCTGCAAGCATTTGTTTCGGTTAGTTTTCCCCTAGCGAACACGTGCATCCGATTTCAGCCAAACCTCCTTAGTCACCTCTTATGACATGCGTGGCAGGTAACAGTGGTTCTATTCTTTACACCCCAAATTTGGGCCCTGTAACCCGTTATTATTATATATATATATATATATATATAGTATACATGTTATATATAATGTCTGAGTTAACCACTGAGAGGTATGGTGAAATTACTTGCATGCCCTATGTAATTATAGCAGTCGAACAATTATTATTATTATATATATATGTATATATATGTAGTATATTATACCACATGGTATAAAAAAGGGTTCCTTTACCATACCTTTATTCAGCAGGCAGGTAAAATTAAAAGTCATCACATGCTATATATATATCACATGCTATATATATAATATATCTAATGTTCTGGACATGCGGTTGTTTGCGGCAGTGAACACACAGACACTTTCATCAACAGCATGACTACTATAATATGAGAAGATTAGAACAAGTTGTCATTCTGCACCTTAGAACTGGACACACTCGACTCCACAGTCACATGTGTACAAAATTCAAGATTGGCAATTCAGCCAAGTGTACATGTGGACAGGCACATCAGACTGCAGAGCACATATTTTAAGACTGCCCCGAATATGATATACTGAGGCAAACTCACTGGTCTAACGAAACAATACTCTACATAAAACTATACAGGCCTCAGTGTGAGCTACAAAAGACCATAAAGTTTGTACAAGAGACAATGTTGATATATAACAATATTTCAAGCAAAAAGAAAGGAATGAGGCATAGAGTCAGACATTCCATCACCTTGATCCAACACAACCCCAGAAACTATCATTAAAAGATGACAGTGGAGATGGATTGATGATGTGTGTCATATACCAGTAGAGAGATTGGCTAGGACAGCTCTCCGACGGACAGCAGATGCAAAGAGAAGGCCTGGACATTCAAAGGAAACACAGAGAAGAACAGATTTGAAAGATTGTGGTCTGACATGGGAACAACAACAATGAAGATCTTTCGTGAAACTTTTGTTTCAAATGGTGCTGAAGATGAGACGTAAACACACCAATGCTAAGGTTGCCGATCAGATTTCCACATGAATAGAATTTATGGGAAGTCTGGTATATCGGTCTGGGCGGTGATCACGAGAGAGAGAGAGAGAGAAGATAGATGATAGATAATCAAATTGAGAAAATTAGTAATAATAAAAATAAATATGAAAATTTGCAAGGCATGTGCTAGATCCTATTAGATAGCTGGAATCAGTCACAATTGTTTGTCAGTAACAGGTATATGAGTGAGAGTACTTCTTCTTCTTCTAACCAGGGCTTCGAGTTTTCACTTTTGGGCAGCCAATGCCAAATTGTGGAATCTGCATGTGTTCTGTAATTGTGGAAGACTAGTGTAAAGGGTATTATGAACAGATGGGTGTGGTGGGAGGAGTTCTTGTCTAGCATTATGTAGTCCAGGGCATTCAAGCAAGGCCCTGAGAATACAAGATAGTTTGCTTGTTGTCAGCATTTATTGAGACTTTCATGCTTGACACTTTCAGAGATATGGAAAGCAAAGACAAGGCCTTGTTATACAGACAGAGGATGTACCTTCAGCAGCAGAAACAAGACACCTATAGCTTGTGGTGTACAGATTTGTATAGATTGTCCATTGCTAACAAGGTATGTTTAAACTTTCACTCATGCATGTATGCTCAGCAACTCTATGAGTATGATACAGAAGATCAAGACCAGTTATGTACGAAGGCAGTGGATGCAATTAAATGAAACCGAGACAATCCCAACATTTACCGTTATCTTTGTCCCAGGTCATTCTGGGGTAAAGGACAATGAGAGACGAAACACTGGCGAACAATGCTGCTATTAAGAATGGACCTTCTATGGACAAAAGCGACATTAGCAAATAAATAAAAACACTGAAGATTTCAACGAAGATAAAGGGTATTCTCTATCTTGGTTGTGCAAGTTATACATATCGATAGGTGCGGCAAGATGGGAAAACCATTAGAGAAACCACAGTAGATACATCAACCAACACTAAACTTGCGTTATTAGTCTAAGCAATGCCTAAGTGGCTACCGTGTATTTGGAGTGTAAAGAATAGAACCACTGTTACCTGCCACGCATGTCGTAAGAGCGACTAAGGTGGTTTGGCTGAACTCAGATGCACATGTCCTAAACATGTACAAGTCTGCGTTTAGGGACCTACCAAACCGATGTGCAACGTATACACGTTCTTGGCAAAGATAAAAAATATCACAAAGAGTGATTAAAATTGGTCTTAAAGAACGAATGCAAAGAAGGAGAAGAAGAAGAGTTACACCTGCTATGCCTAAGCGGCAAAAAGCCGAGGACAAAAGGAGAAAGAAGAAGAAAGAAGAATGTCATCTGATCATATTTCATCACTATTGTCTGTACTACACAGAATGATGGCAGTATCAAGAAGAGACCGGTTTAGAAATTTAACATCAGGAAAAAAATGGGTACAACATAAGTACTGCAATTCATCAAGAAACAACAAAGTAAATGGTTTGGCCACATATACAGATTACCAACCGACAGTATGCTGCAAAGAGATGCTATTCCGATACAGTGTATACACAGCAAAAGGCTGTCCATGCAAAAGGTCGACCTCATAAATAACAGAAAGTGAAAAACACTATTTAAGAAGTGCACACAAAGCCATTCTAGAAATCTATTATCTAGATGCTGTGAAGCAAATAGGGATTAGGGAAAAGAAAACGAAGAAAGAAAAAGGTACAAGTGGACAGCATGAAGAGCATATACTTCAAAGGTCCGATTGAGTTATACTGAGGCAAACTCGCTGTTCTTTAATAAACACACCCAAACACATGAGAGCTTGCAAGGCCTTGGTTGTGGACCTATGTCTCCTAGGAGGTGGAAGAGAAAAGAAGAAGAGAAGAAACTCACTGGCCTTGTGAAAGAATACAGGAAAGAAAACTGCAGATACCTTTTATGTGAGCAACAAATGAGACATGAAGTTTATACAAGAGACAACATTGAACATATAGGCAATATTAAAAGCAAACAAAAGGATTTAAAGAACATTATTCTTTGCACTAAATATGCAAAGAGATTGATTAATCAACATCGAACTGGTGTATTGGGCCACGGGACGCTGCTGGATTTGCTGAGGCGGAGATCGGAACACCTATGGACATGTCCGGAGTGCTATGATGATAATCTACATATAGGCAATATTAAAAGCAACAAAAGGATTTAAGAACATTATCTTTGCACTAATATGCAAGAGATTGATTAATCAACATCGAACTGGTGTATTGGGCCAGGCGCTGCTGGATTTGCTGAGGGAGATGAACACCTATGGACATGTCCGGAGTGCTATGATGATAATCTACATATAACTGATAACTGATTCTTTGCACATTGACTATATTGCACATTTATTCTTAGTCTTATATGTCTGTAAATTGTTTGTTTATTTAGTAGTACATATTATCTGTACCACTGTTGTCATATAAAGAGATACCGCTAAAAACTAAAGCAAATCTTATCAGAACGATTTTCTGGTCAACACTATGTTATCAGTGTCAAACATTGCCAATAACAGCAGCTAATGAGCAGAAAATCATAACGACGGAGATGTGTCTTAGAAAAGCTGGAATGACAATAAGAGACAAAATTAGAAATGAAGAAATCAGAAGATGACTGGATGTGAAACCAGTCATGCAATTCATAAAGAACAACAGATTAAATGGTTTGGACACCTGACAAGAATGTCCTGGTATCGCCTACCACAGAGAGCCACACAGAAAAAGTATAACGAGTGCAGAGCAAGAGGAAGACCACACAAAAGGTGGAGTGACTGCATCAAGAACAGTCTTAAGAAAATGAATAACAGCTTACAAAGTGTATTAGATCAAAAGCGAAGGATTGACTTCATTGCACCAGGTGTTACCCCCTATGGCTCGGTCCCCCTCCTGAAATGACACACCACCTACCGAGAGTATTGTACAAAGCACTAATTCCGTAGCTCCACCAACAATCCTAGGGGTCTCTGGAAAAAAGTGCACTCGTGAACAGAAAGGCGTGGTCTGGATTCGAACCCGAAACCTTGACTCGTAAGGCAAAGGCGTAACCACTCAGCCACAGAGACCCCAAGCACACACAAGTATTAGAACAAGCACACACAGATCACTACCCCAATAAAGAAGTAAATGGTAGAAGTGTAGAAGAATCACTAGTAACAACAAGTTATGAGAGGGAGAAGATAAGATATTTATGGAGGTACTCTCGTGATCGTCTCTCTGCGATTGTCTCTCTCTGATCATTCTATGGAGGTACATATTATCTGTATTTAATGACAATTTTTTTTCTTCTAAGTTTCGAGATGAGATGTTCTGGTTTCCTCATTCTATGGACTTTAGAGGTCGGACATATCCTTTGCCTCCTCACTTTAACCATTTAGGTATGTATCCTTGGGAATTATTTCGTTTGCATGTGTTTAATTTATTCGTCTGATCATCATCACGCACAGCGACCAATTATTTCATAAGTGCTCTGATCTTCTCAGCGTGGGCGAGTAATGGCTCGGTTCTTTTTTTACTGTTCTTTTTTGGCTACCAGTATAGTGCTCTTGTCTTGCTACACCACATTTGACTTGGTATTCACTAGCTCTGAAGATGGCGAAGGCTCACCTTTATGGTGAGGAACCAGTCAAATGGTAAGCAGGCCTCACGCAAAACTCAGTCAGAAACGCAATACCAGGCATCATGACTTCCGCCTGAATTGACAGCGGGTGAACAAAACAAACAACTTGGTATTCTTGCAGTCTGGTTAGGGTTGTAGATTCACCACTATTACTTGAACCATTTACACATCCTCTCTCAGATAATTTAGAATATAAGCCTGGTCCATTGCTCAACCTCTTTTTACAGCAGCCATACCTGCAATACTATCGGTATTTGTGTAAGGTACAGGAAGCCGGTGGCACAGGTGATTCTCTTACATGAAGTGTGTTAAATAAATTTGAAATGCTATTTTAGTGGTGGATTTTGTAGTAATTGGCATTACATGGTAAGGTTTTATTTTGCCATTTTGTTGTGAACTAGAGATGCTAATCTGATAGCTTGTTTGCAGCCTATGTCAAGTGTAGTTAGTGTCATGTAAATATAGGTATTAGGATTCTAGGGACGACTTCTTAGAATATTTGGAACCTGCTGCCTTGCAGGTCAGCTGGGGACAGTCAAGGCTAACGGAGAGCGAACCAGTAACGCTGGTTGAAATCGGATACGTCGCCGGAGGACAAGCACCAGAGCTCCAAATGGTACTGAAGATGTGACGTAAAACAAAATTTCTTGGTAAAGGCTGTTTATATATCACAATAAGAATGATCAAAATGGCAGAAAAAGAACCAAAGAGAGAGAGAAAGAAGTTGGGTATACCTGGGATGGTAAGATTAGCAAAAACAGAATTAAAGAACTAACTGAATAGGAAGCATTTTTTTCAGCAAATGGAAGAAATACTAATGAAATTCAACAGATGTAATCATCATCAAGTAGCTTGTCCTTCCAAAACTTGGCTCCCATGACAGCAGTCCTGAAAAACTCTGTTCTTTGCAAGTTGGCAGGTGTCAGGAGCACTCATTCTCAGATCGTCAATGACATCCTGCACCCATCGTCGTCTAGGTCTTCCTCTCGTTCTTCTGGGCACAAGTCCTTCCGAAATTAATTTCTCTAGGCACTCATGTCGTTTGATGTATCCGAAATATTTAATTTTCCTTGTTTCTATGCTTTGTAATAGCCAACCCTCCTTAATATCAAGCTATTGCAGAACAGAAGCGTTTGTTCTGTTATCTGTCCATGATATTTTAAGTACAGATGTAATAAAGCAAATTAAATCATAGGGCAAATTGTGCCCATTTTGAAATGAAAACATCACCATTAAAACTAAAAGAGCATTGTAAAACATAATATTTCTTCTAACATGATAGCAGTGCCAAACCTGGATGCTTACATCAAATGATAGCAGAAAACTAGTCATAACAGACATGAAGTGTCTACGCAGAATGCTTGTGGTAACAATAAGAGACCTGTTGAGAAATGAAGACATCAGGAAAAAAAGTGGGTACATCAGTACTAAACTTCATCAGTAAACAACAAATTAAATGATTCAGCCACATAAGCAGATTACCAACATAAAGTGTGTCTTAAAGAGCAATGCTACTCCGATACAGTTTATACAAAGCAAAAGGCGAACCTCAGAAATAACAGGCGGTGAAAAACACTATTTATGAAGGTTACACAAAAGCCTGCTCTAGAAATCTCTTCTTATCCTGATGCTGTGAGGTAAAACAGGATTAGAGAAAAGTAGAAGAAGAAGTATATGTAAAAGTAAAGTTTGATTGCAGATAAGCTATGAAAAGACGATTCTAATGAAGACACCAATTACAAGTAATGCAGATATCACCCTGGAATCTAACAGTATGCAATTTTCTTCTTCTTTCGTCCACTATGAGTTCAGGCGTAGTCAGGCGCTCTGTATGGCTCTTTGACTGAGTTTTGCGTGAAAGCTCTATAAATATCTTCACACAGTATACAATCATGTTTAATCATATCTTCTCACATACAATTCTATTACAGGTAGTGATAATGTAAGGAGCATGCTTTTGTTTGCCAAAAGGGAAACCACTTGGAAAATATGGTTATGACTGGCTGAAGATACATCTAGTAAACCTCACAGGATTTAAAAAACGGTTTGCATCGTTATCCACTTTTTATTTCTTATTTTGATTTTGTGTATATGTATGTTATGTTGTCTATTTGTGGAAGGTTGTTCTTGCATTCAGTGTAATTTGTCTAGTCCATCATACGAAGTCATCTGTCTGTTTATTGTGCAATCATTGATATGTTATGCAGAATTACATTCATCTTCATTCGGGACACATGGTATCAATGGCAATTATTCTTCTTCGAATGCTCCATATGGACTACTTGCTAAACCACTCTTTGTGATTTGTTGGGGAGAGAGAGAGAGAGTATGAGTATGTGATCTGTGTCACTACCAGAAATCAAGACACAAGTCAAGTGAAATACAAAGAGTTGTGGAAGCAAAAACCACAGCAAACACCTACAAGATCCCATCAGCAAACCTAAACAGAAACAGCACACAAATATTTTACCTAAGAATAGTACATGCAGGCCAACCATCACATGCACAGAATAAAGCCTGCTCAGACTGCACGGTGTGCATGTCAGACAGAAACAGACGGACCAGAGCACATCCTGCAGTCATGTTCATCATACATACACCAATGAAAACGAAACATGGCCTCATGAACGAATCTTACAGAGCAAGCTATGGGGAACTCTTGAGGGAAATCCAACTGACATGCAGCTTCATGGAGGCAACCCATCTCATGGTTTAGACAAGCATCGAAACCCAATGCAAAGAAGAGTATGTAATCTCAGAGCAGTTGTGCCAGTCATGTGCCTACAAGTAGACCACATCTGAAACAGAAAGGACATCGTGAAAAATAAAACCAACAAAATTAAGAAAATATGAGACATTAAAAAAACCCATTGTTTCCATGTATAATCTGTTTGGAAGCCTTGATGAACTAACAAACACAGCAACATACATTCAGATAACTCTGACTCATTGTATAGACATTGAACAACAGCGAATGAGAGGAAGAAGAGGCATTGTGAAGCATAAAAAACAATAAAACATTAACAATGTCTAGTAAAACAATAAAAAAAAACCCATATAACAGCTTTGATATGTTTCCAGCGAGGTTACCAATTGTAGTGATGGCCCCTTCCCCCCCATGATCTTGTTGGAGTCAACATCATTCATATTATTTATACCTTATACCTTCAGATGTTCAAATACAGAGAGACTAGAGCATGCGCACACCATCATGAAAGAGATTTTGGACTCTGCAGACCGACCACTCACGGTATGTGTATACTTATCTCCTGTAAACATATCTCTTACTGTATGTTTATAGATAGGGTCACCACTTGAGGAAGTAGGGTCTGGTTTCCTGACCCTAATGTTGACTTCGTCCTTTATTCACTGCATCTTAGATTTCTGCTGTTGGTTTTATAACTAATAACCAGTTGTGTTGTTAAATGTCTTCATTGTCTGTTAAGCTGATCTACATCCAACTCTAATATTGCGCCATTTTCCCTACGTACTGGACACTGCAGACACTTATATAGACTAGTAATAAGTCAAACAGCTCTCTGCCAGTGTCAGCAGGCGGAACAGACACCAGAGCATATGCTGCAATACTGTCTTCTCCTGGGTGAGCTGAGAAGCAACATGTGGCCACACCCAGTCGACCTGAAAACTAAGCTTTGGGAAACCTGACAGACCTGAAACTGACTGCCCAGGTTGTGGTCCACAGTAAATTAAGCACATGACCAGAGATCGCTGAAGAAGAAGAAGAAATCTTCCGGAATTGAGCTGCCGCAGTACTAGGGGTCAAAAGGGATTTTATATGCTGCTCAATGATCCAGTAGTAAGATGGGGTTTACTGTGCTCATCCCCTCACCAGATTCCTGTTGGTCATGATAGTCTCTACTATATTCTAGTCATGTGACCAATTGTTAAAGGCATGTGGATCATCCTGTCCTGTAATAATGCAGTGCCAGATCTCTCTCTCGTGCCTTTTTAACCACGGTTAAGACATATGCCCTTAACCAACTCATGCAAGTCTTCCTATCTTTAGCTATCTCTTGCATACATAATTTTAACAATCCATATTCTGGAGCTTTTCCTAAGTGAAAGAAAGATAATAATGCGGTGCAGGTTTCTTGCAGCTTTCTCATTATCCATCACATCATACCTCTTCTAGTAGAGCCTCCTTTCCTCTTGGCTGACAGTTTCTTTTTCTCGCGATCACCCTTAGACTGATGTACCAGATTTCCCCATAAATCACATTCATGTGAAACCTGATTCATGCAGCCTTAGCATCGTGGGTTCGTCACATCGTCAGCGCCATTTGGAGCTCTGGTGCTTATCCTCCGGTGATGTGTCCGGTTTTTGCCAGCGTTTACTGGGTGTGCTCTCCGTCAGCCTTTGGCTGTCCCCAGCCGACCCGCAAGGCAGCAGGTTTGACACAGTTTGACTTGTTCATGGTTGATTATATTTTATCGCTCAAGTTTTCTACTGGATAGTGTAGTCAGTCCCCAGCCGAACTCCACCATTGTCGCCTCTTACAATGCCTTGTAGGTTGTAGGATTCCTTTTGTTTGCATCCCTTTTGGGTCCTGGCACAAGACTGAGCCATATTTCTTTGGGAGATGCCACTCATAAGGGATAAACATCACACCGGTTTGAAACTTAGGTCACCTACAGTTTATCGAACGATTGATTGATAAGAACAGCATCATTGCACTTCGGGATTAACCATATGTGCTCTGATCTCTTTCTTACACAGGAAGATCTTGGTGGTAGTGCACAAACTCCCCAGCACAGGCAAGAGTCCCTGATGTAATTTTGAAGATGTTGAAAATATTTTGTAGGAATTTTATTTTTTATCTTTTTAATGAATTTTGTCTGGGCAGCAGCTTTTCAGCCTGTTATTCTTATTTTTGAACTGCCCGAGGGTTCTGTTACCTGCTCAACTTGAACACAGGACCTACGTTTTATCGTCCGTCTCCTAAAGAACTAGGAATTCAATCTCACCTACACTGAGATTATGGATATCTGGAAAAATATCCAGATGGCTTCACGAGGCAGTGGACTGAGTGCCTTTGTAACGAGAGGCAAGCATCTAACCTCTACGCTACAGATACCCATTAAATCATTACAACTCATTATAATCATCTTCCATAATTTTAATATTTCAATTGCTGGACATTTTTTTGTAACAAAATTCTCTTTCCCACTTCTTCACATAACATGCCAACAAAAAAAACCACTTGTATTTCTGATTAGATAGCAAATGATTCACATAGTTATCCTTGTATTCCATCAGGGCTGTAAGTGGTGGCAGACATCAGATGAGCCATGGCAGACTCTTGCTTGTTGTATGGAGATTGCCAAAATTGAGAGATTTGATGGGAATAAGGAAGACTATATTTGTCATTTTCCTGTTCATCAGGTAAGTTGTGAACTGCACACATTTCTTTCAAGTATTGTCTCCCATAAGCCACTGTGTATTTGTTGTAGATCTATCTTTAAAGAAAATTCATTTAACTTCAAGATGGTATATTACTCATAAAAATCGGTTAATAATTAAGGCAACTGCAGCTGAATTTGTACATACACCTGCAATGGAAAGATAGGACATAAATTGAATTCCCCACACTCCATTTTTCAATTCGGTAGCCAATCAGTTAAAGTATTGGTTACTAAACTGACGTCATTGGAATCTGAGCAGACCCATAGGTGCTCAGTCTTCCATAACAGATATCGAAGAGTATGCATACTGATGGTTCCCGTGGCTCACTGATTAAGGGGGATTCGGTAGTGTGGGGATCAAGAAGCTATTTTCGTTGTTTTCATATTAATGTAAAATCTGTATAACCATTTTGAAAGATTATGACTTAGAAGAGTAGAAAAAAATTAGTTAAAAAAATGTCAAAGCGTTGCCATGGAAACAATACAAAATGGCCGCCATAAAAACAAAATTTCAAATCCCTAAGGCTCTGAATCTAATGAATATAAATGAATTCTGTTTTCACTCAAGGTGCAATTGTAATATCTAAAATATTACACATGCTTTTTAGGATATATTAAATATTACATATTTTATAAATTTTGGTAAAAATGCCTCAAATTTGGTCAAAAAGCTGTTTTTGAGGAGTGTGTTCCAAAATTCACAAAAATCTAATATTTAATATATCCTAAAAGCATTGTTATCTTTCAGATATTACAATTTCTGTAATATCTTTCAGATATTACAATTTCTCACCTTGGAGTGAAAACAGATTTATATTCATTACATTCAGAGCCTAGGATTTGAAATTTTGTGTTTGGCTGCCATTTTTATTGTTTCCATGGCAACGCGTTGACATATTTTGAAAACTAAACTTTTTCTACTCTTATAAGCCTTAATATCTCAAAATTATAATACAAATTCTACATTAATATGAAAGCAACGAAAAAGTTTCCAGACCAGAGTCCCCCTTAAACACACTCCTCACTCTGCCCCTCAGGCATCCAGTTCTACTTGTACAATGGGTAATTCCAAACTGCTTAAATCACTGGATCAATTCAACATCTATTTTAGTGTCATCATCCAACAGGCAGTTGTGAAGAGACCAAAGAACATCCCCTTATCCATCTTCAACTCCCCAACAATCGATGCTGTTGATGCAAGCTTGTCTGATCTCATTACCGCAAACATTTGGATGCCCTATCTTGTGAAAGCCTTATGTGTCAAACAAGACACAAAGAAGATATAGATATATTCTTGCATTAAGGACAACTGCAGTGGTGACCCTGTGATAGAATAATTATAATTGTTAATGAATTTCTGCAGAATTTATCGATAAAATTGTTCATGTAATCCGCCCGTGTGGTGCCGGGACCGCAAGGAAACAGAATAGTTACAATGCGACCTACAAGACATGTCGTAAGAGCCAACTGAGGTAGGGCCTAGGGTAGCTTCCCTAGTAAATACAAAGCATAGCAGAAATCAGATTGCTGGCTTATTTGAAGATGCATAATGGGCACTAGGGGGAATGCCAGGACTCAAGATCAATGGAAAAATAATAAATAACTTAAGATATGCAGATGACACAGTATTGGTAGCAGAAAATGAACAAGATCTACAAGAACTAGTGGACCAATTGGACAGAACTAGCAAGGAATATGGATTAGACATTAACATACAGAAAACAAAAACTATGGTAATCAACAAGGAAATGGAAAAACCTAAAATGAATATAAAAATACATGCAGAATTACTACATCAAGTAAAAGTTTCTTATATCTTGGTCAGATGATAACAGATGATGGCAGATGTATAACAGAAATTAAAAGAGAATAGGAATGGCCAAAGATAATTTCAATAGTATGAGAAAGTTACTGACATCCAAACAAATCACAAACAGGCTAAAAATGAGAATGATCAAATGCTATATATGTCCTATATTAATGTATGGCTCAGAAACATGGACAATGAACAAGCAGTTAGAAGACAGAATTGATGCATTTGAGATGTGGATATATAAAAGAATAGGTAGAGTTTCATGGACAGAAAAACAGACAAATAAACAAGTTTTAGAAAAACTAGGCATGAAGAAACAATTATTAAGAGAAATAAAATTCAGACAAGTAAAGTATTTTGGGCACATAAAAGACATGACACCATGATAAAACATTTACTAGATGGGAAAGTTGAGAGGGGAAGAGCAAGAGGAAGACCGAGAGATAAGTGGAAGGGAAACTTTAAGAAATGGACAGGTTACAGTCTGCAACGCCAAGGCGAAAGACAGAGGATGCTGGAGATTCATTGCAGCCAACCTTCGATGTGGAGACGGCACCTGATGATAATGGGCACAACGTACAATCGCTCTGAGGCTCAGATAACATACAAATCACAGAGTTGTTAACAAGTGGTCGATATGGAGCATTGCTCTTCTTCGAATGATCATGTCACGTAGGTCGCAGTGTTACTATTCTTTGCTTCCCCTATGGCCCCGGCAACACATAGGTGGGCTGGAGCATTCGAAGAAGAAGATGTAACCGTGATATTAACATTGTATAAAAGTGATATATACATTACAACCTCTCTACTTGTTTATACCTAGGATGGTTCATGCAATGGCTTACAGCATTATGCAGCCTTAGGCAGAGACCAAGCAGGGGCTGAGTCTGTTAACTTGCATCCATTTGATTACCCAAAAGATGTTTACAGTGATGTTGTGGAGCTGGTAGGTTATTGAAATATTTACTGAAATACTACTGTTACTGTACATTGCTTGTTTCTGTGAATTTTTCATGCTGTAGAATTTTTGTGGCTTATCAAGTTGGAGAAGGCAAATTAGTGTGGATTAGAATCGTCTTTCTCATCTCCACAGTGTAAGAACCAGTACTATGAGATCTCCACACTGTTTCTATATGTGTGACTTGTTTCATTATTATAGCCATTTTATAGAGGGTCTCAATGGCGAAGTGGTTAAGATGTTTGTCTGTCATTCTGAAGATTATGGGTTTGAATCTATACCGAGTCACATGTGAAATTTGTTCACGAGATCTCTAGGATTGTTGCCGAAGGTACAGAGTTCATGCTTTGTGCAACACTCTCGGCAGATGACATGTCATCTCTGTCGACAGGTACAGAGCCATATGGGAAAACTGGTGCAATTAAGTCAATTCTTTGCCGTTAAACCCTTTTAATCATCATTATCATCAAGTAGCTTGTCCCTTCCTGAACTTGGCTCCCATAACAGCTGTCCTGAAAAACCTCTTGCAAGTTGGTCGGGCTCAGCAAAAGTCATTCTCAGATCGTCAATGACATCTTGCACCCATCTGGTTCTAGATCTTCCTCTCATTCTTCTTCCAGGCATCATTCCCTCCAAAATTATTTTCTCTAGGCACTCATTTCGTTTGATATGTCAGAAATATTTAATTTTCCTTTGTGAACTATTTTAGTCATTTTATAATTGTCTTGATACATTACAGGTGGATAAAACCAGAAGGAGAGATGCAGAACAAGGTAATGAAACAGCCCAGGCACTGGAAGGATTTATTAAGCGTAAGGTGAGTAGGTTATATTGATTAGTGTACTCTATCACGATCAAGTGTCATGTAATTTAGAATATATATATTCACTGTGGAGATCACTGCTGCCTCCAGGGTTCTCTCATGGGTGGCTGAGCAACAGGTAACCCCTACGATTATCATATCAAACTCGATGAATATGCTTCAAAGATTGAATCTGGAAGTCTGCTCGTGGAATGAGGGGAGGGCAGCATTCAGAAAATGACTTGGCTGTACACACTTCGACATGCTGGGGTGCAGGGTAACGAGCGCACTGACTTTCTTGTAAACAATGCCCAACTCAAGTGGGCAGATTGTATGGACAGAGTCGATGTCATCAATGCGATACGCTCTCATTTATGTGATATGGGCAAGTCTCAGACACTGGAATGGGTGCGAGAATTAGGAGTTAAGTTTGGACATGCCAGACAGTGTCCTCTTCGTCGTAGAGAGAGAAGGCATACTAATCAACTTCTCATGGGTATGGTGAGGAAATGGACTTTGGGATGGCTGCTGCAGCGGAGGACAGAGTACGCACGCATGCATCCAAACTCCACAGTATACAGTTTTCTACAGCAGAACAGAAAAGAAGGTGAGAGAAAGACCACGAAAAAGGTAGTTAGATGGCATAGCAGAATCCTATCAAAGAGCAAAAATAAGTCACCCAAGCCACCAGAACAGTGCAAGACAAAAACAGAAAACCATGACACTGGGCAACAACCCGGCAACAGTGTGATGACAAAGAAGAAAATTGATTTATTGTCTGACTGTATGTTATGTCTGGCATATAGGAAGTCTGATTTCTTCACTTCTTTTCTATCCTTTGCTTTTCGTTGTGTGTTGCCGGGAGCAAACAATAGTAAGACTGACCTACAAGACATGTCATAATAGGTGACTGAGGTAACGGTCTAGGTAAGCTACCCTAGTAAATAAAAAGCTTCTCAGAAATCAGATGAGATGCTCTGGCCTACTTGTAGGCACATAACTGGCACAAATACAATCGCTCTTAGGCTCAGATCACATACAAATCACAAAGAGTTGTTAACAAGTGGTCGATATGAAGCATTCAAAGAAGAAGAAGTATCCTTTGCTTGATAAAGGCCTTTTGTTCGAAACATCGCTGCATATTGTTTTTGTACTTTGCATAACTACAGTTCTTTGTTTTTACGTGTTACGTCATTGCTATAATCAACGAACAACCATTCTTGAGATAAATATCATTTATTTTGTATTCAGGTCATCAAACAGACAATAATGACCACAGTGTATGGTGTCACCAAGTTTGGAGCTAAACTACAGATCCATAAGCCAGCTAAAGACATTGCAGAGTTTCCACAAGATCTTGCATGGAAGCTAGTTGTACTTGACAGACACTACATTCAGTTGTTTGAGGAGATATTCACTGCTACCAAAGACATTCAGGTACTTTCTTGTATTTTATGTCTTCTTTTTCATCTCTGTAGTTTGTCGGGTGCAACCATTGTCAACAAGCTAGTTTCATCTCAAGACTTTTCTCCTTTTGATAGATTGATTGATAGGACCATCATCATTGCACTTCGGTGAGTAACCATTAGTATTCCGATCTCTTTCTTACACAGGAAGATCTCAGCAGCAGTGCATAAACTCTGTTGCCCCGGGCGAGACCGCAATGTAATTTTGAAGATGGTGAAGATATTTTTGTAGGAATTAAAATCTTTTCTAATGAATTTTACCTGGACAGCGACTTTCCAGCCTGCTCTTCTTGATTTTGAACTGACAAGGGTTCTTTTATGTGCTAAAATTTAACAGGACCTACGTTTTATCATCGGTCTCTGATAAGACTAGGAACTCGATCTCCCCTAAACTGAGATCGGGGATCTCTGGAATAATATCAAGATGGCTCATGGGAGCAACCAGGGGAGAAGCGTAGTGATCTTGTGTGTGCTTTTTAAGGCACTTTGTAAGCTGATATTCATTTTCGTAAGATTGTTCTTGATGCCATCGCTCCATCTTTTGCGTGGTCTTCCTCTTGTTTTGCACTCATTATACTTTTTTGTGGCTCTCTGTACGCTCAGACTAGTCCCCAATAAAGAAGAGAAGCTGACGTTGTTCAATCTCTGCCACTTTTGTTAAATATCTCTAACCTCCATCCAAA
Organism: Arion vulgaris; assembly: GCA_020796225.1. Taxonomy (NCBI): domain Eukaryota; kingdom Metazoa; phylum Mollusca; class Gastropoda; order Stylommatophora; family Arionidae; genus Arion; species Arion vulgaris. The sequence goes on along the minus strand of CM036755.1, from coordinate 55,096,356 downwards.
CTTAGCGATTAGCCCTTTTCTTGTCTTTGGGATTATGTTCTCAACACAAGCTTTTCTCTGTTTCTCATATTTGGAACTGCCTGTGTGTTGCTGGGACTCATAAGGGGAGCAAAGATTAGTAACACTGCAACCTACAAGACATGTTGTAAGAGGCGACTGAGGTAGGGATCTAGAAAAGCTACGCTAGTAAATAAAAAGCGTTGCAGAAATCAGATGTGCTGACCTACTTGTAGGCGCATAACTGGTACAATCACTCTTAGGCTCAGATCACATACAAATCACAGAGTAGTTTAGCAAGTGGTCAATATGGAGCATTCAAAGAAGAAGCTATCTGAAATACCTCTGAAGTCCGCCTGTATGGCGAGGAAACCAATATCACGGTTAGCAGGCGTTCACACAAAAATCAGTCAGAAGCTTTGCAGTCGTCATAAAAGTAAAAGTAAAGGCCCCTTATACCTCGTATATAGGGCAATACAGTGTTGGGCCTGTATCGCTCATTGACCATCGGCACATGATGGGTGATGTGGTCAGCAACACATGCCAGCCGGCCGCCATTGCTACGCCTGAATTCATAGCGGACGAATGCAGAAGAAATATAATTTTTTTTTCCCATTATTTGTTCTAAATGATGTCATTTTTGTTTGAAAAACACAGGATTGGTTGACAGAATCTGCTCGCTTATCTCAACAGGCACTCAGTTGAGTGGGTCACTCCATTAGGGTTTCCCGTTTTGCAACCATACTTTAAAAACTTAAGCTGAAAGCAAACATGACAAATTGTAAGTTTGTATACTTTAGTTAGTACTGAATAACTGATGAATTAATCATTCATTTTTTATGAACAATTTTATTGTTTCGACTTAGAACTGGACACAACAACAGACTGAACAGACATTTACACAGACTAAAACTAGCTCCATCACCCGCATGTGCATGTGGACAGACAGCGAAACACATCCTGCAAGATTATCACCAGATGAATCAACTGCGAAGAGAACACTGGCCAACAGAGACAGACTTCAACACAAAGCTGTTTGGAAGCCTTGATGAACTAATAAACACAATAACATATCCAGAGAACCGGACTCATTGTTAACATTGAACTTCAGCAGAAGATTAACAATTTTGTTGGAGAAATATGGTTTTAATTATAATAATTCCTCTCGTACTTTTTATATGTTACATAAGGCCTGCAAGCAATTTCTCCATACCACTCTATCAAGGGCAACATGCTCAATCTCCTCATGGAGCTGTACCGATATTTCTTGCCTCTCTCAGCTAAGTTTGTTTCAAGGTCCCCTAGGTTGTCCTCTCTTTCTTGAACCCTTTGCAGATCTCACTTCAATGCCTGCTTTGATAATCTTTGATCATTTCTTCTCAAGGTGTGTCCAACATGTCTCCATCTTCTCTTTCTTATAACTGTTGTTACTATATAAGTATTTACCAATAAAGCTAATATATGACATGTAATTTGTTTTAATTGATATTCTTTGATCATTTCTTCTCAAGTGTGTCAACATGTCTCCATCTTCTCTTTCCTATAACTGTTGTTACTATAGGTATTTTACCAATAAAGCTAATATATGACATGTAATTTGTTTTAATTGATATTCTTTGATCATTTCTTCTCAAGGTGTGTCCAACATGTCTCCATCTTCTCTTTCCTATAACTGTTGTTACTATATAGGTATTTACCAATAAAGCTAATATATGACATGTAATTTGTTTTAATTGATATTCTTTGATCATTTCTTCTCAAGGTGTGTCCAACATGTCTCCATCTTCTCTTTCCTATAACTGTTGTTACTATATAGGTATTTACCAATAAAGCTAATATATGACATGTAATTTGTTTTAATTGATATTCTTTGATCATTTCTTCTCAAGGTGTGTCCAACATGTCTCCATCTTCTTTCCTATAAAAAGTTACTATATAGGTATTTACCAATAAAGCTAATATATGACATGTAATTTTCTTTGTCAGGGTCTCTGTGGTAGAGGTTAGGTGCTTGCATCTTGTCCAAAGGTACTCGTTCGCTCCTCGTGGAGCCATCAGGATATTTTTCCAGAGATCCTGATCTCGGTGTAAGGTTAGATCAAGTTCCTAGTCTTGTCGGAGAATGCGATAAAACAGTGGTCCGTGTTCAATTTGAGCACGTAAAGAACATGGCAGTTTAAGATCGACAAGAGCAGAGGAATGCCGCTGCCTGGACAAAATGCATTTGAAAAAATTAAAGTTTAAAAATAAAATCCCGACAAAATATCTATCATCTTCTAAATTACATCGGACCCTTGCTGGCACTACAGAGTTCATGCACTGTAGCTGAGATCTTCCTGTGTAAGAAAGTGATCAGATCACATATGGTAACTCACTGAAGTGCATTGATGATGTTCCTATCAATCGATCAATCAATCTTGTAATATGTTCTTGTTACAGCAAACCAAACATTATGAAACAGAAAAATGCATTCCTCCAATTATATTCATTCACTGGACTCTAGCCATATGATGTTGACATCTCTATACTGTATGCAGTAAGTATTGACTACCATTTTATCATCTAGTTTGTGTGTGTGTTTGTGTGTTTGTGTGGCTTGCGAATCACGGACAATGAACAAACATTCAATAAGGGCATTGGAAGCCACAGAGATGTGGTTTTTACAGAAGAATGCTGAGAATTCCATCTATAGCGAAGAAAACAAATGATGAGGTTTTAAAATAGAAACCATATCATAAGAATCAGAGAATCAAGGATCTTCGGCATACAATCGAGAAGCTTAGAATATTTGGTGACAACGAGTAAAATTCAGGAATGGAGAGATCATGGAAAACAGAGGTAGAAGATGTTGGATGGTTTAACATCGTGGTTGGACAAAAGATCAATGTCAGAACTGATTAACTGCCAAGGAGAAGAGTTGTGGGGAGACATGAGCGTCTGTGCCGGCAGGCATGGCACTGATTGATTGATTGATTGATAGGACCATCATCATTGCACTTGGTGAGTATCCATGTGTGCTCGATCTTTTTCTCACAAAGAAGATCTCAGCGGCAATGAGAGAACAGAAACATGGCGAGCAATGTTGCGATTGAGAATGGGTCATCTATGGACAAAGCGTGTCATCAACGCCTAAGAGAAAACATACACTGAAGATTTCAATGAAGAAGATAAAGGATATTCTCTATCTCAGTTGTGCAAGTTTTGCATACGAAAGCGGCAAGATGGAAAAATCATGAAACTCAGAAGATATATAAACTGGAGTTGTTAGTCTAAACCATAGATTCCCAAACTTTTTCGACCCACCGCCACTTTGCACGACATCAACTTTGTCACGCCCCCTTCCCCCATTACAACAGTTTGCCACGCCCTGCCCCACATATATACATGCTCTATTTTCTCTTTGACATAGGAATTGATATATATTTCTGTCATACACGGCCAATTTTCAACTGATTGTATACATGAAATATACATGAAACCGGTTCCGTTTGCAGAGCTACTGAGTTAGAGTTTGAGCAACGCTGTGAGCTATGAATGTTACATGGAATGCTTTTTTCTGTGTCAACCGTGCGTTTGTTGTGTGTATTCAGAAAATGGCGGACAGCGGTTATGATGAACAAATTCACTCTGCCGTAAACAGTTATATTCGGGTGCGAAAGCTGGATTTTGTTGTGATTGATGTTCCTTCGACATGATTGCAATTCAAGTGATGAACAGTTTGTGTTAACTTTAGCGATGGCCATATGCATTTATGCGGTGCGGGTTGCTTTTTGTGGCTGTACATGGCTGTTTCATTCTGGAATTAATTCACACAGGAGATATTTACAGTTAGCATTTCTGTGATTTAGTTGGCACAGGAGCGGAGCAATTATGGAGTAACCTGTTGCAGTGAAGTTGGAACTGTCTTCTTCTTCTTCTTTGCTTTCGGTTTTCTTGACTAATTGTAATCACTCTTGTGATATGTTTGATCTTTGCCAAGAACTGTATATGTTGCATTGGTTTGGTAGGCCCCTAAAGCATAGACTTCTTCGTTTAGGACACATGCATCGATTTCAGCCAAACCTCCTTAGTGCCTCTACGACATGCGTGGCAGGTAACAGTGGTTCTATTCTTTAACTCCAAATTTGGGCCCCGGTAACCACTCGGGCGTTTGGAACTGTAATTATGAACTTATGAACATGAAATAGAAAATTGATGAAAAAATGCATTGTGTAAGATGGGCATAAGATGAATTAAAATGCAGAATTAAAATTTTTAAAGATTATTCAATCACAAAATCACGAACCCCCAATGCTTCGAACTCACTTTGCCCCTGAAGGCTTCAGCACCCACTGGAGGGTGGTACCGCCCACTTTGGGAACCCATGGTCTAAACACAATGAAATACGTACTTGGGAGGAGATCTGAGCAATGTATGATGAAGATGATCCTCAAATGAACAATGAACTTATATGCTTCTATCTCCATCTTCCATTAACAGTGCAGGGGTGACTTTTGTGTCTGTCCATGATTGCTACTGGACTCATGCTTGTGATGTCTCCATCATGAACAAAGTAAGTTGTGACATGTTTCATCCTCTATCTGCTTATTCACATTTATTTCGTTTTTAGTCTTATAGTTTCATTTTAGGGCTGTTCATCATCATCAAATAGCTTGTCCTGAGCAGAACTTTCCACCCCAACAGTCCACCGGAATTTCTCTCTCTCATAGGCCAGATGTGTACTCTGCCCCATAAAAAAGAAAAAATGTTACAGAAACTTCAAAAGGAAAAAATGCTCTCGATGTCCAGCGGTCTTGAGACAGAGTACCACTTTCAGCATGAACAGTATGGGTGAAAGCCGCAAGGAAGCCCACGCTGGGAATTCAAGTCTGCTGATGTCAAAACTAAACTAAGAATAGGATTCTGAGCGTCAGAACAATGTTCGAGACCACAAAGACATCACAGGTGTAAAGAGATGCACACTATAAATTACACTTCTAGGGTCAGAAAGTAGATGGACAGGCTTTGGACAGAGGACAACTGAACAGAAACCATCTTATACTCAGGAAGAGGCGACGGGAATCATTCAGCAGGAGTTGCACTAATAATAAGGAAAGGATTGAATAAACATCTCTTAGAGTGGCACCCGATTAATGAAAGATTGTTGAAAGCCGATTTAATGAAACAAGAAAGCTAACTATCATTCAATGCTATGCACCTACTAATGAAGCCGAAGAAGAGGACAAAAACACATTTTATAGAAGGTTACAGGAAATAGTGGACAAGGTTCCAGCTCAGGGCGTTTTGTGCATAATGGGAGACCTAACGCAAAAGTTGAAATAACAGACACAGAAAGCAATAATGGGGAAAGAGGGATGTGGCACTGCAAATGAAAATGGAGAAATGTTGAGCAATTTTGTCTAGAAAACAGACTGATCATGGGAGGCACATTGTTTCCACACAGGACCATACACAAGTACATAGGATATCCCCAAATGGAAGAGATGAAAACCAGATAGACCACTTTATGATCAACAGTAAATGGCGAAAGACATCTTGATGCAAAGGTGAAAGAGGAGCTGGCGTGGCAGCACCACCACTTTGCGTTGCCAGCAGGCTCAAACTCAAGAAAACATATATACAAGCCAAGACAAGAACAGAATACTTTAATGTTAACTGTTAAAAGACAGAGAGATTGCTCAAAATATAGTGGAACTAAAGAACCGATTTCAAATCCTGTCAGAGCAGTCAGACACAACACCAACTGAAGTATCCAAGAAAAATGGGATCGATCAAAGGCACATATAAAATAGTTAGCAGTAGTGTGACGGAACCAGTAAAGGACAACATAAAGAGTGGATAAGTGGCCAGACCTTGGAATACATCCAAAGCGAAAGGAGAAAGAAAATCTCATCAATAGCATTAGATCAGAGCGTCAAAAAGATAAGGCAAAAGAATATACAGAACTAAACAAAATGGTAAAAGAGTGCTAGAACAGACAAGAGACAATTTATGGAAAAGACAGCAGAAATAGTAGAAAAAGCTGCTAAAGTACATGATCTGCACACACTGTACAAGATTACCAAGCAATTATGCGGAGGTAAAGACACAACCATAACATGCCAGTCAGAAACAGCCTAGGACAACTGTTGACAACAGAGCAGGAGCAGGATATGAGATGGACATCCCACTTTGAAGATGTTCTAAACAGACCTGATCCTGAACATCCACCGGATATCCCACCGGCTGCACAGGATATTGATATCAACCTCAAATTGCCAGAAAAGCAAGAAATAGTAAAAGCTATTGGATCCCTGAGAAACAACAAAGCACCGGAAATGATGAAATGACAGCAGAGCTTTTCAAGATCGATTCCATCTTAGCTGCAAACATATTAGAGCCATTGTTTGCAGATATCTGGAGAAAGAAAATTGCCTAAGTTGGACTAGGGGTACTGTGGTGAAAATCCCCAAGAAAGGAGACCTAAAGTTGCAATAACTGGAGAGGAATCACGTTGCTTTCAATCCCAAGTAAGATATTCTGCAAAATTGTCATAATGCGAATACAAGAAGCAGTAGACAAGTGTCTACGAATGGAGGATTTAGGAAAGGAAGAGGAACAAATGAACATATATTTACCCTGCGTAACATTTTAGAACAATGTAGCCAGTGGCAAAGGACTATATATATCAACTTCATAGATTTTGAAAGGCATTGGCAAGCGTCCACAGAGACGCTATGGAAGATACTGAGACAATACAGCGTACACAGAAGCTTTCAACATCATAGCCCTCTTCTATAAAGATTTCTCCTGCAACCTAAAGAATTCCAACAAAACATTCCAGTAAAATCTGTGTAAGACAGGGATGCGTAATGTCCTCTCTTTTGTTTAGTATTACAATTGACTGGGTGCTAAAATGCCATAAAACAACAAGCACCAAGAGGAATAAGATGGACCCCTTTCGAGATGCTTGAGGACCTGGACTTTGCAGACGATATAGCCTGAGTGTCACACAAATATGAACATATACAAGAGAAAAGTACAATACTTCACAGCACAGCAAAGACAGTAGGCCTCAAAATAAACACAGGAAAAACAAAAATTATGACAAACAGTGAAATCCAACAACCAGTAATGTTAGAAGATGAAACACTGGAAAGGGTTGAGCAGTTTACATATCTTGGTAGCGTACTGACACTAAATGGTGGCACAGAGGAAGATATAAAATCACGTCTAAGTAAGGCCAGAACCGCTTTGCCAGAATGAAACCAGTATGGAAGTCCAAAATCTACATGGGACCACAAGCTTAAACTCTATAAAAGCATTGTTTTGCCAGTTTTGCTCTACGGATTGGAGTGTTGGAGGATGACCAAAGGAGATACTAGCAGGCTGTCGTTTTCCACCACTCTTGTCTTCGCAGAATCTTGGGAATCTTTTGGCCAGTAAAAATATCCAATAACCAACTACTCCAAGACACAAGACAAGAGCCAATGAATGACATACTCAAAAGAGAAGATGAAATGGCTCGGACATGTTATGAAATGAGACAGAAATGTCTGCAAGGATAGCCCTCACTTGGACACCAGAGGGAAAGAGAGAGAAAGGCAGCCCCACGGACAACATGGAGGCGCATGATGGAAGAGGAACTGGACACCGCATCTCTGACGTGGGGCTCTTCGCTGAAGGTTGCACGGGACAGGAGAGCATGGAAAGTCCTTTCTGAAGCCCCATGTGTCACTAGGCATGACGGGATTAAGTAAGTAAGTAATAGGCCAGATGTCCTGCCTCTGCAGTTCAAACCATCTGTTACATCCTGAATCCATCGTCTCAGTGGTCTTCTTCTCTTTGCCGGTATGCCTCCTTCCATGATGGTCTTCTCCAGCCGTCATGTCTTTTTATATGTCCAAAATATCTCAATTTTCTCTTTCGCATTTGTATCATCAGCCAGTTTTCTTTGATTTTGAGTTCTTTCTGGACAGATCTATTTGTTCTCTTCTCTGTCCAAGATATACGAAGGACTCTTCTGCAACACTTATATTCAAGAGCACGTTTTTCCACTGCTTATTAAATGTCCATGCTTCACACCCATATATTGCCACTGGGAATATGCATGCTCTTAGTATTGGGTTGTTAGGATTGAGATCATTGAAAAGCGACAAATGCTGTAGTTTGAACATTTTGAGAATGAAATACCATCAATAATAGCTACAATAAAGAGATCAGAGCCAAGGGAAGACCAAGAAAAAAAGATGGATAGACACTATCAAGACCACACTAAATAAACACAAATATAACACAACAAGGCGACTCATCTGGCCTGGAGCCAATTAAAGCTTCCACCCCTACTAATAATAGCAAGAATGGACAACCATCATCCATCATTCCATCATCCACCTGTGGAAAGACAACAGATAATAGGAATTTACTTTCAGACTGTATATTTTATGTCTGCTGTATCTTCTTCTTAAAGCTATCGACCACTTGTTAAACCACACTGTGTGATTTGTATGTAGTCTCAGCCTAATATGTAGATTGCGATTGTACGTTGTACCAGTTGTACGCCTACAAGTAGGTCAACGCATCAAATTTCTGCAAAGCTATTTATTTACTAGGGTAGCTTCCCTAGGCCTCCCACATTAGTCGCACTGTAGGTCACAGTGTTAGAAGGGCTGCAGGTGTGACATTAATAGACAAAATTAGAAACGAAGAAATCAGAAGACTGGATGTGAAACCAGTCATGCAATTCATAAAAGAAAAACAGATTAAATGGTTTAGACACCTGACAAGAATGCCCTGGCATTGTCTACCACAGAGAAACTAAGCGTATAGAGCAAGAGGATGACCACTGAAAGATGGGTGCGGCATCAAGAACAGCCTTAATAAAATGAATAGCAGCTTACAGTGTCTTAGAACAAGCACACACAGACCACTACATTTTTTTCTCCTTCAGCGACTGCACTAGCAATGCTGCCATTATATTCCCCAGGCTTACGTCTCACCATGCCCTTAAAGCCAGTACTACAGACAGTAATGATAGTTTTTTGTTAATATAAAAAAAAAAAATCAGAATAACCACATTCTAAGTCAGTTCTGAAGACTTGGCATGAGTTATTTGAAGGCCTATGCCCCAATCCGGGTTAAAAAAGGCATAGAGAGAGAGAAAGTAAATTCGTCAGTGGAATTATTCAGCAGAAGTTGAAGAGCTTGCTCTGTTGTTATCCTTTTAGAGTGTCAATTTTCACCATGTCTTTTCATTAAAAAAAAAATGATTCAGATATAACTTTGAAACTAAAATAAATTGTCACAAATAAGCCTCCGCCATCTTGCTAAACCAATTAGTAACATGTGAGCTGTGTTTGATGTCAGACTTGAGCACAATTTATCATCGTCACAAACTAGCCTCCACCATCTTGCTAAACCAATTAGTAACATGTGAGTTGTGTTTGATATCACACTTGAGCACAATTTATCATGTCACAAACTAGCCTCATCCATCTTGCTAAACCAATTAGTAACATTTGAGTTGTGTTTGATATCACACTTGAGCACAATTTATCATCGTCACAAACTAGCCTCCACCATCTTGCTAAACCAATTAGAAACATGTGAGTTGTGTTTGATATCACACTTGAGCACAATTTATCATCGTCACAAACTAGCCTCCACCATCTTGCTAAACCAATTAGTAACATTTGAGTTGTGTTTGATGTCACACTTGATCACAATTTATCATCGTCACAAACTAGCCTCCGCCATCTTGCTAAACCAATTAGTAACATGTGAGTTGTGTTTGATATCACACTTGAGCACAATTTATCATCGTCACAAACTAGCCTCCGCCATCTTGCTAAACCAATTAGTAACATGTGAGCTGTGTTTGATATCACACTTGAGCACAATTTATCATCGTCACAAACTAGCCTCCACCATCTTGCTAAACCAATTAGTAACATGTGAGCTGTGTTTGATATCACACTTGAGCACAATTTATCATCGTCACAAACTAGCCTCTGCCATCTTGCTAAACCAATTAGTAACATTTGAGTTGTGTTTGATGTCACACTTGATCACAATTTATCATCGTCACAAACTAGCCTCCGCCATCTTGCTAAACCAATTAGTAACATGTGAGTTGTGTTTGATATCACACTTGAGCACAATTTATCATCGTCACAAACTAGCCTCCACCATCTTGCTAAACCAATTAGTAACATGTGAGCTGTGTTTGATGTCAGACTTGATCACAATTTATCATCGTCACAAACTAGCCTCCACCATCTTGCTAAACCAATTAGTAACATTGTAGAGCTGTGTTTGATGTCAGACTTGATCACAATTTATCATCGTCACAAACTAGCCTCCACCATCTTGCTAAACCAATTAGTAACATGTGAGCTGTGTTTGATGTCAGACTTGAGCACAATTTATCATTGGTTTCCAACAAATAATAACAGTCTTGTCCGAACTATAAAGTGTTACGTGAGGGTATGCAATGTTTATATCGCAGAACAATATATCTGCTCTCGGCAGATGTCATGCCATATCTTGATTGATTGATAGGACCATCATCATTGCACTTGGTGAGTAACTATAGTGTACTAATCTCTTCTTACACAGGAAGATCTCAGCTTGCACAAACTCTGTAGCACTGGCAAGGGTCCCGGTGTAATTTTGAAGATGGTGAAGATATTTTTGTCAGAAATTTATTTTGAATTTTTTCTTAAAGAGTTTTGCCTGGACAATGGCTTTCCAGGCTGCTCTTCTCGATTTTGAACTGCCAATAGTTCTTTTATGTGCTCAAATTGAACATGGGGCCTACGTTTTATCGTCCATCTCCTTTAGGACTAGGAACATCTTACAGTAGACATCTTGCCTACACTGAGGTCTAGGATCTCTGCAATCTCAGGAAAATATCCAGATAGCTCCACGAGGGAGCGAACTTGGTACCTTTGGCACAAGAGACGAGTAACTAACCTCTCTGCCACAGAGACCCCATCTCTACCGACAAGGACTGAGCTTATATAGGAAACCAGGTGCAATGAAGTCAATCTTTCACCTTCAGACCAATTTTTTAGACTATCTGCATCTTGTGTCTTAAGGTTTAACCATTTAGCTGCTAGGACGTATATAACGTTTTTCCATTAACTTCTAAAGACACATTAACACATCTGTTATTATCTCTCCTCTGTGGGATAAAGACATGTTAACTCGTTATACATTGCTACTGTCACTGCTATAGGCGTACATTCCCATTTGTGACCTAGAAACAAAGAGTAGCTATTTTTAGCTCAGCCTTCAGAAAGTATGTAGCGAAAGGGTTAAAACGTTTCATACCTTCTTCTACTTCGAACTCCAAGAATTATGAATTTTCACTCTTTTTTCCTATAGTGCAATGGGGGGAGTAGCTAGATTTCTTTAAAACCCAGAAACCTCCAACAGCTCCAGGCATGTAGTGCTATGCTTAGTGTTGCGAAGGCTCCTACTCAGAGTTCATTGATCATCACTGCAGTATTCTCCCATTTCTAGCGTGGTCGGAGCTCTAAAAAAATCACTTATTGATCACTGTAGGCATGTGATTATAGTCCAGAGAGCCACTTCCTGGGTGCTCTAGAACAAACACTCGTTGACGTCTCTTTGTGACCTATGTGTAATTTTCACCAGAGAGTGTACTGAGCGACAACCTGCCTGGACAGATGTTTGCGCTCACTCAAAACGATCAGTTTTTGGCTAAACGTTTCACACTAGAAAAAAGTAAAAACCATTATAAGTTGAAGTTTTTGAATAAATATAATTTCAGATCTGCAGGGAGCAGTTTGTCAACATGCACAAACAACCGTTGTTAGAGGATTTGTCGGAACACCTCAAGTCTGTTGTTGAGAGAGCAACCAAAGACCTCAATTTGTAAGTCTGACCCAAACCTCTCTAATTTACTTCCAGTTTGGGGACTGCCTAGAGTAGTTGATAGTAGCTCTGCCTGCTAGTAGACGCCCAGCTCGGGTTCGAACCTACTGTCCGGCATTTGTTCGAGTCCCCTGGTCTTACTCAGGACGATAACTGAGTACTTCTGAGTCGGAGAAAATCTGCCTGTATGGCGAGGAATACTAATTACGAGTACATTGAGCACACGGCTGCCAGTGAAAGTAATTTACAAATGTGCATGCTGCTGCCATTGTAAGAAATTGAAAACGGATTTTCACGCAAAAATCAGTTTCAGAGATGAAACTTGAGTTGAAAGCGGACGAAAGAAAAAAAAAAAAAAAAAAAAAAACAAACTTCCAGTTTCATATATCTCAAAATAAGTCAAGAATGCCATCGTAAATATCCATCAGGAAAGACATAAAAATAAGTACCAGTTTTACAAAGTACAAAAACAATAACAATACACATCGAAATTTCGACCAAAAGGCCTTTATCAAGCAAAGGATACACCAGAAGGGAAGAAATTCACTTTTTATATGGCAGACATTATACAATTAGACAATAAATATGCCCATTCTGATTATACAATTAGACAATAAATATGCCCATTCTTGTGCCAGGGCTCGTAAGGAGCAAAGTATAGTACCACTGTGAACTGTAACACATGTAGTAGGAGGCGACTGAGGTAGGGGCATAGGGGAGATACCCTAGTAAATAAAAGTGTAGCAGAAATCGGATGTGCTGGCCTACTTGTAGGCGCATAATGGCACAATGTACAATCGCTCTTAGGCTCAGATCACATACAAATCACAGTGTTTAACAAGTGGTCGATATGGAGCGATCGATGAAGAATATATATCTTAAAATAAGTTGCAAGAAAGCTCTAGGCAAAGATGTAGAAATTAAGTACTGTAGTTTTACAAAGTACAAAAACAATAATAGTATACACAACATTTCACTAAAAGGCCTTTATCAAGTGAAGGATACAACAGAAGGGAAGAGGATTAACTTTTATATAGCAGACATTAAACAATTAGACAATAAATCCTCCATAGAATGGGTCTCAGCTGCCTGCACTTATGGAGCACCATAGCAGTTCCTAGTATTTTGACATATCGACATTTATGAAGACCGTATGGAACGCAGGCATCCCTGCAAAGAGGAGAAAAGGAAGACCACTGATCATCTTTGGAGACCATCATTACTGACTGAAAATGGAGGTGAATTGGACATGTATGTCGTATGCCAGTAGGTGCATTGGCTAGGACAGCTCTCAGATGGACAGCGGATGGGAAGAGAAGGCCTGGACGTCCAAAGGAAACATGGAGAAGAACTGTGGAGAGAGAGTTGAATGGGCGTGGCTGACGTGGGAGATGGTTGGTAGAAAGACAGCAGAACGGCAACAGTGGAAACCTTAAGTGTCAATCGAGACACAAAGAAGATATAGACTTAGAAGATTGATTCAGGATGTAACTGATGATTTGAGCTTGCCGACTGCAGAGGCTTATGAGAGAAATGTTGCAGGACTGTTAGGGTGGAAAATTTCTGCTCAGAACAAGCTACTTGATGATTATACTGTTTCTAACAAAACACATTCCTCTTGCATACCATTGCTGACAGAGCCAGTTATACTTTTCTGCCATCACTGACATGTTATTTTGATTGCAGGCAAGCAGATATGAACAAGGTTGACATCCATTTGCTCTTGAGTATGTTGAATAATGTGCCTACAAGAGGTAAGAGCAGCTAGGATATACCACCACACTCTCTTCTATTGTTGCAAACTAAGAACTAATACCTTTTACTGTTGCAATACTCTACCATTACACAATGTCCTAAGCAGAACTTTGACACTCTAATAGTCCTTCGAATTTCTCTCTCCATAGGCCAGATGTCCCGCCTCTGCAGCCGTCATGTTCAAACCATCAGTTACATCCTGAATCTATCTTTCTCCCTCGGTCATGCCTCCTTCCATGATGGTCGTCTCCAACCCTTCGTGTCTTATTATATGTCCAAAATATCTCAATTTTCTCATTCTTATTTGTAGCATCAGCCAGTATTTTTTATTATGAGTTCTTTCTGGATAGATCTATATGAGACTCTTCTGTAACATTATATTCTTCTTAATGCTCCACATTGACCACTTGTCAACCACCTTTGTGATTTGTATGTGATTTGAGCCTAAGAGCATTAGCCAAGTAGGCTAAGATGCAAGAGGCTAAGAGTGGCAAGTAGGCCAGCACATCCATTTCTACGATGCTTTTCATTTACTAGGTAGCTTCCTAGGCCCCTACATCAGTCGCCTCTTATGACATGCCTTGTAGGTCGCATTGGTACTATTCTTTGCTTCCCTTGCAGGCCCCGGCACCACACAGACGACACTAATATTCAGAACCACATATGTTAACCCACTACCTTTTTGAATATCCAGCAGTTATATGAGGACTATCATCACAGCACTCCAGACATGTCCATAGGTGCTCCTATCTCCACCTCAACAAGTGGCCCAACACGCCAGTTCGATCTTGATTAATCAGTTTCCATGCATATTTGGTATGTCATTATTTTCGGACTGTACCAATATGGACACCATCTCTCTCAATCTGGTCAGTGAGTGGGACTCGCAACCAAGATTGATATTCGTTTAACTCTTCTATCGAACAGAGGAGTTAAGTATCCATGCTTCTGTCTTCTACTGTTATAATTTTCCATTGTTGCATGTTCTATCTTCTACTCTTGCAGTCTTGTACGGTTTCAGTCTTCTACGGTTGCAGTCTTGTACTGGTTCATACAACCTCTATCTTCTATGTTACAAGCTATATCTGTCAACTTCAATCTTTCATAATTTATTTTATGATTTCCATACATGAAGTTTTTCTCGTTTTCTTTAGGAAATTTTAAACAAATACACAAACTGTTCAGTGACATACCTGATAGTTTGTTCTAAACTCCTTGTGGACAAAATGCCACACTATGTGGCTTTGGGTTGGACACTTTTTGCCAGGAGCCACACTAAAGGGGTTTTAATTCTGAAAAGTATAATAAGTACAGAGCTAGAGGAAGATCACAGAAAAGATGAAGCGATGGTGTTGACGGCTTAAGAAAATGAATAACAGCTTACCAAGTGCCTTAAAACAAGTACACAAGAGAGGGCCCCCAGTTTCCCAAAACTTCATGAAGAAGTCAAATGGTAGAAGAGAAGAAGAATATAATTATTGTGTTCAGCATGTATCTACCAGTTATCATTCATCACTAGAAATCAAAATACATAGACAAACTGGAGAGACAAACAAGACATATGTTGGTATTTATAGAAATCAGAGACATGAAGATCATTGACAGAACAGATAACACAGGATAGGATAACTTGGTGATGTCTTATTGGAAGAAATAACAAAGATGAAATACATGTCTGGTTTGGAATCTTGAGTTTTCATTTGTATGATGCCAGGGCCCTGCAAGGGAATCAAAGAATAGTAACACTGCAACCTACAAGGCATGTCGTAAGAGGCCACTGATGTAGGGGCCTAGGGAAGCTACCCTAATAAATAAAAAGCACTGCAGAAATTGGATGTGCTGGCCTACTTGTAGGCGCATAACTGGCACAGCGTACAAGGCAGTCAATTGGCAAGTGTTTTACTGTGACAACTTCTGAGTTTTCGCTTTTCTCTCGTCATTCAGCTCATACATAAGTCTCTTCTCGAAAGACTGCACCCTTTTGCAATTTGACTTTCTACACAACTCTCTCATCAGCTAGTTTTTCCCATGTGCTGGGACCTATAGAAAGTTTTTCATTGAGGCTTTGCAGACATCTTTATATCTGAGCAGTGGTCTGCCCTGGTGCCTCTTCCTCCGAAAGTTCACAGAACAACATTTGTTTTGGTATGTGACAAGTTTCCATTCTTCTCACATGCTCCAACCATCTTAATCGTCTACTGCTGAACATGCCCATGATGGAAGGCAGGTTTGCACGTTGCAGTTCTTCAGAGTTGGTTATCTTGTCGTATCACCTGATGTTCATAATCTTACGGAGACATCGAAGGTGAAAGATGTTAAGTCTCCTCTCGTGTCTTGAGTAGGCTGTCCATGTTTTATAAAGACTTGGCCTGCTGACTGTGTCAAATGCCTTAGTCAGATCCACGAAAGCAATACATAAAGGCTTACTCTGCTCTCTGCACCTCTCTTGTAGCTGTCGAAGGATAAACATGTAGTTGGATACACTCTGTTTATTCAATAACCTGACGCACTTTAAAATGTTGTTTTTATCAATCTTTTCAGGATTATTTGACCTGGAAAATGTACTCAAGTCGACCTACTTCTTCAGCTGATCATCATTTAATCACAGCCTATTGTTGACACTGCTAAGCAAAAAATCAATTAAAAATCAATGATTGCACTCTTAAAGTATTGACTGTAAAAAAAACCCCAACATATTCAATGGCAGTAATAATATTTATATTACCACGCTTAATTATATAATAGTATTAACTGATTCACTATCGGGTTTTTTTCGCCTTTGGACGGAATAATTTTTTTAGTTTCCAAAATATTGCACACATACTTTAGCTAAACCAAAATATTGTTTCTAAATATGATTTAAAGTTTAACTTATTATATATCAAATTAAAGATAAATGAATGTACTTTCACAAAATATTTATTGTGTCCAAAATATAATGTTGTGTTGACTATGCTTGAAAAATATTAGCATGAATTAAAAAAACTAATTGAAATTGTGAGAACGAAAATCCAACTTTTCAAGGGCCTTGATGAACATTATGTGGAATAAATCAGTCTAACTGCTCTCTTTATATAGGTAATACATTTATGAATACACAAACGTTAAGAAAATAGTGAAGGAATGTATGGTTTATTAACTGTTCACAAAGTAGCATCATGAACATTCATAAAAATAGCTAGTTTTTACTGTCACAGGGTATCCTAAAATGATTGATAAACTCAGTTTCAATTCGAATTCTAGCATAAACCATGATGCTATGTATTCGTTATCATTTACACATCACTTCTAAGTAGTTTCCGGTTAACATAAATCTTCAATCGGAAAAAAAAATAATAAAAACTCAACAAAATAGTAATCGTCTTTTGAGCGACGCGTGGTCCAGGCAGATAAGAAATAGTTACACTTGAGTGTTCCACGGTACTGAATCAGTTAATAATCTTGATGTAATTCTTCTTCTTCTTCTTCTTACGCTCCATATCGACCACTCAGTTAACCACTCAGTGCGATGTGTATGTGATCTGAGACTAAGAGCGATTGCACGTTGTCCAGTTGTGCGCCTACAAGTAGGCCAGCACATCCGATTTCTGTGACGCTATTTATTTACTAGGGTAGCTTCCCTAGGTCCTACATCAGTTGTCTATTACGACATTCCTTGTAGGTCACAGGAGTACTATTCTTTGCTTCCTTTTGTGGGCACAGGCACCACACGGACGATCTTGATGTGATGAGAAAGGGAGGTTTAGAACACATTGTAACAACTGGTAAAATTGAGGGAAGACAAGATAGAGGTAGATGGAGAGAGAAAATTGATGATAGCCTGACTTTGTGGCACGGAAGAGCGTCAACATCTGAGATAATAGCAAACACCGAGATTTGAGGAGATCCATGATCGCCTACGCCAGCTGGCACGGTACCTGATGATAGTTAATAATCTTTAAAAAAGGTTTAAAGTCGTAGGATTTATTTCATTGCTCCATGTCGCCCATTGTGACTCGCAAGTGGAGCAAAGAATAGTAACACCGCGACCCACAAAATGTCGTATGAGGTGACTGAGGTAGGGGCCATGGGAAGCTACACTAGTAAATAAAAAGCGTAGTGTCGGATGTGCTGGTCTACTGGTAGGCGCATAACTGGTACAATGTACAATCGCTCTTAGGTTCTGATCACATACAAATCACACAGAGTGGTTAGCAAGTGGTCGATGTGAGTGTTCAAGGATTGGAAACAACGGCCTTCAGAACATGTCAAGTGACTTGACCACTGACACCCATTAATGATATGAATATAATGCTTTATGCAATATAATACTATATTGATTGATTGGACCATCATCCTTGCACTTCGGTGAGTAAACGTGTGCTCCAATCTCATAACTCACACAGAAAGATCTCAGAGGCAGTGCACGAACTCGTAGCACCGTGAGGGTCCCGGATGTAATTTTGAAGATGGGTGAAAATATTTTATGTCGAATGCATTTTTCCCTGGGCAGCCGCTTTCCAGCATACTCTTCTCGATTTTGATCTTCAAGGGTTCTTTTACATAGTCAAATTGAACATGGGACCTACGTTTTATCGATCGTCCCCGATAGAACTAGGAACTCAGATTTCACCTACCCTGAGATCAGGCATCTCTAAAAACATATCCTAATCAGGCATCTCTAAAAACATATCCTAATCAGGCATCTCTGAAAACATATCTTATGGCTCCACAAGGGAGTGAACCTAGTACTTTTGGAACGAGAGACGAGCACCTAACCTCTACGCTACAGAAAACCTCTGAGCTTACTATATAAGGCATAACATGTGTGAAAACTTGCTGTAGTATTTTTTTTGGAGTATATTGGGAAGTCTGTGATACACAAGACAGTACTAGATGTTTCTAGTGGCTTTTGTCTTATATCATTTTGTGACATTGGTCTTGTTGATTTAATTTTAACAATTATCTGTTGAATTTATGTTTTATGTTGATCTTATTTATTGCTACATAGAACCAATACTGACATACGGATGCGTGTCATGGACAATGAACACACAGATCGAAAAATATCCTAATCCTGAGGGCAACAGAAAGGTGGTTTTATAGAAGAATGATGAGAATCCCTTGGACTGCTAAAATGACTAATGTTGAGGTATTGAATGGGATCAAGACACAGAGAAAGCTTATCATCATAAGAAAGAGGCAGTCATCATTTTTCGGGCATGTGATGAGGAGGGAGGTTTAGAACACATTGTGACAACTGGTAAAATCGAGGGTAGACGAGACAGAGGAAGACAGAGAGAGAAAATTTTGGATATCCTGACTTCATCGCATGGTAGAGCGTCAACATCTATAATTTTTAATGTAAAAAAGTATAAGAACCCTTTTTTTATACCTCCAGGTATATTGGATAAGACACGGTTAGGCCCATATTTTTCATGGACTGTCGGCGCACGATGGGTAATGTGGTCAACATCACGCCAGCCACCTTTACTTCACTACTGCTTTACCCTGGTACCCAATTGAGACTGGGTTGATCTGAGAGCCACTACAGTTGGAAAATATTCCACGCCCACTGTAGAATTGAACCCAGTCAATGCGCCTAAGAAGCAAGTTCACTACAATATGCAACTATCCAACGGAGCACAGCTCTTCCTCTCTCCTGCCATCCCTTACAATTCTTACCATGTTTTACCTTTTTCATATCAGTTTCCAGCACTCTTCTCCAGGTATATCTAGGCCTAACTACGCTACTGCTGCTGTCTAATTTGTAGTGGGGAATAAGCAAAACTTATATATTGTAGATCAAATGTTATCTAGTAGCACTTATTTTGTAAGATCCCACATTAATTTGTTTAATTAATTCCATATTTATTCTGCCGATTACCAAATTTGAAAATAGTTTACAATTGTTTTCTTTGTGTCAATTTAAAATAAAAACAAATGTGTTTGTTTATTGAATAGTTTTGTATAACTTTATTGCTTGATGTGATGGATAATTGAAAAAATAAAAAACCGAATTGTGATGTCATTTGAGTCATAATAAAAAAACAATTAATTGATAAACAGCAACTATTTGTGTTATTTTAATTTCCATAACTGTTCAATATAATATTAGAAGACAAGGTTTGCCTGTGTGTTGCTAGGGCACTTATGGGAGCAAAGAATAGTAACACTGCAACCTGCAAGGCATGTCGTAAGAGGCGACTACAGTAGAGGCCTAGGAAAACTACCCAAGTAAATAAAAAGTGTCGCAGAAATCGGATGTGCTGGCCTACTTTTAGGCGCATAAATGGCACAGCATACAATTGCTCTTAGGCACGGATCACATACAAATAACAAAGTGGTTAACAAGTGGTCGATACGAAGTGTTCGAAGAAGTAGAATATGACACTCACAGAAAATGTAAACTCCTGAATATGATACTTACAAAGAGAACTTGCTCAGCTTTCAGAAAGGCAGAAATTCACTTGCAGTGGATTCCATCTCACTGTGGCATTGCAGGCAATGAGAGTGCTGATGTCTTAGCTAAGGAGGGCAGTGCCAAAGAGCAAATTTACCAACCCTTGTCTTTTCAAGAGGTCAAAACCCTCATACAGAGAAATCTGCAGTAGACTGGAAGACAAGCACTGGATATGATTATGGAAAGACTTCCTCAAAGACCTAAGCAGAACAGACCAGGTCATATTTCGACTACGCACCAGACACTGCAGACTCAACAAACACTTATACAGACTAGGAATAAGTCAAACAGCTCTCTGCCAGTGTCAGCAGGCAGAACAGACACCAGAGCATATCCTGCAAGACTGTCCTCTCTGTGTGAGCTGAGAAGCAACATGTGGCCACACCCAGTCGACCTGAAAACTAAGCTTTGGGGAAACCTGACAGACCTGAAGCTGTCTGCCCAGTTTGTGGTCCACAGTAAATTAAGCGCATGACCAGAGATTGCTGAAGAAGAATATGATACTAGAAGAAAAGTTTAATTGCTCACAAGAAAGAACTGTTCACAACCTGTTTACACTTTACTGTACCTCTCCTTAACTGAGGACGAAGTGTTCACGACCAGTTTACTCAGGAAGAGATACTGGCAATGGATAGGACATACATTGAGAAGACCACGCAAGCATTACAAGACAGGCACTGTTTTGGAACCCGAGGAAAGAGGAGATGGGGAAGACCTAGACAGACCTGGAGAAGAGAGTTGGAGGCTGATATTAAAAGGATAGGTAAAACATGGAAAGAGTTGGAAGGGATGGCAAGAGAGAGGAAGAGCTGGAAGACGTTTGTTGCAAACCTGTGCTCCGTTGGGAGTTGAAAGGCGAAGAAGTTTACACTTGGCTGTACCTATCCTTGAAGAAGAAAGAAGTGTTGGCAACCTGTTTGAACAATCAATCAATATTACTTATGAACATTATTCCAGAATTTGTGTGTGATTGTCGTCTGCTGATGAAATAAGATTGACCAGTCATACTAAATCCAATAAAAACACAGCATAAACAATATAACTAGTGACAACTGTTATAAGAAGGAGAAGATGGAGATATGTTGGAACACACCTTGAGGAGAAATGATCAATGAATATCAAAGCAGACATTGAAGTGGGATGCAAAGGGTTCAAGAAAGAGAGGATGATCTAAGGAGACCCTGAAACAAACTTTGCTGAGAGAGGCAAGAAATATCGGTCGCAGTTCCATGGAGGAGATTGAACAAGTCGCCCAGGATAGAGTGGTATGGAGAAATTACTTGCAGGCCCTATGTAACGATAACGGTACGAGAGGAATTATAAACAATATAACAACACAATGAATCACTTTCAGTCAAAATGTAGACTGTCTCCTGTATATCCTCCCTAGAAAGGAATGCTGGCCCTACAACTCAACACTACATGGCACCAGAGATGAGCTCCAGACAACAGTCAACTGCATCATAAGAATGTCTAACAGTCTTTCTTTCTTTTATTTTTCTCAAATCCTCACAGCGTCAGGTCAAGAAGAGATTTCTAAAATAGGCCCTTGTGTGCGCCTTGTAGATAGTATCCTTTGTCGCCTCTGTTATCTCTGAGGTCCATCTTTTGGCTGGCCTTTTGCTTTGTACCCATTGTATTGGAGCAGCATTGCTCTTTGAGGTGCACTGTCTGTTGGTAATCTGCTTATGTGGCCGAACATTTAATTTGTTGTTTCTTGATGAAGTTTAGTACTGATGTTGTACCCACTTTTTCCTGATGTCTTCATTTCTCAACCGGTCTCTTCTTGTTACCCCCAGCATTCTGCGTAGACACTTCATCTCTGCTGTGACTAGTTTTCTTCTATCATTTGTTGTCAGTGACCAGGTTTGGCACTGGTAACATAATGTGGTATCTTCACATCTGATAGTAGACTGGACAGAGAGATCGAAACTAGAATCCAGCAAGCCAACAACATTACATACCAGCTTACCCCAATTTTGAAACACCCAGCTATTCCAGTAGTGACTAAAAGACAGATTATAAATTCAATCTTTATACCAACACTGTGCTACCAGAGCCAAACATGGGCACTGACTAAAGAACAAGAAGGGAAAAATACCACATGCGAAATGAGATGCCTGAGGAAAGCAGTAAATAAAACAAGAGACCATATAAGAAATGAGGAAATTAGAAGAAGTCGGAACAACACCTGCTATTAGATTTATTGAAAAACAGACTCAAATGGTTTGGCCACTTGGTCAGAACGAACCCGAATACACCAGTTGCAAGAGCGTACAACCTGAAAATGTAATCATCAAGAGGAAAGGGCAGACCAAGAAAAGATGGGTTGATGGAGTTACAGACATCTTAAAACTCCACAATACCACACCATATCAAGCGACCGAGCGTGCATTATCTCCGAAACCGATCATCAGTTAAACCTGCTACGCCTAGCGGCAAAAAAGCAGAGAAGGACAAAAGAAAGAAAAAAAGAACATAATGTGGAGAGAAAGATTGTGTTGGACATTGCTCTTTTAGTGTTCATGGTGACATGTTTGCATTTTAAAATTGGTGCCATTTGTCCTATCATTTGATTTGCTTTGTTGCATCTATGTTGAATTTCATTAGTTATTCTAACAGTATAATCATCAAAATAGCGATCGCAAAGAAGTCAAAATGTATTTTATTCCTAATAAATCAAGTGTCACGAATGCTGACACAGGCGATCATGTCTCTCCGTAACTCTCTATGGTGCAGTTTATCAGTTCTGAAGTTTGATCTCTTCGACCACAAAACATCTCCATCTGACTTCCTCAATATTTCCTTCTTTGTATTTTACCCATTGTCATCAAACCCCATCTTCATGTTATGTGTCCGCAGAACAATGATTGTCATAATAAAACAATGTGAAAACAGTAAGAAATCAATAAACTATACAATCACTCAAATAGTTTCACTGTAATATCAACAAGATAGTTTTGATTGATTGGATTCACAGTAATCTTACAATATAACATTTCATTCAAGGTAATCTTACACTATAACACTTCATTCACAGTAATCTTACAATATAACATTTCATTCACAGTATTCTTACATCTCCGAATTCCTTGACAGTATCCTTAATCCCATAGTCACTACACTCCTTCATTTTTGAAAGATACGAACCACGTTTTGTCTGTTTTTTCTTCCATTGAGTTGCTACCCGAGAGAACCTATCATCTCTTCCTCCTTGATGTGTGCTCATTGTACACTTCTATACCTCATCCTGACAGCCTTAAAGCTCTCCAGTTCTTTCTCGATAGGAGAACTAATCCACTTGTGTCAACTTCTGCTCTCCTTCGTCTTGCAGAACTAGTTCTCTCTCAACTCCTTTCAGTTTAATGACCAATTCTTTGAGCAGATCAGTGGGTCGCCATGGGTACTAAAATGGGACCTAATTATGCTTGTCTGTTCATGGGTTATCTTGAACACCTAGTATGGACAACATATGATGGCCCCTTCCATCTGTCTATCACAGATACATTGATGACTGTATTGGCATTACTGATATGCCTGAAGTCGATTTGTCACACTTCATAAATTTCATTAATGTTTTCAACCCTTCTATTCGTTTTACTTCTCACATCTCCACTACTTGTGTCAACTTTCTTGACATTACTATCACCTATCCACTATCAATACATCAGTATATTACAAGCCTACTGATGCACATAGTTTTCTCCTTTATACTTCTTCCCATCCCAAGGCTTGTCGTGACTCTTTGCCATTCTCTCAGCTCTTGCGCCTTCATAGTGAGGATGATGATTTTCTTGATAGAGCTCGCGAGATGCTTGATTTCTTCCGCAGGCGCCTATAGTTCACCGGTGAAAAATGTTTTATTCCGTCATCTGTCTATCCTTAAGTCAGATCCTGAGACCCGTTCTGTCTTCCCCAACTATCCTTTGGTGGCTTACAGACGGGACAGAAGTCTTAAGGATATGTTGGTACACAGTCGCATGACTCATTTTGGCACTGTCCAGTGTGGCTGTCGGCGTTGCAACACATGTGCTTATGTGATACAGACGCGTACTGTATCTTTCCTTTAGCCACGTTTCTTATTGACGATGGTTTCACATGCGAGTCCCGTAATCTTATCTATGTCATTATCTGTAAGCGGTGTAACAAGGCTTATATCGGTGACACAGGCAAGAGGCTGTGACTGATTTGCCCAACACTTGCGCGACATACACCAATGCTCTGTGACCCTGTAGCCACCCATTTCAATGATACTGGCCATTTAGGAGCTCACGATGTCCAGGTCACAGTCATCCGATCATGTTCCTCGGATGATCACAGTCGATTTGCTCTAGAGAATTGGTTGATTTCGTTGTATGGTACATTGCGACCACGTGGGCTCAACGTATTACATTCCTATGCTTCTTAGTACTTTCTCTTCTAATGACTTGTAATCTATATGGGCATATGGTGCATGTATTCAAGTTATGTATTTACTAGATTTTTCATTGTTCCTCTTCTTTTTTATTTCTAGTTTTTATGTGTGTTTTTGTGTTACATTTATTTCGTTATTCGTTTTATTCCCAGATTTTCATTAGAAACGTTTGTATGTAGTCGTCCATATGTTTTTAAATTCGTCACTCCTGTTGTATTGTTTGCTTGATAAAGACCTTGTTGGTCGAAACGTTGCTGTATTTTGTCATTGTTTTTGTAATTTGTAAAACTACAGTACTTTGTGATTACGTGTTTGCCAATCAAATAGTTTTACTGCAGTCTCATCTATTTTGTGAATCTTACAATATATAACATTTCATTCACAGTAATCTTACAATATAACATTTCATTCACAGTAATCTTACAATATATAACATTTCATTCACAGTAATCTTACAATATAACATTTCATTCACAGTAATCTTACAATATAACATTTCATTCACAGTAATCTTATAATATATAATATTTCATTCCTGTATGAGATGAAAATCAACATGTCACACCCAGTCGACCTAAAAACTAAGCTTGGGAAAACCTAACAAACCTGAAGCTGACTGCCCAGAGATCACTGAAGATTCACAATAACATCCCAATATAACATTTCCTTCACAGTATTCTTATGTGAGCTGACCATCTCAGATCTATTGCATAAAATGTTGCATTGAAAAACACGATACAGACACATTAATTTCTATTCAGTTTTCACTCCAAAGATGTATGTACAAATTAAATGAATTGCTGGTAAGCTTGTAGAGAAATAAATGCACTTTTATCACAAGATAACAAGAATCTGGAAAAATAAATTAAGCACCGGTAACAATCAGAAAGTGATAACGTAAATTTAGAGACTGTGGCACATGGTCAAAGATGTGCAAACTGCAGCAAATGGTTAAAGATGCAGACTGCAGGACATGCAGGACTTCAAAGATGTGCAGACTGCAGCACATGGTCAAAGATGTGAAGAGTGTGGCATGTGGTCAAAGATGTGCAGACTGTGGCACATGGTCAAAGATGTGCAGACTGCAGCACATGGTCAAAGATGTGCAGACTGCAGCACATGGTCAAAGATGTGCAGACTGTGGCACATGGTCAAAGATGTGCAGACTGTGACACATGGCCAAAGATGTGCAGACTGTGGCACATGGTCAAAGATGTGCAGACTGCAGCACATGGTCAAAGATGTGCAGACTGCAGCACATGGTCAAAGATGTGCAGACTGCAGACACATGGTCAAAGATGTGCAGACTGTGACACATGGCCAAAGATGTGCAGACTGTGGCACATGGTCAAAGATGTGCAGACTTTGACACATGGTCAAACACGCGCAGACTGCAGCAGAGTTCATGCACATCATGAATGTGGGTACGCTGAGTGACTAGTTTATCTTAACAATGTTAAACTTGTACAAGTGAGAACACCATGGCCATCAACAAGATGATGCTTACTACCTGCTCATCTTCTAATCATGTTTTGTCTCACAGCGTCAGGATAAGAAGAGACGTCTCCTTCAGTTATATTACTGTTCAGTTGCTATCTCTTGTCTATTTGTATTACTAACCACATGTCATGTCTTGCAGCTATATAACAAAACTTATTACAAAATTGAGAACAAGGAGTTTTTTTCAAGAACTCCAGAGGAAGACGAAGTAACGAATATGATCAACAAATAAACAGGGTACAGGTATTAAGCTCTTAATACCTGTACTCTACAAAATTGAGCAGTCTAACTAAATTGTCAATGGACACAACTATTGAGTTGCAAAATGGGCAGTGAGAATGAGAGAATTAATCTAAAATAATCTGAACAATTGTAAATAATTTTAAAATACAGATCTAAAATGTCATGGACATTAAAAATGAGATCATAAATGAACAAGTTGTCAAAATTATATCAACAATAAAAAAAAAAGGTAAAAGCAAAGACTAATTAAATATATAATGAAGACACCTATGGCAAGTAATGCAGATATCACTCTGAAATCTAAACTTCTATAAATAACAGAGCAGTTCACCTATTTAGGTAGCAATTTTGATTGCACAGGAAATGTTAAAAAATAAATTATGATACGAATTGGCAACGCAACATCAGCTTTTAAAAATCTAAATAAAATATGGAACTGCAAGTTATTTAGTATTAAAACTAAATTACGAATTTTCAATTCAAATGTTGTATCAATCCTAACATATGCCAGCGAGAGTTGGAAAATGACTAAAGATATCGAAAGCAAGTTGAATGCATTTGAAAATAGATGTCTGCGAAAAATAATGAATATAAAATAGAACGAATTCAGGTGTAGTGATGAAATCAGAGATCAGTCTGGTCAAGCACTAGTGACATCTGTTATAAGAAGATGATGGAGATATGTTGGACACACCTTGAGAAGAAATGATCAAAGAATATCAAAGCAGGCATTGAAGTGGTATACAAAGGGTTCAAGAAAGAGAGGTCGACCTAAGGAAACCCTGAAATGAATGTTGCTGAGAGAGGCAAGAAATATCGGTCTAAGTTCCATGGAAGAGATTGAGCGAGTTTCCCAGGATAGAGAGGTATTGAGAAATTGCTTGCAGGTTCTATGTAACGTATAACGGTACAAGAGGAATTATTATTATTACTATTAAAAGTAAAGGAACTCTATATACCTTGTATTAAAATACTACCGGGTGTATAGAGCAACATGGTGTTAGGCAAATAGTTTTCAGTGATCGCCGGCACATGATGGTTGATGTGCTCAACATCACGCCGGCCACATTTACTTCCCTGTGCTTTTCCTGGTGCCCAATTGAGGCTGGGTCGACCTGTTACGGTTGGGAAAAATTTCACCCCACTGTGGAATTGAACCGGATCACATGTCTAAGAAGTGAGTACACTAACAACTACCCTACTGCGGCTCTTAACAACAATCAAACATATTATACAAAAACTAATTTCCTGAAACAATGATGAATCTACGACAGGTAAACTGGGAGAGAATTTGTTGCACAACCCACAATGCTCAGAAAATTAAGGGGAAAATTAAAGAAAAAATGCAATAACACCGGTGTCCAAAACAAACACATTATGACAAAGTGGGCGGAAGTAGTAACAACACAGGAGAACTCAGAAATACGCAAAACAAGTGTGTCTAAGTTCATAGCAGAATCTTGTCAAAGAGCTAAAATAACAATTACCCAAGCCACCAGAACAGCACAAGACAAAAACAGAAAACCATGACACTGGGGAACAACCCAGTAGCAGTGTGACAACAAAAGAAAGAAAAGTCACCAAATGTTCTAAACCTTCTCTTCGCATTATATGCCGAAAACATTGATTGTTTGATTCTTATTCTTTGATAACGCTTTCTCGTGCAGGCCTGATTAAAAAACCTTATCATAAATCTGCATTAGAAATAAAATTGAGCAACTTGTAAAACTGAAATGGAACATATAATATAGAATAACAAATTATTCCCTTGTAGCATGCCTCTGTCTGTTGGTATCCCCAGCAGCACCATAAGTGCGACCATGCAGCAGAGCGTGAGATTCACTAGATGAGCCTTGATGATCAGATACAGTAAGAGAGTCATTAGGTGAACTTCCGAGACGTTTCTCTGGAATAAGAAAATACACAACAAGAATGTAACAATTGAATAACAAAATATGTTAAAATAAATATGTAGATTAGAGGGACAAATGCCTGGGCAAAATTCATTTATTCTTTTCTTTTTAACCCTTTCATACCTTGTGGTATATAGGGCAATACAGTGTTAGGCCTGTCTCGTTCATTGACCATCGGCACATGATGGGTGATGTGGTCAGCATTACGCCGGCTGCCTTTACTTTCCCAGAGCATGTCTGGCACCCAGTTGAGGCTGGGTTGAACTGAGAGCCGTCGCGGTCTGGAAAAATTTCACGCCCACTGCAGGAGTTGAACCCGGACCACCAGCCTTGAGAAGCGAGCTCACCAACAACTACGCTACCGCGGCTCTCAAAATTCATTAGAAAAGATAAAATTCATTAGATAAGATAAAAAATAAAATTCCTACAAAATATTGCCAAATTACATTGGGGACCCTCACCAGTACTACGGAATTTGTGCTCTGCAGCAGAGATCTTTCTGTGTAAGAAAGAAATCAGAGCACATATGGTTACTCACCAAAGTGCAATGATGATGGTTTTATCAATCAATCAATCAATGTCAAAAAAAATTTTCAGTTTCCCAGTGTGGTTTCTGAGGTAGCACTTGATTCTATACAGAGAAATCTATGTTTTAGTTACATTTCTTGATACTATACCGTCCATGTTTTGATGAGGGCCGCAAGGGAAGCAAAGAATAATACCACTGTGACCTACAAGGTATATTGTAAAAGACAACTGAGGTTGGGTCCTAGGGAAGCTACGCTAGTAAATAAAAAGCGTCACAGAAATTGGATGTGCTGGCCTGTTAGTAGGCGCTTAACTGGCACAGCGTACAATCACTCTTAGACTCAGATCATATACAAATCACAGAGTGGTTTAACAAGTGGCCGATATGGAGCATTCGAAGAAGAAGATACTATACAGAGAAGAAATAGATGTTTTACAAATAACACTTATTGTTATTATCATCTCAACATCATGTATTATCTATTGTCTTTTCCCAGGTGCATGATGGAATTAGTTGTCCACTCTTGCAGTTATGCGTGGGGGGGGAGCTTTAATGTGCTCTCTAGGGCAAGATGAGTCGCCCTTGATGTGTTGTGTCCATGTTTATTTAGTGTGGTCTTGATATTGTCCATCCATCTTTTTCTTGGTCTTCCCTTGGCTTTAGTACTTGATCTCATTTTATTGTATGCTGTTTTTGGTGGTTGGTTGTATTCCATTCTCATTAAATGTCTAACCACTGCATTTGTTGTCGTTCAATGTATTCGGTGCACGAACATTATCATCATCAAATAGCTTGTTCTGAACAGAACTTTTCCACCCTAACAGTCACTCTCATTAATTTCACTCTCATAGGCCAGATGTCCCACCTCTGCAGCCATCATTCTCAAACTATCCGTTACACCCTGAATCCATCTTCTCTGTTGTCTTCCTCTTTGCTGGGATGCCTCCTTCCATGATGGTCTCAAACACTTTATATTTCTTTATATGTCCAAAATTCTTCAATTTTCCTATTCTTATTTGTAGCATTAGCCAGTTTTCTTTGATTATGAGTTCTTTCTGCATAGATCTCCAGATACTAAACATCATCATCAAGGTGCGTATCCTTTATAGGATTTTGCTCTCTTTGCAGCACATCTGAAATTCACAGATACTAAATAGAGAAGAAATATCATCATCATCATCAGGTACCATGCCGGCTGGCGTAGGTGATCATGAATCTCCACAAATCTGTCGTTGGTGTTTGCTATCAACTCAGATGTTGACGCTCTACCGTGCCATGAAGTCGGGCTATCGGAAATTTTCTCTCTCTGTCTCGTCTACCTCGATTTTATCAGTTGTCACCATGTGTTCTAAACCTTACCTCCTCATCACATGCCCGAAAATGATGACTGCCTCTTTCTTATATTGATGATAAGCCTTCTCTGTGTCTTTATCTCATTCAATAGAAGAAATATGTTTTACAGATAATATTTCTTGAAACTATACAGAGAAATAACTTACGTTGAAATATTTTCTTTCTTCTAACTTTGCCAGTTACTTTGAGGGAGACGTAGAACAGGATGGGAGCAGATGCCACAACACAGGAGATGATGACAACTGGTAGTAAGTCGTGATAACTCTCACGATGAGAGCAATTCAACTGCAGTGCCCACAACAAACGAGTGTAGTTCATCTGTGAAAGAGAAAATTATATTTTTATATTACAAAAGTTGTATCAAATAGTAAGTATATTGTATTGACAGTCAGAAACTTCTGCTTCTTTGAATGCTCCACATCGACCACTTGTTAACCACTCTGTGTGATTTGTATGTGACCTGAGCCTAAGAGTGATTGTGTGGTGTGCCAGTTATGCGCCTACAAGTAGGCCAGCATATCCGATTTCTGCGATGCTTTTTATTTACGAGGTTAGCTTTCCTAGGACCTACATCAGTCGCCTCTTATGACATGCTCTGTAGGTCACAATGGTACTATTCTCTGCTCCCTTGCGGGCCCAGGCACCACACGGGCGAATAAAGTCAGAAAGAAGCCATTCATGCTGCTCTCCAGTGGCTCTCTGTTTACTTAGGGAGTTGTTGTACCTGACTATCAGGTGATGCTTCAGAAGATCCAGAAAGGTAGGTTGTAGTACGAATGGATGTTAACTGAGGTTATCTGTGGCATAGAGGTTAGGTGCTCACCTCTTGTTCCAAAGGTACAGTCGTTCCCTCCTGGAGCCATCGGGATATTTTTTCAGAGATCCTTGATCTCAATGTAGGTGAGATTGAGTTGCTAGTCCTATCAGAGCCGGACGATAAAAAATAGGTCACATGTTTCAGCTGAGTCCGCAAAAGAACCCTTGGGAGATCAAAATCGAGAAGAGCAGACTGGAAAGTCGCTGCCTGAGCAAATATAAGAAAAAGACTTAAAAATTTCTAAAAATATCTTCACCATCTTCTTTTTTTTCCCCCGATCAAGAAGCACATGAGCTTTTCAGTTCTTCGGCTCGGTGCCATGGACATCGTAACCCTTCGGTGCCATGAACACCGTAAATCTGGAGAACCTGTGACTTTTCTGCCAGCCCGTGGAATTGAACCTGCACTCACAGAGGGCTTGTTACCCGTAGTCCAACACACTACGAATAGGCTGGGCACTTGTCACCTGTAGTCCAACGCGGTACAAACACGCTGGGCAGGCGGGCCACCATCTTCTAAATTACATTGGGACCCTCACCGGATGGAGCTTGTGCACTGCCATGATATGTTTGTGATATCTTCCTGCGTAAGATAGAGATCGCAGAACGCATGGTTACTCACCGAAGTGCGATGATGATGGTCCTATCAATCATTAATCAATATTTCTGCATATTTAGTATTTCATTCTTACCGGACTGTACCAATATCGGCACCCATCTCTTTCAATCTGGTCAGCGAGTGGGATTAGAAGAAAGTAATGACACCTACCCTATACATTATGTCCATGCAGACATCTCCAGTATCATAACTGTACATGTTGTTGTAATGTGCATTGAGTAATGTGTAGCTCTTCAAGCACATTTTACATTTGGATGAAGTGTTTCCTTCATTTGTCCACAAATCATGTACACCCTGTTGACAAACAGAAGAAAAAAACTGCACTTAAGAAAATAACAATACAGATTGAAAGCTTATAAAAATTATAGTAATATTTTAAACACACACGACTTTGCCCGCGTGCCCAGCGTGTTCGTAGCGCCTTGGACTACGGGTGACTAGTCCTCTGTAAGTGCGGGTTCAACTCCGCGGACTGGCAGAAAAGCTACAGGTTCCCCAGATTACGGTGTTCGTGGCACCAAGCCGAAGAGCTTTCAGCTCAAGTGCTTCTGGATCGGGTAAAAACAAACAAAAACACACGACAAAATGAAGAGCATTATTCTTCTTCTTTACCTTTCAACTACCAACGAACACAGGTCTTCAACAAACTTCTTCCAGCTCTTCCTCTCTCTGCCATCCTTTCCAATTCTTTCCATGTTTTATCTATCCTTTTAATATCATTCTCCAGCTCTTGTCTCTAGGTCGTCCGAGTGGTTACCGGGGCCCAAATTTGGGGTGTAAAGAATAGAACCACTGTTACCTGCCACTCATGTGGTAAGAGGCGACTAAGGAGGTTTGGCTGAAATCGGATGCATGTGTCCTAAACGTGTAAAAGTCTATACGTTCAGGGGCCTACCAAACCAATGTGCAACGTATACACGTCCTTGGCAAAGATCAAACCTATCACAAAGAGTGATTAAAATTGATCATAAAGAACAAACGCAAAGAAGTCTCCAGGTATGTCTAGGCCTTCCCTTACGGGTTCCAAAACAGTGCCTGCCTTGCAATGCTTCCGGTCGGTCTTATCAATGTGTGTCCTATCATCGCCAGCGTCTCTTCCGTAGCTCTTTCTAAGAGCACTATACTGGTAGCAAAAGTAGAACAGTAAACCAACAAAGAACCTGTGCTGTTAGTTGACACACACTGAGAGACATATTGAGGAGGAGATCGTAGCCCTTATGGACCGAAGCAATTATGGACATGTTCAATGTGCGATGAAGATGATCCTCAAATGGACAATGCAAAGTAAATGCTTCAGGAGGTAACAAAATAATTAGGAGTGAAAGGTTTTTCATCTTTTTTTTTCCAATCCAGAAGCACTTGAGCTTTTAGCTCTTGCTCGTGCCATGGACATCGTAACCTTTCAGTTCGTGCCAGAACTCCGTGAATCTGGAGAACCTGTGGCTTTTCTGCAGCCGCGGAATTGAACCCGCACTCACATGAGCTGTCACCCAGTATGTCCAAGACTATGAAACCATCCTTGAGGCAGGCAGCGAAAGAGTTAAATTGACATGCTTACCTCTGTAGTGGTATTGATGCAATTGGAGAAGTTTTCATGCAGTTCCAAGAATTCTGTTACATCAGCTCTGCATATGACTTTCTTATCCTCCGGTCCTTTCAAGTGATATGAGAAACAATCTTAGAGAGATATATAGAGTATAAGTTATTTGTTTGTTTGTCTGCCATCTATGAATAGTCATGGCACTTAATATGACAGCATGGAAATACTTGTTCAGATTGTAACGGCTCTCAGACCAACCTGGTCTCTTCTTCTTCTGCAATCTTCTTCTTCTTCTTTGAATGCTCCACATCAACCACTTGTTAACCACTCTGTGTGATTTAGATCAAGTTAGATCAAGAAAATACAAATAACATTATCTTCTCTTATCTCAAGATCTGCATAACTGATGTGTGAATTATTTCCCCTTAATTCAAGATTTGCATAACTGATGTGTGAATTATTTCCCCTTAGTTCAAGATCTGTATAACTGATGTGTGAATTATTTCCCCTTAGTTAAAAAAACTAAGGAGATAAATTAGGGAGGCAAAAAAACAATTAAAAAACCATTACTCGTCAATAAATAAACATATATATATAAATCTTATTGTACACTAATTTAAGAAAACTGGATAAATTAGAATAACAAGGTTAAAAAGTAGTAGCAGTAAACTAGTAGAAGTAAAACTAGATAGACTTGTATAAATGAAACAACTTGAATTGCGTAGTGTACAGCAAATGGCATTCAACGGAATATGATGTGCAGTTTGCAGCAATTGGCACAAGTTAAACAAGTGGAAAGAGTTAATTATTTCCCCTCCCTGTCATAATTCAGGATCTAATGTTAAAGAATACATATAATGGCATACTTTGACAATGTGCCTTATCCCAAATCGCTTCCATGTTAGCTTGCACAGTTGGGATGATCTGTACTTTGTCTGACTGCATGTACTTGACTTTACAGTCAACATGTCTTGGTTCTTCCTAATAATAATTTGACAAGATGCAATTATAGCAAATGTATTTTAAAAAAGTAATTTCACAACATGGAACTTTCTTCATCTTCGAATGCTCCATATCGACCACTTGTTAATCACTCTGTGTGATTTGTAATATGAGCCTAAGAGCGATTGTATGTTGTCCATTTTTGTGCCTACAAGTAGGCCAGCACATCTGATTTCTGCGATGCTTTTTTATTTACTAGGAGTAGCTTCCTAGGTCTTACATCAGTCGCCTTGTAGGTCTAGTGGTACTATTCTTTGCTTCCCTTGCAAATCCTGGCACCACATGGGCAATGCCTGAATTCAAAGCAGTCGAATGCAGAAGTAGTTAACTCTAAAGGGTATAAATGTGAAGGAAAGACTTCACTGCACCAAGTTTTACCCCATTTGGCTCCGCACCTGTCGGCAGAATTGACACGCTATTTGCAGAGAGTATTGCACAAAGTTGTATTCCATATTGGACAGAGAAGACAACAAGTAGATCTATCCAGAAAGAACTCAAAATAAAAAAAACTGGCTGATGCTACAAATAAGAAAGAGAAAATTGAGATATTTTGGACATATAAAAAGACATGAAGGGCTGAGAAGACCATCATGGAAGGAGGAAAACCGACAAGGAGAAGAAGACCAAGGAGAAGATGGATTCAGGATGTAACTGATGGTTTGAACATGATGGCTGCAGAGGTAGGACATCTGGCCTATGACAGAAATTCCGGAGGACTGTTGGGATGGCAAAGTTCTGCACATGACAAGCTATTTGATGATGATGATTGCACAAAGCAAGAACGCCATAGCTACAGCAACAATCCTAGTGATTTGATGGAAAAAGCCGCCGTGTGGTGTCAGGGTCCGCTAGGAAGCAAAGAATAGTACCACTGCGACCTACAAAGCATGTCGTAAGAGGCAACTGATGTAGGACATAGGCAAGCTACCTTAGTAAATAAAAACCATCGCAGAAATCAGATGTGCTGGTCTATTTGTAGGTACATAACTGGCACAATGTACAATTGCTCTTAGGCTCAGATCACATAAAAATCACAGAGTGGTTAACAAGTGGTTGATATGGAGCATTCAAAGAAGAAGATGGAAAAAGCTGCATATGTGATTCAGTCTGCATTCGAACCCACAACCGTAAGAACGACAAACAAACATCTTAACCACTTCACCATAGAGAACCACTTCACCATAGAGAACCCCCAGAGAGAGATATTATTGGAGAGATAGAGATCTCCTTTTTCTTCTTTGCGTTCGTTCTTTACGACTAATTTTAATCACATTTGTGATATGTTTGATCTTTGCCAAGAACGTGTATACGTTGCACATTGGTTTAGTAGGCCCCTAAATGCATAGACTTCTATACGTTTAGGACATGTGCATCCCATTTCAGCCAAACCTCCTTAGTTGCCTCTTACGACATGCGTGGCAGGTACCTGTGGTTATATTCTTTACACCCCAAATTTGGGCCCTGGTAACACTCCGGCAGAGAGATAGATAGAGAGACAGACAGAGATAGAGAGATAGACAGAAGTTAAGTTATAGAAGTAAAAGATGTTTACTCACTGTAAGATTTGTGTACATTTCTCTTGCCACTTGAAACATTTCAGCACAGCTGATGCACAAACTAAACGGACTGGCATTATTAAGTTCACAATATGTGAAATTATTGATAATGCTCAAATAATTCTGGTAATAAAGTTCGCAAGAAGTATTATCTACTTCTGTATTAATTTCAGAATTTTCATTAAAATTCTCATATGACTTACTACAGAGTCCAGTTTGAAACAATACCATTATTAATAAAATATTAGTTTGAAATTTAGCTGTCGCAAAACGTTGAGCTGCTGCTAAAACTGCCATTATTATACTTTGAATCAAATTTTAAAGACTTGTCATTTGAGTATTTTTTTATTTTGCAGGCTTCTCAAACTACTATGCCACATGCCCACATTATAATCATTATCACGTTACTGTATTAAGACTTCACAGATTACCTGAAAAAAATGAATTTGAATTATCATTTGAAAGGACCAACCTATTTTGTGAACTATAATAACTTTAAATATTTTATATATTGAACTGTTTAAGAAAAGATGTCAATGCTATAAGACGGGATAGATTGAGAAATGAGAACATTAGAACTGTCGTTGGAATCACAACATACATTCAACATATTAGAAGACAATAAATAAAATGGTTTGGTCACCTAATGAGAATGCAATGAGATCTACTACCATCTAGTGCCTATAACAACTGGCAACCTGGATGCAGAGAACGAAGAAGACCAAGAGCCTGATGGATAATTATATCACAGATGTTCTGCGACATCAAAGACTAACAACTACAGATGCAACACACATGGCACAGGATAGAAAACTGAAACTCCCCACAATGCTTCACGGCATATGTGGATAAGACAACATAAAACTATTTTGAAAAATGTCAGTTATCAACAGGTGGACAGGTAGCAGTACGTCAGAGTATACAATAAAAGAAAAGAACACAGTTGGAAATCTAAAATACATTGCAATGAATCTTCGATGTGGTGGCAGCACTAGCACATGATATCAGTTCCGAGTAGGTTCAGCGTAATTATCATAAAATAGCTTATCTTGAGTAGAACTATGCTAGTCCTTATGAATTTTTCTCGCATAAATCAGACGTCCCACCTCTGCAGCCATCATACTAAAATCATCAGTTACATCCTGAATCCCTCTTTTCCTTGGTCTTCCTCTTCTCTTTGCTGGGATACCATTTTCCATTATGGTCTACTCCAACACTTCCTGTCTTTTTAAATGTCCAAAATACTTCAATTTTATAATTCTTATTTGTAGCAGTTCTTTCTGGACAGATCTACTTGCTCTCTTCTGTCTTTGATTTATGGAGGACTTTTCTGTAACACTTATATTCAAAAGTACTAATATATTTTTCCACTGCTTTGTTAAAATGTCAATACTTCAGTCGTATGTGTGAAGCCATATCTTCATTGTTCACTGGAGGATCATCTTCATTGCACCTGTCCATAATTGCTCAGATCTCATCCTAAGCATGTATTTCAGTATGATTAGACTAACAATTCCTGTGTTGGTTGATATATCTACTGGGGTTTCTCGCACGGCCTTTCCAGTTTGCTGAACTATCGGTATGCATAGCTTGTGCAATCGCAATAGATAATACCCTTTATCTTCTTCAGAGCATATATTTTTCGCTTAGAACATTGATTGATGATGTTGCTTTTGTCCATAGAAGGCCCATTCTCGATCGCAGCATTCATTACTTGCCAGTACTGATTTAACTGAGTGCATTCGCTATCTCATTAAGTTCACCCCAGAATGACCTGGGATAAAGATATCAGTTCATAACGATATCTATTCATAAACTGTTACAACAAACTAAAGATACTCAGACAAAGCCTAATCATTTAACCATTTAGAGAAGGTTAATATACCGAATTTCTCACAATTCAAGTACTGTAACCGACGTAATGATTTAATTTACTAAATCCAGCGCACAACCTTTCAGTTTTTGAGTTTTATTTTAGTCTTGTGGTTTTTTTGTTATTTATCCATTAGATTTACATATAGCTCATCGAGTGAGCAATTAATTAAACTTCGACTAATCGTGAAATACTAGGCACTATGTCACTATCCCTATCGAATCAATATTTATAGAAATAGTAATACTAATAATAGACTACTAAGTAATAGCGCATATTTTCAAACAAATGTTCACGTTGTAACTATAAACTTAAACTATATTAAACAATATAGAATATAATTTTATAATTAATAATACAATTAAACATTAAAACCTGAAACTCGATCTGATAAATATATATTTATGATAAATCACTTTACATTCAACATAAACGCACAGGATATATTTCTATTCTGAATGACAGGCGCAGATCCTTTGACTCGAGTATTTCTAGGAAAACTCATGTGTTTGGAAATTTGATATTGACGACAATCACAAGACCGGAACAAGGATGTTGACACAATAGTTGTTGAAACAAAGTGGTTTTGTTCATCTCCTGCTACTGTTGTCTACT
This sequence comes from Arion vulgaris, assembly GCA_020796225.1. Classification (NCBI taxonomy): domain Eukaryota; kingdom Metazoa; phylum Mollusca; class Gastropoda; order Stylommatophora; family Arionidae; genus Arion; species Arion vulgaris. Next base: position 55,058,309 of record CM036755.1, on the reverse strand, counting down.
ACGCGAAGTGTCAGTGTCATGTGTTGAGCCTCAGTACAATTTGTTGTGTCAAGTGTGATGTTAACCTAGTACTTTTTTGATGATGTCTACCTATCAGTCGCACCTCCTGCTGTTAGATCATAACTTCTAGTGTTATCTCCCTATTTCTCTCTCTCTCTCTAAACACGCTATATATATTGGAACTGCAGTAAAACTATTTGATTGGCAAAACACGTAATTACAAAGTACTGTAGTTTTACAAATTACAAAAACAATGACAAAATACAGCAACGTTTCGACCAACAAGGCCTTTATCAAGCAAACGAACAAACAGGAGTGACAAATTAAAATGAAACACAAATGGACGACCAAATACAAACGTATCTAAGGAAAATCTGGAATAAAAACGAATAACGAAATAAATGTAACACAAAACACACACATAAAAACTAGAAATAGAAAGGAAAAGAAACAATGAAACATCTAGTAAATATATAACTTGAATACATTTCAACATATACCCATATAGATTACAAAGCATGGGAAGAGAAAGTACTAAGAAGCATAAGAATGGAATATAACATGAATACATGCAACATATACCCATATAGATTACAAAGCATGGGAAGAGAAAATACTAAGAAGCATAAGAATGTAATACGTTGAGCCCGCGTGGTCGCAAGGTACCATACAAAGAAATCAACCGATTCTCCAGAGCAAATCGACTGCGATCATCCGAGGAACATGATCGGATGGCTGTGACCTGGACATCGTGAGCACCTAAATGGCCAGTATCATTGAAATGGGTGGCTACAAGGGTCACAGAGCATTGGCGTATGTCGCGTAAGTGTTGGGCGAATCGGTCACTGAGCCTCTTGCCTGTCTCGCCGATATAAGCCTTGTTACACCGCTTACAGATAATGGCATAGATAAGATTACGGGACTCGCATGTGAACCCATCGTCAATAAGAAACGTGCCTAAAGGAAAGATACAGTACGCGTCTGTATCACATAAGCACACGTGTTGCAACGCCGACGACCACACTGGACAGTGCCAAAATGAGTCTGGATATTGGACTTAAGGCGACTGTGTACCAACATATCCTTAAGACTTCTGTCCCGTCTATAAGACACCAAAGGATAGTTGGGGAAGACAGAACGGGTCTCAGGATCTGATCTAAGGAGAGACAGATGACGGAATAAAACATTTTTCACCAGGGAACTATGGGGTGGTAAGTTAAGATAAGTTTTACTCTGTCAGAGTTAGTAGTCCTATGCTGACTGGTAAGGGCCTGCTGGCGAGTGATTTTCTGAACTCGATGCATAGCCGAGACAAGCCCCCTCTCCGGGTATAGGCTCCTACGAAAGAAATCAAGCATCTCGCGAGCTCTCTCAAGAAAATCATCGTCCTCACTACAAAGGCGACGAAGGCGTAAGAGCTGCGAGAATGGCAAGAGTCACGACAAGCCCGGGGATGGGAAGAAGTATAGAGGAGAAACTATGTGCATCAGTAGGCTTGTAATATACTGATGTAGTGATAGAGGATAGGCGTAAGGTGATAGTAATGTCAAGAAAGTTGACACAAGTAGTGGAGATGTGAGAAGTAAAACGAATAGAAGGGTTGAAAACATTCACTCGCCAGCAGGCCCTTACCAGTCAGCATAGGACTACTAACTCTGACAGAGTAAAACTTATCTTAACTTACCACCCCCATAGTTCCTGGTGAAAAATGTTTTATTCCGTCATCTGTCTCTCCTTAGATCAGATCCTGAGACCCGTTCTGTCTTCCCCAACTATCCTTTGGTGTCTTACAGACAGGACAGAAGTCTTAAGGATATGTTGGTACACAGTCGCCTTAAGTCCAATATCCAGACTCATTTGGCACTGTCCAGTGTGGTCGTCGGCGTTGCAACACGTGTGCTTATGTGATACAGACGCGTACTGTATCTTTTCCTTTAGGCACGTTTCTTATTGACGATGGGTTCACATGCGAGTCCGTAATCTTATCTATGCCATTATCTGTAAGCGGTGTAACAAGGCTTACATCGGCGAGACAGGCAAGAGGCTCAGTGACCGATTCGCCCCAACACTTACGCGACATACGCCAATGCTCTGTGACCCTGTAGCCACCCATTTCAATGATACTGGCCATTTAGGTGCTCACGATGTCCAGGTCACAGCCATCCGATCATGTTCCTCGGATGATCGCAGTCGATTTGCTCTGGAGAATCGGTTGATTTCTTTGTATGGTACCTTGCGACCACGCGGGCTCAACGTATTACATTCTTATGCTTCTTAGTATTTTCTCTTCCCATGCTTTGTAATCTATATGGGTATATGTTGCATGTATTCATGTTATATTCCATTCTTATGCTTCTTAGTACTTTCTCTTCCCATGCTTTGTAATCTATATGGGTATATGTTGAAATGTATTCAAGTTATATATTTACTAGATGTTTCATTGTTTCTTTCCTTTCTATTTCTAGTTTTTATGTGTGTGTTTTGTGTTACATTTATTTCGTTATTCGTTTTTATTCCAGATTTTCCTTAGATACGTTTGTGTTTGGTCGTCCATTTGTGTTTCATTTTAATTTGTCACTCCTGTTTGTTCGTTTGCTTGATAAAGGCGATGTTGGTCGAAACGTTGCTGTATTTTGTCATTGTTTTTGTAATTTGTAAAACTACAGTACTTTGTAATTACGTGTTTTGCTAAACACGCACACACACTTATATTCCTATAGTAACGTTATGCCGTGACTAAGGCGCTAGTGTGTCACGAGTCACAAAACTACACGAATGTGTCATTCTGAGTGATTCATTGAGTTATGATCCGAAACGCGGACGCTGGTTAGATGCGCAGACAATGGACAGAACCACTACAAGAATTCAACAATTCGCAGAATTACATTCATCTTCGTTCCGAGGCACATGGGTGTTGATGGCATTTGGAGAGCAGATAAACTGGCCGACTCTACCACCATGTGGAGGGATCAAAGGCTAGAGCTGACATTCTGAACTTCCTCATAGAGTGTGACCGCAAAGAGGACTTTCATCTAAAATCTAAACCAATCCACTTCAACTGCTATAGTGCCAGAGCTTGAATTGAAGATTGAGTGATCTTAAAATAGCAGCACAACAGGCGTATTTGTAGGCTCATCAATTAATATCGAACTGGTACAGTTAATCGTTGGACCCTGTTTGAGATATTGCTAAAGAGATCGGAGCACATATGTACTTGTCTGGAGTGCAATGAAGATATTCAAAATTTAAAATGTAACCGTTATACGTTACATAGGACATGCAAGCAATTTCTCCATATCTGTCTATCCTGGATAACTGGTTAAATCTCTTGTGTGGAGTTAATTCCGTTATTTATCGTCTCTCTCAGTAACGTTCGTTTCAGGGCTTCCTAGCTCTTCTCAATTTTAATGAACCCTTTACACCACTAATGTATGCTTTGTGATTTTTAAAATCACTTCTCAGTCCAACATATCTCCGTCTTCTCTTTCTTATAACAGTTGTTACTAGTGGTTGACCAGACATTTCTCTGATCTCATCACTTTTCATGAATTCATTCTATTTCATGACCACTATTTGTCGCAGATATCTAATTTCAAATACATTCAACTTGCTTTCTATATCTTTAGTTATATTCCGACTCTCAGCTACATACGTGAGGATTGATACAACTTAGAACTTGAACATTCGTAATTTAGGTCTAATCAGTATAGTCGGACCATCATCCCTTTACATCGAACCATTTAGTCCATAAGTGCTCCGATCTCCTCCTGAGTATGTCTCTCAGCGTGTGGCAACAAACGACACCGGTTCTATGTTGGTTTGCTATTATTGCTTGACTTCCAGTACTCTTAGTGCTCTTGTCTAGCTACACTACATTTGACTTGGTGTTCTTGCAGTCTGGTTAGAGTTGTAGATTCATCAACCTTACCTGAATTATTTGCCCGTCATCTCCCCCTTAGGAATTCGGAATATCAGCCTGGCCTATTGATCACTCGATTTAAACAGTAGCAATGCGTGCAAGCCAATCGGTGTGTTCATTTTCCCACACATGATCATCATCAAATAGCTTGTCCTGAGTAGAACTTTGCCACCCCAACAGTCCTCCGGAACTTCTCTCTCATAGGCCAGATGTCCTGCCTCTGCAGCCGTCATGTTCAGTCAATCAGATACATCCTGAATCCATCTTCTCCGTGGTCTTCCTCTTCTTCTCTTTGCCAGTATGCCTCCTTCCATGATGGTCTTCTCCAGTCCTTCATGTCTTTTATATGTCCAAAATATCTCAATTTTCTCTTTCTTATTTGTAGCATCAGCCAGTTTTCTTTGATTTTGAATTCTTTCTGGATAGATCTATTTGCTCTCTTCTCTGTTCAAGATATACGAAGGACTCTTCTATAACACTTATATTCGAAATCACATATATGTTATATACACCTGCATGCTTTGACAAAAAAAAACAATAAAACATATTTGTCCGACTAGACCTCTTCAGCGACTCCAACTATTGTCTTCGATCCTAGTCTGTGTCAATCTTCCTGAGCTTACCCATTGAGTCACTGAGAAAACATGCATGGATAAAAGTATGTGACTCCAGCCAGCGCATCGCTTTAGTTACTGCCAGGATTTCCTTAGTAATACTGCTTCTAGTCACAGCAAAATCACCACTGTATTCCTTCACAACGCCCCCCTCTGACTTGAGCAGTAAAGTCCATAAGCTCCATCGTGTCAATCACTGACAAATCTGTGTTAATGCTTACATCGTTCTCAGACGAGTTCTTATAATCACTCTGGAGCTTCTGTCTTCATGACCTTGGATTGTCTTGTCAGCATTCTTTAACAAGTCTGATACATACTGAAAATGATGTTGTGGTTCCTGTTGACGTTTGTATCCATTCTACCCCATGTTCTTGATTGACTTTCTAATTATAATAGCTTATTTGTATGTGTTTTATTTTGTAGCTTTACTACATTAGACGCAGAGTGGGCATATCTTCATGCACCGAAAACATTGAAAGACAACAAATGCAGGTTCGGACATTTAATGAGAATGGAATACAACCAACCACAAATAACAGCATACAACAAAAAGAGATCAGGCACTAGAGCCAAGGGAAGACCAAGAAAAAGACGGATAGACAATATCAAGACCACACTAAATAAACACGGGTGTAACACAAAAACGGCGACTTATCTGGTCCTGAACGAAAATTAAAGCTCCCACCATTACGTCTAACGGCAAGAGTGGTCAACTATAATAACTGCATCATACACCCAGGGAAAGACAACAGACTGCTCTTCTGTTGGATCCAGCTAATTTGATAGCTCAGCTTTAGATACGAAGCAAGATTTAGCAGTTCAACAGAGAGAAATCCTAAAGGACATAGCGTGAACAGGTTAAAGACTGTAGCGTGCTAGGGAGAACGGACCCGGACACAACGCATTCTGCAATCGGATGTGGTGGAAAGAAAGACTCAAATTTTGCAGCTTCGCTGTAAACCAGTTTGCACAAAGTGCTGCCACTCACATGAATAAAATGACAAAATTAAAGTTTGGTTTATAAAGTGGTTACACTAGATAACGAACAGAAGAAGAAGATGAAATCATTTCACATGAGATAAAAAAACTCTCTTTTGAACAACTACATAGTGAGGCTACCCCGCTATGCCATCTTTGACACCAATAATAAACAAAGTCTCGTATCCATGGAATACTCTAAGCAATTTTTACGTCACTTCCTTGTGTAAGAATTTATGTGTATTTACAATAACAATGTTTGAATATGCAAACAACAGAGAAGACTATTTGGAATGTTCTTCGTAGATCTTCATCGCAGATGGTATTCGCTAACAATAATCTGTTATTTGACGTAAGAAGTAGTATAATATTATCTATGTGGCGAAACATGTAATAACAAAGTACTGTAGTTTTACAAAATACACACACAATGACAATACACATAACACAGCAACGTTTCGACCAAAAAAGGGCCCTTTTTTAAGCAAACGATACAACAAAAGTGACGAATGTTCCATCTATATTATCATTATCTTATTACAACAGGTGGGGCATACATGATCAAGGTTGGGCGTATTATGTTATGTTATGCGATCGACGTCATGGCACATTCGGCATTTCCATTCGTGCTCTGTCCTCCACTGCAGCAGCCATCCTAAAGTCCATTTGCTCACCGTACCTACGAGAAGATGATTAGTATAGATTTGCTCTCTACCACGAAGACGACACTGTCTGGCATGTCCAAATTTAACTCCTAATTCTCGAACTCGTTCCAGTATCGGAGACTCGCCCATATCACATAAATGAGAGCGTAGCGCATTGATGATATCGACTCTGTCCATACTTCTGCCCACTCGAATCGGTGCATTGTTTGCAAAAAAGTCAGCACGCTCGTTACCCTGCAGTCCAGCTTGTCCAGGTGTGTACCGCCAAGTCATTTTCTTGAGATGTGATCTCCGAATGCTGTCCACCTATTCCACGCGCAGACTTCCAGATTGGTTTGGCATGTAGTGTTGTACTGTCTTTCTCCCGTTGGTTTTCACCACCGCTCATCAGTACAACTCTCAGTTATACGAATTCCTCATGTATTGTTGCATCGCCACGTTTGGTGATCTTAAGGACGGGATTCTGCCCGCGTGCCCAGCGTGTTCGTAGCTCGTTGGACTACCGGTGACTAGTCCTCTGTAAATGCGGGTTCAACTCCGCGGACTGGCAGAAAAGCTACAGGTTCCCCTGATTTACGGTGTTCGTGGCACCGAACCGAAGAGCTTTCAGCTCAAGTGCTTCTGGATCGGAAAAAGAAAAAAGGGCGGGATTCCTAGTACGCGGTGTCTATATATAAAATTATTGTAAATACAAATGGAAAGTTAAAGTTGTCCTAATAGTTCATCTATGGACACGAATAATCAAACTATGTCTCCACCAATGGGAGGGGTGATGTCTATGTAGCAAAGAGGTTAAGTGTTCGTCTTTCAATCCAAGGTACCCGGTTCGTTCCCTCGTGGACCATCGGAATATTTTTACAGAAATCCATGTTCTCAGTGTAAGTGAAATGGAGTTCCCAGTCCTATTGGAGACTTTCTTGATGAAATTCAGTACTGATGTTGTACCCACTTTTTCCCCCTGATGTCTTCATTTCTCAACCGGTCTCTTCTTGTTACCCAGCATTCTGCGTAGACACTTCATCTCTGTCGTGACTAGTTTCCTTCTTTCGTTTGATGTCAAGGTTTGTCCAGGTTTGGTACTGATAGCATATTTTCGGGAGAACAATTTGGTTGTACAATATTCTTTTAATGCATACGTGCATTTCAAAATTGGGGCTGTTTGTCAAAGGGTTTGATGTGCTATATGGCATCTATGTTGGATTTCCTTAGTCATTCTTCCATTTGCTGAAAAAATGTGTCTCCCTTGATATGTAGAGCCTTCAAGTTTCTTTAACCGATGTTTGTCCATAGAGATTAGTCATTCTTCTTCTTCTCTTCCACCATTTTCTTTTATAGAAATGTTGGGTGGGGATGTAGCGATCTTGTATGCTTGTTCTAATGCTCTCTGTAAGCTGTTATTCATTTTCTTTAGGCTGTTCTTGATGAGGTAAATTCAACTTTTGCGTGGTCTTCCTATTGCTGTGTACTCGTTATACTTTTGTCTGTGTGGCTGTCTGTGGTAGGCGATACCAGGGATTTGTCGTTATACATTGATAAAGTTATTGGCACGGAGAAAGTCTGTTTATCTGTCTGTCTATTTGTCGGTCCTGTCTATCCCACCCGTCCGTATGTCTGTATGTCGGTCCCACCGTCCACACATTCACCCACCCATCTACCTACTTACCTTCCTCTCTGCCTTTCCTGCATGCCTACCTACCTAAGTCATATCTCTTCCTGCCCCAAATCCCCCTGTCCGTCCGTCTACTATGGCAACTGGAAGACAAGCACATGTTAGACCTACACCAAACTGGATTCCAGCAATACAAAAACCAATTTCACAGGAACAAGACACGTCTGGCCGAGAAGCTGATAAGGGAACAAAGGAGTCCCTTTAAATTTTTAAAGAGACACAATACTGAGGAAGCCGGTAAAAACGACTGACAAATAAGGACACAAGAATAAACAAGACAAAAATGAGATAATTTCACATGTCAATTAAAAAAAACCCAAACACACGCAGATGATATCGGATAACGATAAGAAGCATACTAATAAGTAAATATGTAGTTTGATTATTTGCAGATTTCTTGATCAAATTGATAGAAAAAATAACGTTTTCTATCGAATAAAAAAATATAGTATTCTATTGATAAAAAAAAATATCGTTTTCTACAGATAAAAAAAATATCGTTTTCAACAGATGAAAAAAATATCGTTTTCTACAAATAAAAAAAATATCGTTTTCTACAGATGAAAAAATATCGTTTTCTATTGATTAAAATATCATTTTCTACTGATTAAAAAAATATCGTTTTCTACAGATGAAAAAAAATATCGTTTTCTACTGATGAAATAAATATCGTTTTCTACTGATGAAATAAATATCGTTTTCTACAGATGAAAAAATATCGTTTTCTACTGATGAAATAAATATAGTTTTCTACAGATGAAATAAATATCGTTTTCTACTGATGAAATAAATATCGTTTTCTACAGATGAAATAAATATCGTTTTCTACAGATGAAATAATATCGTTTTCTACAGATGAAAAAATATAGTTTCAGTTTAATGGAAATAATATCGTTTTCTATATGATGAAAAATATCTTTTATAAAAATGAAATAATAACAATTTGACACTGTTTGTATCTTCAGTGACCAGTGATTGATCGAGATGAGATACAAGCTTGACAAACACTACTTCTACAATGTTGGGCTACTTGATTCAAGTCTACGGCTTATGTACTGTTCTGTTACAGACTAATGTTCAAGGTAGAACAATAGTCTCTAGATTCTAGTTAAACCTGCTGCCTTGCAGGTTATCTGGGGACAGTCAAAGGCTGACGGATAGCGAACCCAGTAAACACTGGCTAAAACCGGACACATCGCTGAAGGATAAGCATCAGAGCTTCAAATGGTGCTGAGGATGTTACGAAACAAACCCATGCAAAGGATGCATGAATCAGATTTCCACATGAATGTGATTTATGGGGAAATCTGGTACATCAGTCTAAGGATGATCGAGCGAGAGAGAGAGAGAGAGAGAAAGAGAGAGAGAGAGAGAGAGATAGACAGAGATTCTGGCTATCACAAGAAATATACATACTGAATATGTTCATTCAATATTGTAGTCAATGTCAATAAATAAACAAGTTAACAACACGACATATTTGAAGTGTAATCAAATAGCGTTTTTGAGAGCCTGTAACTTAAGCGGTAGTGAGCTCGATCCCAAACCCAAGCGTTCCTGGTTCGAACTTCGAGGTGGGCAAGTTTGGAAGCAAATTCGTTTCCTTGGGATTTTTACGAAAGGTAAAAATAGACTTCACCGTTCTCTCTCTCTCGCGATCAACCTTAGACTGATGTACCAGATTTCCCCATAAATCACATTCATGTGGAAATCTGATTCATGCAGCCTTGGCATGGGTGGGTTTCGTCACATCTTCAACGCCATTTGGAGCTCTGGTGCTTATCTTTCGGTGATGTGTCCGGTTTCAGCCAGCGTTTACTGGCTTCGCTCTCCATCAGCCTTTGACTGTCTCAGCCGACCTGCAAGGCAACAGGTTGACCTCACAGTTCGAAAGCAATGGCAAACTACTGAACGTATAAGTGGGGCCTAGAAAATAAACGACTTGCTTACTGTGGTTGATGTCTCCGTCCTGTAAAGGATATGCCACGATTTTTTGTGTGCAATCAAATAGCATGTCACTTGCAGAACGTCGCTTTCATAACATCCTGCCTGAAGACTTTATGTCTCTAATATATTCTCCCGTCTCTTCTAACGTCATGTTCAAAGTTCCTTTCATGTCCTGCTGCCACCTCCGTCTTGGTCTTCCCCTGCATCTACCCACAAAAATCATAGATAAGTAAAGGGACTCTTTTTATACCACGTGATGTATAGGGTAACACGGTGGGCCCGTATTTCTTTCTCATTAACCGTCGTCACACGACGGGTGAAGTGGTCAACATCACGCCGGCCACCTTTACTGTCCAGTGCTTTACTTGATACCCAATTGAGTCTGGGTCAACCTGAGAGCCGTTACGGTCGGAAAAAATTCCACGTCTATTGTGGAGTTGAACCTGGACCACTAGTCTAAGAAGTGAGTTTACTAGTAACTACGCTACTGCGGCTCTCCCTCAGAAACCACACCTTCCATTACTGCTCTATCCATTTCTAGTGTATCAATCGATAATATAATTCTTGTATAATTCTGTATACGTTTGTTCTTCTTCTTCACCTTCCAGCGTCAAGCGGAGCATAGGTCTTCAACAAACTTCTTCCACATTTGATCTATCACTTCAACAAACTTCTTCCACATTTGATCTATCGCTTCAACAAACTTCTTCCACATTTGATCTATCTCTTCAACAAACTTCTTCCACATTTGATCTATCACTTCAACAAACTTCTTCCACATTTGATCTATCACTTCAACAAACTTCTTCCACATTTGATCTATCACTTCAACAAACTTCTTCCACATTTGATCTATCACTTCAACAAACTTCTTCCACATTTGATCTATCGCTTCAACAAACTTCTTCCACATTTGATCTATCGCTTCAACAAACTTCTTCCACATTTGATCTATCGCTTCAACAAACTTCTTCCACATTTGATCTATCACTTCAACAAACTTCTTCCACATTTGATCTATCGCTTCAACAAACTTCTTCCACATTTGATCTATCACTTCAACAAACTTCTTCCACATTTGATCTATCCCTTCAACAAACTTCTTCCACATTTGATCTATCGCTTCAAAAAACTTCTTCCACATTTGATCTATCACTTCAACAAACTTCTTCCACATTTGATCTATCGCTTCAACAAACTTCTTCCACATTTGATCTATCGCTTCAACAAACTTCTTCCACATTTGATCTATCACTTCAACAAACTTCTTCCACATTTGATCTATCGCTTCAACAAACTTCTTCCACATTTGATCTATCGCTTCAACAAACTTCTTCCACATTTGATCTATCACTTCAACAAACTCTTCACATTTGATCTATCATTCAATAAACTTCTTCACATGATCTAACACTTCAACAAACTTCTTCCACATTTGATCTATCGGTTCAACAAACTTCTTCCACATTTGATCTATCGCTTCAACAAACTTCTTCCACATTTGATCTATCCCTTCAACAAACTTCTTCCACATTTGATCTATCGCTTCAACAAACTTCTTCCACATTTGATCTATCACTTCAACAAACTTCTTACATTTGATCTATCCTCACAAACTTTTCACATTTGATCTATCACTTCAACAAACTTCTTCCACATTTGATCTATCACTTCAACAAACTTCTTCCACATTTGATCTATCACTTCAAACAAACTTCTTCCACATTTGATCTATCTCTTCAACAAACTTCTTCCACATTTGATCTATCACTTCAACAAACTTCTTCCACATTTGATCTATCACTTCAACAAACTTCTTCCACATTTGATCTATCACTTCAACAAACTTCTTCCACATTTGATCTATCCCTTCAACAAACTTCTTCCACATTTGATCTATCGCTTCAACAAACTTCTTCCACATTTGATCTATCACTTCAACAAACTTCTTCCACATTTGATCTATCACTTCAAACAAACTTCTTCCACATTTGATCTATCACTTCAACAAACTTCTTCCACATTTGATCTATCACTTCAACAAACTTCTTCCACATTTGATCTATCGCTTCAACAAACTTCTTCCACATTTGATCTATCGCTTCAATAAACTTCTTCCACATTTGATCTATCACTTCAACAAACTTCTTCCACATTTGATCTATCGCTTCAACAAACTTCTTCCACATTTGATCTATCCCTTCAACAAACTTCTTCCACATTTGATCTATCGCTTCAACAAACTTCTTCCACATTTGATCTATCCCTTCAACAAACTTCTTCCACATTTGATCTATCGCTTCAACAAACTTCTTCCACATTTGATCTATCACTTCAACAAACTTCTTCCACATTTGATCTATCTCTTCAACAAACTTCTTCCACATTTGATCTATCTCTTCAACAAACTTCTTCCACATTTGATCTATCACTTCAACAAACTTCTTCCACATTTGATCTATCTCTTCAACAAACTTCTTCCACATTTGATCTATCACTTCAACAAACTTCTTCCACATTTGATCTATCACTTCAACAAACTTCTTCCACATTTGATCTATCACTTCAACAAACTTCTTCCACATTTGATCTATCTCTTCAACAAACTTCTTCCACATTTGATCTATCACTTCAACAAACTTCTTCCACATTTGATCTATCGCTTCAACAAACTTCTTCCACATTTGATCTATCACTTCAACAAACTTCTTTCACATTTGATCTATCGCTTCAACAAACTTCTTCCACATTTGATCTATCGCTTCAACAAACTTCTTCCACATTTGATCTATCGCTTCAACAAACTTCTTCCACATTTGATCTATCACTTCAAAAAACTTCTTCCACATTTGATCTATCGCTTCAACAAACTTCTTCCACATTTGATCTATCACTTCAACAAACTTCTTCCACATTTGATCTATCGGTTCAACAAACTTCTTCCACATTTGATCTATCGCTTCAACAAACTTCTTCCACATTTGATCTATCGCTTCAATAAACTTCTTCCACATTTGATCTATCGCTTCAATAAACTTCTTCACATTTGATCTATCCTTCAACAAACTTCTTCCACATTTGATCTATCCTTCAACAAACTACTCATTCCACATTTGATCTATCGCTTCAATAAACTTCTTCCATATTTGATCTATCACTTCAACAAACTTCTTCCACATTTGATCTATCGCTTCAACAAACTTCTTCCACATTTGATCTATCCCTTCAACAAACTTCTTCCACATTTGATCTATCGCTTCAACAAACTTCTTCCACATTTGATCTATCACTTCAAAAAACTTCTTCCACATTTGATCTATCGCTTCAACAAACTTCTTCCACATTTGATCTATCTCTTCAACAAACTTCTTCCACATTTGATCTATCTCTTCAACAAACTTCTTCCACATTTGATCTATCACTTCAACAAACTTCTTCCACATTTGATCTATCGCTTCAACAAACTTCTTCCACATTTGATCTATCACTTCAACAAACTTCTTCCACATTTGATCTATCTCTTCAACAAACTTCTTCCACATTTGATCTATCACTTCAACAAACTTCTTCCACATTTGATCTATCTCTTCAACAAACTTCTTCCACATTTGATCTATCTCTTCAACAAACTTCTTCCACATTTGATCTATCTCTTCAACAAACTTCTTCCACATTTGATCTATCACTTCAACAAACTTCTTCCACATTTGATCTATCCCTTCAACAAACTTCTTCCACATTTGATCTATCGCTTCAACAAACTTCTTCCACATTTGATCTATCGCTTCAACAAACTTCTTCCACATTTGATCTATCGCTTCAACAAACTTCTTCCACATTTGATCTATCCCTTCAACAAACTTCTTCCACATTTGATCTATCGCTTCAACAAACTTCTTCCACATTTGATCTATCTCTTCAACAAACTTCTTCCACATTTGATCTATCACTTCAACAAACTTCTTCCACATTTGATCTATCTCTTCAACAAACTTCTTCCACATTTGATCTATCACTTCAACAAACTTCTTCCACATTTGATCTATCTCTTCAACAAACTTCTTCCACATTTGATCTATCACTTCAACAAACTTCTTCCACATTTGATCTATCACTTCAACAAACTTCTTCCACATTTGATCTATCACTTCAACAAACTTCTTCCACATTTGATCTATCACTTCAACAAACTTCTTCCACATTTGATCTATCACTTCAACAAACTTCTTCCACATTTGATCTATCACTTCAACAAACTTCTTCCACATTTGATCTATCACTTCAACAAACTTCTTCCACATTTGATCTATCACTTCAACAAACTTCTTCCACATTTGATCTATCACTTCAACAAACTTCTTCCACATTTGATCTATCACTTCAATAAACTTCTTCCACATTTGATCTATCTCTTCAACAAACTTCTTCCACATTTGATCTATCACTTCAACAAACTTCTTCCACATTTGATCTATCTCTTCAACAAACTTCTTCCACATTTGATCTATCACTTCAATAAACTTCTTCCACATTTGATCTATCTCTTCAACAAACTTCTTCCACATTTGATCTATCACTTCAAAAAACTTCTTCCACATTTGATCTATCACTTCAACAAACTTCTTCCACATTTGATCTATCGCTTCAACAAACTTCTTCCACATTTGATCTATCGCTTCAACAAACTTCTTCCACATTTGATCTATCACTTCAACAAACTTCTTCCACATTTGATCTATCACTTCAACAAACTTCTTCCACATTTGATCTATCACTTCAACAAACTTCTTCCACATTTGATCTATCACTTCAACAAACTTCTTCCACATTTGATCTATCGCTTCAACAAACTTCTTCCACATTTGATCTATCGCTTCAACAAACTTCTTCCACATTTGATCTATCACTTCAACAAACTTCTTCCACATTTGATCTATCACTTCAACAAACTTCTTCCACATTTGATCTATCGGTTCAACAAACTTCTTCCACATTTGATCTATCGCTTCAACAAACTTCTTCCACATTTGATCTATCGGTTGCTTGTGTGTTGCCGGGCCCTGCAAGGGAGCAAAGAATAGTAACACTGCGATCTACAAGGCATGTCGTAAGAGGCGACTTAGGGGCCTAGGAAAGCTACCCCAGTAGACAAAAAGCGTCGCAGAAATCTGATGTGCTGACCTTCTTTTAGGTGCATAACTGTCACAACGAACAATCGCTCTTAGACTCGGATCACATGGACATGACAAAGAGTGAATAACAAGAGGTAGATATGGAGCGTTCGAAGAAGAAGAAGATTATCGACATGCATTAAAAAAATTGAAATTAATAATCTTCATATTAGCAGACTGCATATATATTATATTATATTATATTATATTATATTATATTATATTATATTATATTATATTATATTATATTATATTATATTATATTATATTATATTATATTATATTATATTATATTATATTATATTATATTATATTATATTATATTATATTATATTATATTATATTATTATATTATATTATATTATATTATATTATATTATATTATATTATATTATATTATATTATATTATATTATATTATATTATATTATATTATATTATATTATATTATATTATATTATATTACATTACATTACATTACATTACATTACATTACATTACATTATATTATATTATATTATATTATATTATATTATATTATATCATATCATATCATATCATATCATATCATATCATATCATATCATATCATATCATATCATATCATATCATATCATATCATATCATATCATATTATATTATATTATATTATATTATATTATATTATATTATATTATATTATATTATATTATATTATATTATATTATATTATATTATATTATATTATATTATATTATATTATATTATATTATATTATATTATATTATATTATATTATATTATATGGCCTTTTTCGTCTTTACAGACGGTCAATTGGCAAGTGTTTTACTGTGACAACTTCTGAGTTTTCGCTTTTCTCTCTTGTCGTTCAGCTCGTATATAAGTCTCTTCTCAAAAGACTCTGCGCCCTTTCGTAATTTGGCTTTCAACACAACTCTGTATATATATATATATATATATATATATATATAAAGCTTTTTACTGTTTGCTTTCGGAAACATGGACTGCTTTGCTCAAGACACGAGAAGAGACTTAACATCTTTCCCTTTCAATGTCTCCGCACGATTATGAACATCAGTTGGTATGACAAGATAACCAACCCTAAAGTAATGCAAACTTGTTTTCCATCATGGGCATGCTCAGCAGAAAAGTCTTAGATGGCTAGGCCATGTGAGAACAATGTAGTGAACGATAGCCACATACCACAATATGTGTTGTTCTGTGAAGACAGACCGCTGCTCAGATATTAGGAGATACGCAAAGACTCAATGAAGAAATATATAATAATATAGTAATGACGTCGCACGAGTGGTTACGGGGGCCCAAATTTGGGGTGTAAAGAATACAACCACTGTTACCTGCCACGCATGTCGTAAGAGGCGACTAAGAAGGTTAGGCTGAAATCGGATGCGTGTGTCCTAATCGTGTATAAGTCTATGCATTTAGGGGCCTACTAAACCAATGTGCAACGTATTCACGTTCTTGGCAAAGATCAAACATATCACAATGAGTGATTAAAATTGCTCGTAAAGAACGAACGCAAAGAAGAAGAAGAAGAAGTAATGACGTATAGTCAACTTTGTCATGTTTTAGTTTTGTTATATAACTTTGTCATGTTTTAGTTTTGTTATATAACTTTGTCATGTTTTAGTTTTGTTATATAACTTTGTCATGTTTTAGTTTTGTTATATAACTAGTAACTTTGTCATGTTTTAGTTTTGTTATATAACTTTGTCATGTTTTAGTTTTGTTATATAACTAGTAACTTTGTCATGTTTTAGTTTTGTTATATAACTAGTAACTTTGTCATGTTTTAGCTTGTTATATAACTAGTAACTTTGTCGTGTTTCAGCGTGCGATCCAGGATATTTTGGATATGGATGCAGGTTCAAATGCCAGTGTAAAAACCCCAGTCCATGTGATATCAATGGAAACTGTAACGGACCATGTAGTCCACACACCTTCGGTCCTGGATGTCAGTTCAGTATGTGCTAGTTATGTTAAAGCTTACTCGTCACGTTTAACATTCCTATACGTTATTGTATATGAATGATGGGTCATCATTGCACTTCGTTGAGTAACCATGTGTGCTCCGATCTCTTTCTTACACAGGGAGATCTCAGCAGCAGTGCACGAACTGCGTAGCACAGGCAAGGCTCCCATGTGTAATTTAGAAGATAGTAAAAATATTTGAAGGAGATTTATTTTTGAATATTTCTAATAAGTTTGCCTTGTCTGCGGATTTCCAGCTTGATTTTCTCGACTTTGAACTGTCAAGGGTTCTATTATGTGAACATGGGACATAGGTTATATCATCCGTCTCCGATATGACTAGGAACTTGATTTCACCTATACTGAGATCAGGGATCTCTAGACAAATATTCACATGGTTCCACAAGGGAACGAACTGAGTACCTTTGTAATGAGAGATAAGCACATAACCTCTACGCCACAGATACCCACAGCCACGCCCGTGGTTACCGAGGGGGCATACATTTTGGGTGTCAAGAACAGAACCACTGTTACCTACCGCACATGTCGTAAGATGCGACTAAGGAGGTTTGGCTGAAATCGGATGCACGTCCTAAACGTTTCGAAGTCTATGCGTTTAGAGGCCTACCAAACCAATGTGCAACGTATACACGTTCTTGGTAAAGATCAAACATATCACAAAGAGTGATTAAAATTGGTCGTAAAGAACGAACGCAAGAAGAAGAAGAAGAAGACCCCCAGCACGAAATTATTTATTGTATTAATGTTTAGTTACGAATTCTGTTCAACATCTTCATTTCGTAATAGTATTAACATCTTCATTTCGTAATAGTATTAACATCTTCATCTCGTAATAGTATTAACATCTTCATCTCGTAATAGTATTAACATCTTCATCTCGTAATAGTATTAACAACTGGAATGACAGTGATTGTAGTGTATGCTAACATCTTGAATGACAGTGATTGTAGTGTATGCTAACATCTTGAATGACAGTGATTGTAGCGTATGCTAACATCTTGAATGACAGTGATTGTAGCGTATGCTAACATCTTGAATGACAGTGATTGTAGTGTATACTAACATCTTGAATGACAGTGATTGTAGTGTATACTAACATCTTGAATGACAGTGATTGTAGTGTATACTAACATCTTGAATGACAGTGATTGTAGTGTATACTAACATCTTGAATGACAGTGATTGTAGTGTATGCTAACATCTTGAATGACAGTGATTGTAGTGTATGCTAACATCTTGAATGACAGTGATTGTAGTGTATGCTAACATCTTGAATGACAGTGATTGTAGCGTATGCTAACATCTTGAATGACAGTGATTGTAGCGTATGCTAACATCTTGAATGACAGTGATTGTAGTGTATACTGACATTGTGGGAGTCTGTACCTGGAGGGGTAGTGAGCTCGATCACAACACAAGCGTACTTAGTTCAAAACACAGCAGCGGTCAGTTTGGAAGCACATTTGTTTCCGTGGATTTTTACGAACGGTAAAAATATATCTCACCGTTCAGAAAATAATGACAATAGCCTCAATCGTGTGCTTTTACCTCTCGATGTGTGCGTAGGTGACTGTAGAGTCCAATCCTAGAACACAATCCCCATGCCACAGTTGGGACATACATGATCAAGGTTAGACATGGGGGTGTTGTGTGTTCTGTCTTTCTGCGCAGTCCGTTTTCTCTGTGCCTCAACGGCACGATGATTCTCAGCTTTGCGGGTTCCTCTTTTGTTGTTACAGCGCCACATTTTCCGCCAGGGATTCCAAGCGCGGGGTGTCTATATCGAAGCATTTCAGAGACACTTTAAGAGTGTCTTTAAAGCGTTTTTCTGTCCTCCAGAAGAACGTCTGCCCCTTCAAGTTCGCCATACATCAACTGTTTTGGGATGCGTTTATGAGGTGTCCGAGCAAAGTGACCGGCCCATCTCACTTGGGCCTTCTTCAACAGGGTGTTGACGCTTGGCAGCTTGGATCTTATGAGGACTTCGCTATTGGAATTTTGTTGTGGCAGTTTTTTGTAGTATTCTGTTTAGACAGCTTGTGTGGAAGTGGTTTAGTTTTCTTGTGTGTCTGCGTAGAAGCTGTGTGGAAGTGGTTTAGTTTTCTTGTGTGTCTGCGTAGACAGCTTGTGTGGAAGTGTTTTAGTTTTCTTGTGTGTCTGCGTAGAAGCTGTGTGGAAGTGGTTTAGTTTTCTTGTGTGTCTGCGTAGAAGCTGTGTGGAAGTGGTTTAGTTTTCTTGTGTGTCTGCGTAGAAGCTGTGTGGAAGTGGTTTAGTTTTCTTGCATGTCTGCGTAGAAGCTGTGTGGAAGTGGTTTAGTTTTCTTGCATGTCTGCGTAGAAGCTGTGTGGAAGTGGTTTAGTTTTCTTGCATGTCTGCGTAGAAGCTGTGTGGAAGTGGTTTAGTTTTCTTGTGTGTCTGCGTAGAAGCTGTGTGGAAGTGGTTTAGTTTTCTTGCATGTCTGCGTAGAAGCTGTGTGGAAGTGGTTTAGTTTTCTTGTGTGTCTGCGTAGAAGCTGTGTGGAAGTGGTTTAGTTTTCTTGCATGTCTGCGTAGAAGCTGTGTGGAAGTGGTTTAGTTTTCTTGTGTGTCTGCGTAGAAGCTTGTGTGGAACTGGTTTAGTTTTCTTGTGTGTCTGTTTAGACAGCTTGTGTGGAACTGGTTTAGTTTTCTTGTGTGTCTGCGTAAAAGCTTGTGTGAAAGTGGTTTAATTTTCTTGTGTGTCTGCGTAGACAGCTTGTGTGGAAGTGGTTTAGTTTTCTTGCGTGTCTGCGTAGAAGCTTGTGTGGAACTGGTTTATTTTTCTTGTGTGTCTGCGTAGACAGCTTGTGTGGATCTGGTTTAGTTTTCTTGTGTGTATGCGTAGAAGCTTGTGTGGAGCTGGTTTAGTTTTCTTGCGTGTCTGCGTAGACAGCTTGTGTGAAAGTGGTTTAGTTTTCTTGCGTGTCTACGTAGACAGCTTGTGTGAAAGTGGTTTAGTTTTCTTGCGTGTCTGCTTTAGTACTAAACAGAGAAGAACCAGCAGAAAAATGCCCAGACTAGCAACTCCATACAGCAACTGGTAATGAGAAGAACCAGCAGAAAAATGCCCAGACTAGCAACTCCATACAACAACTGGTAATGAGAAGAACCAGCAGAAAAATGCCCAGACAAGCAACTCCATACAGCAACTGGTAATGAGAAGAACCAGCAGAAAAATGCCCAGACTAGCAACTCCATACAGCAACTGGTAATGAGAAGAACCAGCAGAAAAATGTCCAGACTAGCAACTCCATACAGCAACTGGTAATGAGAAGAACCAGCAGAAAAATGCCCAGACTAGCAACTCCATACATCAACTGGTAATGAGAAGAACCAGCAGAAAAATGCCCAGACTAGCAACTCCATACATCAACTGGTAATGAGAAAAGGGCCCATCACATGTCAAGAGATAGAGGGAACCATTTACAGTCTAGTAGTAATAGAATGAGGGAACCTCTTACAGTCTAGTAGTAATAGAATGAGGGAACCATTTACAGTCTAGTAGTAATAGAATGAGGGAACCATTTACAGTCTAGTAGTGATAGAATGAGGGAACCTCTTACAGTCTAGTAGTAATGAATGAGGAACCATTTACAGTCTAGTAGTGATAGAATGAGGGAACCTCTTACAGTCTAGTAGTAATAGAATGAGGGAACCTCTTACAGTCTAGTAGTGATAGAATGAGGGAACATCTTACAGTCTAGTAGTGATAGAATGAGGGAACATCTTACAGTCTAGTAGTAATAGAATGAGGGAACATCTTACAGTCTAGTAGTAATAGAATGAGGGAACATCTTACAGTCTAGTAGTAATAGAATGAGGGAACCTCTTACAGTCTAGTAGTGATAGAATGAGGGAACCTCTTACAGTCTAGTAGTAATAGAATGAGGGAACCTCTTACAGTCTAGTAGTAATAGAATGAGGGAACCTCTTACAGTCTAGTAGTAATAGAATGGACCAGATAACAGCAGACATGCTTAAAGTGGATCCACAAAAGAGTGCAAAATATCTAATAGTTGTTTTATTCAACAAAGTGTGGAAAAACGAATGTGTCCCAGAGGGCTGTAAGAAAGGGGATATCTTCTTCTTCTTTGCGTTCGTTCTTTACGACCAATTTTAATCACTCTTTGTGATATGTTTGATCTTTGCAAAGAACGTGTATACGTTGCACATTGGTTTGGTAGGCCCTAAACGCATAGACTTCTACACGCTTAAGACACATGCATCCGATTTCAGCCAAACCTCCTTGGCCGCCTCTTACGACATGCATGGCAGGTAACAGTGGTTCTATTCTTTACACCCCAAATTTGGGCCCGGTAACCACTCGGGCGAGAAAGGGGATATTATAAAGATTTACAAAAAATGAAGTCTAACCCGATGTGACAGCTAGAGAGGAATAAGTCTCCTGTCAATACTGGGACACATATTCTGCAGGGTCCTCCTCTCGAGGTTTAGAGACAGTGCGCAGAGAAGACATTAAGGAAAGAAGAAGCTGTTTATAGACAATATCAAGACCACACTACATAAACACGGATACAACACAACAAGGGCGACTCATCTGGCCCTAAAATGCAAATTAAAGCTACCATCCCTACGCTCAACGGCAAGAGTGGACCGCCAATTACATCTTCCACCTGGGAATAGACAATAGACAAGCTGTTTTCAGAAAGGAGAGATCATGCAATGACAAAATCTACAGTAGACTGGAAAACAAACGTTGGATATTATTATGGAAAAGACTTCATCAAAGACCTAAGCAGAACAGACCAGGTCATTATATTCAGACTACGTACCGGAAACTGCAGACTCAACAGATACTTACATAGACTGAGAATAAGTCAAACACCTCTCTGCCAGTGTCAGCAGGCGGAGCAGACACCGGAGCAAGTCCTGTAAGACTGTCATCTCCTGGATGAGCTGAGAAGCAACATGTGGCCACACTTAGTCGACCTAAAAATTAAGTTTTGGGGAAACCTGACAGACCTGAAGCTAACTGCCCAGTTTGTGGTCCACAGTAAATTAAGCGCACCGCCAGAGATCGCCGAAGAAGAAGAAATCGCTTGATCGGTTCATTAATTATTGGTTATTGGTTACTTAACTGATGTAATTGCACCCCGGCAGACCCATAGGTGCTCAGTCTCCCCCAACAGATATCGAAGACTATACATACTGATGGTTCGTGTGGCTCGCTGGTTAAACGCGCTCCTTATTCTGTCCTTCAGGCATCCAGTTCTACCTGTACTACGAGTAACTCCAACTGCTAAAATAGGTGGATCGATTCAACATCTATTTTAGTGTCTTCATTCAACAGACGGTTGCGAAGAGACCAATGAACATCCCCCTTATCCTTCCCGAAGTCCCCAACAATCGATGCTGATGATGCCAGCCTGTCCACTTTCTCATTGCCGCAAACACCCGTATGCCTAGGACAGTAGATCCAGGCATGCCTCTTTAGATTAGAAACTTCTATAGATGCCATCCAGTGGCGGCTCGTCATTAAAGGCTAGTAGGGCCGGGCCCCACCAAAAATAATGTGTAACGTGTATTTATTATTGTATAAATTAAAATATAACCTAACCCAATACGACGATTTTCCAAAAGAAATGTGTCTGGTCCCATCAACAAAAATTAGCACGGGCCGCCACTGATGCGATCAATAATATAAATTCTATAGATCGATTAAACGTCTACGTTAGTGTCTTCATCCAACAGACAGTCATGACACCAACACCCAACAACCAACAGACAGTCATGACACCAACATCACAGACAGTCAGCACCAACACCCAACAGACAGCAGACAGTCATGACACCAACACCCAACAGACAGCAGACAGTCATGAAACCAACACCCAACAGACAACAGACAGTCATGACACCAACACCCAACAGACAGCAGACAGTCATGACACCAACACCCAACAGACAACAGACAGTCATGACACCAGCACCCAACATACAACAGACAGTCATGACACCAACACCCAACAGACAGCAGACAGTCATGACACCAACACCCAACACACAACAGACAGTCATGACACCAACACCCAACAGACAACAGACAGTCATGACACCAACACCCACAGACAGTCGACCCACACAACAGACAACAGACAGTCATGACACCAACACCCAACAGACAACAGACAGTCAGACACCAACACCCAACAGACAACAGACAGTCATGACACCAACACCCAACAGACAACAGACAGTCGCACAACACCAACAGAAGCAGACAGTCGCACAACACCCAACAGACAACAGACAGTCATGACACTAACACCCAACAGACAACAGACAGTCATGACACCAACACCCAACAGACAACAGACAGTCATGACACCAACACCCAACATCAACAGACAGTCATGACACCAACACCCAACAGACAACAGACAGTCATGACACCAACACCCAACAGACAACAGACAGTCATGACACCAACACCCAACAGACAACAGACAGTCATGACACCAACACCCAACAGACAACAGACAGTCATGACACCAACACCCAACAGACAACAGACAGTCATGACACCAACACCCAACAGACCACAGACAGTCATACACCAACACCCAACAGACAACACCAACAGACAACAGACAGTCATGACACCAACACCCAACAGACAACATCCAACAGACAACAGACAGTCATGACACCAACACCTAACAGATAACAAACAGTCATGACACCAACACCCAACAGACAACACCCAACAGACAACACCCAACAGACAACACCCAACAGACAACCCAACAGACAACAGACAGTCATGACACCAACACCCAACAGACAACAGACAGTCATGACACCAACACCCAACAGACAACAAGCAGTCATGACACCAACACCCAACAGACAACAGACAGTCATGACACCAACACCCAACAGACAACACCCAACAGACAACAGACACTCATGAAGGGACCCAAAATAAGAGCATCAGAAACGGTTACAAAAACAACAACATGGCTTTGCTTAGTAACAATCGTAGCATACACTTTACAGGACGTAGCCATCAACAACAGTAAACAACTCGTCGATTTTCAAGGCACCAATTAAACGTTCAGTAGTTTGCCATTACTTTCTGAACAGGGAGGTCTATTTTTAGCGTTGGTAAAAATCCAATGGCGAAATATGTAAAAACAAAGTACGGTAGTTTTACCAAATACAAGAACAATTATGATACATTTTAATGTTGCGACTAAAAAGCCTTTATGAAAAAAAAGGATACAACTTACATGACGCAGAGCATTTTGAATCTGAAAATAATTTCCTAACGGCTCTAAAACTTGTTTTTGTATTTTGTAATAAAAATCTTGTCATTTCAGCTGATATTGTTCATACGAACGTAGACCCGACTGTACCAGCATACTTACGTGATTTCAACGACTCGACATGCAACCCATTTCGTCACGCGAAGTCGGTTGCAATGCGTTTGTTGTCATCAATACCATTTTCCTGGTTTCGTTTAGTCGTCAATGATCCTTGTAAGATATTTATGTTGTAAAATGAACTTATCGTTCACGTTACAAAGTTATATATTTGTCATGATTGTTACTAGTTTGTCAGTTACACAAAAATTTACCTACAAAATATTGTCATTTATTCATAAATAGTGGTGGTCTTCAAGTCTCTGAGTTTCTTCTCATGTCATTCATTCATTCGTTTCTTGATGTGTTCTACAAGTCTCTGAGTTTCTTCTCATGTCATTCATTCGTTCGTTTCTTGATGTGTTCTACAAGTCTCTGAGTTTCTTCTCATGTCATTCATTCATTCGTTTCTTGATGTGTTCTACAAGTCTCTGAGTTTCTTCTCATGTCATTTATTATTCGTTCGTTCCTTGATGTGTTCAACAAGTCTATGAGTTTCTTCTCATGTCATTCATTCATTCGTTCCTTGATGTGTTCTACAAGTCTCTGAGTTTCTTCTCATGTCATTCATTCATTCGTTTCTTGATGTGTTCTACAAGTCTCTGAGTTTCTTCTCATGTCATTCATTCATTCGTTCCTTGATGTGTTCTACAAGTCTCTGAGTTTCTTCTCATGTCATTCATTCATTCGTTCCTTGATGTGTTCTACAAGTCTCTGAGTTTCTTCTCATGTCATTCATTCATTCGTTCCTTGATGTGTTCAACAGTCTTGAGTTTCTTCTCATGCCATTCATTCATTCGTTCCTTGATGTGTTCTACGAGTCTCTGAGTTTCTTCTCATGTCATTCATTCATTCGTTCCTTGATGTGTTCTACGAGTCTCTGAGTTTCTTCTCATGTCATTCATTCATTCGTTCCTTGATGTGTTCTACGAGTCTCTGAGTTTCTTCTCATGTCATTCATTCATTCGTTCGTTCCTTGATGTGTTCTACAAGTCTCTGAGTTTCTTCTCATGCCATTCATTCGTTCGTTCCTTGATGTGTTCTACAAGTCTCTGAGTTTCTTCTCATGTCATTCATTCATTCGTTCCTTGATGTGTTCTACGAGTCTCTGAGTTTCTTCTCATGTCATTCATTCATTCGTTCCTTGATGTGTTCTACATGTCTCTGAGTTTCTTCTCATGTCATTCATTCTTCTTCTTCTTCTTCTTCGATCGTTCTAGGCCTGTTTTAATCATTCTCATTGTGAGATATAAACAGCCAAACGTCCGAACGTAATGTACGTGCACCAGCCTTCAGCACCTATTGGAGCCCAGTTGCTTATCCTTCGGTGGGGTGTTCGTTTTCAGCCAGCTTTTGATTTAATAGGTGAGCTTTCCTAGGGTACGATCAGCTTTGCCGTATTTTTGGGCTTTGTGATCTACGCCGGGACAGTGAGTTACGCTGTTCATGCCCGTTCTGACTGAGAAATATTTCTCGGGGCTTGTAAGCTTATCCTCGGACGGCGTCTTACTCGTATAAGACACCGTGTAAAGTATCGGCCTTCGCCAATGTTCAGACCCGGACTTCCTGTCAGGTCCGTACATTGTCGGCCTTGCTTTACCGTACATTTTGAGTCTGATCCGGAGAAGGAACATTCTCAGCCTTTTCTAGACGCGCATTGGTACGTGGCAATTTGCAATTTACGTCGAAAGCACTGGCATGGGGCCGAGTACAAACAATGTAGAGGGTCGTTTCAGTCGGCACTATCAGCGTAACTGTGGGTTTTTCGCTCGCCGCCATCACCCACCCCAGTTATTCCGGGGATGTTAGTTACGACTGCAATCGAACATTGCCCGGTTGCCCCGTGACTGGCAGTCCCGTTAGGAATCACCAACCTCAGTTCTTCCGGGGATGTTAATTTTTAGTCGCACAGTACCTTGCACGGTTTTCCCAGGGCGGGTAGTTTCGTTATGCACTAAACGCAACTTGTTCTTTTGCGCTCGGCAAACCTTGCCCAGTACATGTGTCTGCACCAGGCTACCAATGCTAGGACAGCTGCAATCTTCTCTCGCACCAACACGAGGGTAGACTTTTATTCGTTACGGTCCTGTCTTATTTATTCTTGCCGACGGGCTGGCAATGTTTGCCCCCTCCTCAGGGCTTCGAGTTTCGCCCTACGTGGGCATACGTTTGGTCACTGGATGCACCTCTCATCCATGTCTGAGACGTTTCGTTGCTGTTTCTTTGCGTTCAGGGACTTGGGCAATATCTTGTTGGACATCGGTCAGGAGAATTGTGCATTTTATTTGTATGTATCTTTATCGTATTTCCGTAATTGCACTGCTACCACTACCAGTAGTTTCCTCTCCCGATCCCTGCCCCTCTTAGCCAGACCAGAACCAGAGTCTGTTTCCAGGGTCACCGCGTGGAGGTTAGGGGCAGGGTCTTGGTTAGCGCGCCCCTCGCTAACCCTGGCTCATGTTACCACCATGACCTCATGAGCCTTTTGACCCCATGTCATTCATTCATTCGTTCCTTAATGTGTTCTACATGTCTCTGAGTTTCTTCTCATGTCATTCATTCATTCGTTCGTTCCTTGATGTGTTCTACAAGTCTCTGAGTTTCTTCTCATGTCATTTATTCATTTATTCGTTCCTTGATGTGTTCTACAAGTCTCTGAGTTTCTTCTCATGTCATTCTTTCATTCATTCATTCATTTATGCATGGTGGTGTTCAACAAGTCTCTGAATTTCTTCTCCTGTCATTCTTTCATTCATTCATTAATTTATGCATGGTGGTGTTCTACAAGTCTCTAAGTTTCTTCTCATGTCATTCTTTCATTCATGTTTTGAGTGCTCTACGAGTCTCTAAATTTGTTCTCGTGGCAGTCATTCGTTCATGCACTTGCTATTCTACGAGTCTCTATATTTCTCTCTTGCGAACAACCATTTATCACTGTACCCATATTTATCACTGTACCCCTATTTATCACTGTACCCCTATTTATCACTGTACCCCTATTTATCACTGTGCCCCTAACAAGCTCCTCTCTAGTGTAGAAACATAAAAAAACCTAGCCCTGAATACAAGCGTTTTTCAGACCACAGCCAGCTAGCTCTCCCAAAAAAATGAGCTTTACTTTGTCGTGTATTTCAGACAGCGTGGATGACACAACACTGAAAATCATCTCAGATTTGAACAGGCAATGTTGAGAAAGATTCCTTTTCGATGCATCCCTTTCAAAGTTGCCCTTGGACTATAATCATATGCGGACTGACCATCGTGGTCAATGAATGATGTTTTAGAGCAACTTTGGTGATACTAGAAATGAGGAAGTACTGCAGTGGTCACCAATAGACTCTACATGTGTAGGAATCTCCGCAACACTAAGCATATCACTACACACCTAGAGTTGTTGAAGGTTTCTAAATCTGCAAGAAAGCCAGGTACTTTCTCCCATTCAAATATAGGAAAAATGGTGAAATAAATCCATAATTTCTGGGGGTTCGAAAACAACAAACAACAGCAACAAGTTGTTAGTACCTTGTGTGTGTGAGAATAGTTGATATTCAATTATATTATGAGCACAAGGAGTTTTTTTTGCAAGAACTTCAGAGGAAGCAACGGAAGCAACGAATATGAGCAACAAATAAACAGTGTACAGCGAAAAACAAAAAACAAACAAAGGATTCGAACCATTTACCCTTATTTCTTACGACACCCATCGCCCAGCCTAGCAATACGAGCGTCATTACGAACACAACCAGCGAGCCATTCTAAACAAATGGCTCACTGAGAAGTGTCTTTCTCAAACGCTTCGTTATAACTAGACACAGAATAATCAATTATATTATAGCATTTGCCATTCTGAAGAACATGATGCTCGCCCATCACGGGTGCTGATGACCACACAATTTTCATCCAAGGGAATGTAGTTGCGTTATGTTTCTTTGTATGTGCGTAGATGACTAGTGAGCTCGATGCGGGCTTGAAATGTTCTTGTACAGTGTGGGCAAGGTATACTTGCACTTGTGGGGAGTTTTACTGCCTTTCTATTTTGACGTTTTTGATCCATCCGTGCTGTTCTACCTGCCTCGCAGGTCGAAGAACCGTGTCGAAGAAGTGTGGGCCAGGCTGATCTGTCCTGAGCAACATTCTCCCAGTTGTCGACATCTATGCCAAAGGATTTAGTCGAGTTCTTGAGTGTGTCTTTGAATCGCTTTTCTGACCACCCTGTGAGCGTTTACCGCTATGCAACTCACCATAAAAGAGTCGTTTGGGTATTCTGTAATCTGCCATTCGAGCCACATGTCTTGCCCATCTAGAACATATAGAGTTCAAGAATGATCGTGAATAAAACTAAGATAATGATATTTAACTCAAATGTCAAGTCTATCCTTCTATATGGAGAGGAGACATGTTAACTCAAATGTCAAGTCTATCCTTCTATATGGAGAGGAGACATGGAGAACAACAAGAGGAACACCAAAAAAGTTGCAGACATCATCAATAGATGCCTAAGCAGGAAACTTCATCTGCGATGTTATGTCAGCACCACAAACAGGGAACTGTGGAATAGAGAGGAACAACAGCAGGGGTAACAAGAGGTAAGGAGCAGAAGGTGGCGATGGATAGGACACACACCGAGGAAACCCACTGACAGCATCACGTGACAGGATCTCCGATGGAACCCCCAGGGCAATAGAGGTAAGGGAAGACCCAGGAACACACGGATACGGGAATTTTAGACGGAATGCAAGAAAATGGAGAGAGAGTGGAGAGATCTGGAAAGATGGCATTGGATAGGCAGGCTCGGAAGGCCTTGGTTGCGGACCGATGCCTCCCTAGGGGTGAAGGGTGAAGATGAAGAATAATATTGTAGTTGTTATTTGACAAAGCTAGAAACTTATGTCTATACTATTTTTATTTAGTGAAAGTATTTTTCATAGACAATTCTAAACATGCAGTATTATATCATCTAATAGCTAGTCCTGAGCAGAACTTTGCCAACCTAACAATCCGTCGGAATCTCTCGCTCTCTCTTTCTTATATACCACGTATCCCACCGTTGTATCCTTCAAGCGTAAACCATCAGTTACAGGATGGAGAAGATTCGATCTTCTCGGGGTCTTCTCTGCTCCTCTTTGCTGGGATGACTCCTTGTAAAAAAAGTTGTACTCTAACACCAAGTGTTTTTTTCTATGTCCAAAATTCTTCCATTTTCGTATTTCATTGTTTATAGCATCAGCCAGTTTTCTTAGATTTTGAGGTTCTTTCTGAATAGATCTATTTGTTCTCTTCTTTGTCCATGGTATACGGAGGACGTTTCTGTAATACTTATATTCTAAAACACATGTATGTTTTTCACTGCCTTGTCCATGTTTTACACCGTGGCCTCTGATGACATACGGCCGGCAGGCTCAGGTAAATATTCTAGGAAATAAGACCACACCTGTTGCGTGATCCTCACATTCCAATATTGTTTTATATAAACTAATTCTAGGAAATAAGACCACAACTGTTGCGTGATCCTCGCATTCCAGTGTTGTTTTATATAGACTAATTCTAGGAAATAAGACCACACCTGTTGCGTGATCCTCACATTCCAATATTGTTTTATATAGACTAATTCTAGGAAATAAGACCACACCTGTTGCGTGATCCTCACATTCCAATATTGTTTTATATAAACTAATTCTAGGAAATAAGACCACAACTGTTGCGTGATCCTCACATTCCAATATTGTTTTATATAGACTAATTCTAGGAAATAAGACCACACCTGTTGCGTGATCCTCACATTCCAATATTGTTTTATATAAACTAATTCTAGGAAATAAGACCACAACTGTTGCGTGATCCTCGCATTCCAGTGTTGTTTTATATAGACTAATTCATTACAAAAATGATATGCTAAATCAAGGTCATATTTTGTTACAAGTTAAGTTTAAGACAAAGGAATATCAGTATTGTGAACATTTTCATCAATAAATAACCATGAAGCATAGAATTGAGTAAAATTGAAAAAAGCACAGTGTTCTATCAAACATATATAAAAGCAGCCCCTTTAAGCATAAATGTTCAATTTCCCATCTGAGCTAGTCGGCCTTATATTGCCGGGAGCCACGTTTCACCGCTATACGTTGCCAATGGAAATGGAGGTTCATGTGGTGTAGATGTTAGGTGCTCGTCTCTGTGACGTAGATGTTAGGTGCCGTCTCTGTGACGAAAGTTAGGTGCTCGTCTCTGTGACGTAGATGTTAAGTGCTCGTCTCTGTGACGTAGATGTTAGGTGCTCGTCTCTCTGTGGCGTAGATGTTAGGTGCTGATCTCTGTGACGTAGATGTTAGGTGCTCGTCTCTCTGTGACGTAGATGTTAGGTGCTGTCTCTCTGTGACGTAGATGTTAGGTGCTCTCTCTGTGACGTAGATGTTAGGTGCTCGTCTCTGTGACGTAGAGTTAGGTGCTCGTCTCTCGTGACGTAGATGTTAGGTGCTCTCCTCTGACGTAGATGTTAGGTGCTGTCTCTGTGGCGTAGAGGTTAGGTGCTCGTCTCTCTGTGACGTAGATGTTAGGTGCTCGTCTCTCTGTGACGTAGATGTTAGGTGCTCGTCTCTCTGTGGTGTAGAGTTGGTGCTCGTCTCTCTGTGGCGTAGATGTTAGGTGCTCGTCTCTCTGTGGTGTAGATGTTAGGTGCTCGTCTCTCTGTGACGTAGATGTTAGGTGCTCGTCTCTCTGTGACGTAGATGTTAGGTGCTCGTCTCTCTGTGACGTAGATGTTAGTGCTCGTTCTCTGTGACGTAGATGTTAGGTGCTCGTCTCTCTGTGACGTAGATGTTAGGTGCTCTTCTCTGTGACGTAGATGTTAGGTGCTCGTCTCTCTGTGACGTAGATGTTAGGTGCTCGTCTCTCTGTGACGTAGATGTTGAGTGCCGCTCTCTGTGACGTAGATGTTAGGTGCTCGCTCTCTGTGACGTAGATGTTAGGCCTGTCTCTCTGTGACGTAGATGTTAGGTGCTCGTCTCTCTGTGACGTAGATGTTAGGTGCTCGTCTCTCTGTGACGTAGATGTTAGGTGCTCGTCTCTGTGACGTAGATGTTAGTGCTCATCTCTGTGACGTAGATGTTAGGTGCTCGTCTCTCTGTGACGTAGATGTTAGGTGCTCTCTTCTGTGACGTAGATGTTAGGTGCTCGTCTCTCTGTGACGTAGATGTTAGGTGCTCGTCTCTCTGTGACGTAGATGTTAGGTGCTCGTCTCTCTATGACGTAGATGTTAGGTGCTCGTCTCTCTGTGACGTAGATGTTAGGTGCTCGTCTCTCTGTGGTGTAGAAGTTAGGTGCTCGTCTCTCTGTGACGTAGATGTTAGGTGCTCGTCTCTGCTGGGTGTAGAGGTTAGATGCTCGTCTCTGTAGTGTAGAGGTTAGGTGCTCGTCTCTGTGACGTAGAGGTTAGGTGCTCGTCTCTGTGGTGTAGAAGTTAGGTGCCATCTCTCTGTGACGTAGATGTTAGGTCCGTCTCTGTGACGTAGATGTTAGGTGCTCGTCTCTCTGTGACGTAGATGTTAGGTGCTCGTCTCTCTGTGACGTAGATGTTAGGTGCTCGTCTCTCTGTGACGTAGATGTTAGGTGCTGCTCTCTGTGACGTAGATGTTAGGTGCTCGTCTCTCTGTGACGTAGAAGTTAGGTGCTCGTCTCTCTGTGACGTAGAAGTTAGGTGCTCGTCTCTCTGTGACGTAGATGTTAGGTGCTCGTCTCTAGTGCCAAAGGTACCAGGTTCGCTCCTCGTGAAACCATCTGGGTATTTTCCAGAGATCCTGATCTCAGTGTTGGAGATATCAAGTTCTTAGTCCTATCGGAGACGGACGATAAAACGTAGGCCCAGTGTTCAATTTGAACACGTAAAAGAACCATTGGCAGTTCAAAATCGAAAAGAGCAGGCTGGAAAGCGGTAGGCCGGGCAAAATTCATTAGAAAAGAATAAAAATAAAATAAATATCTTCCTCATCTTCAAAATTGAATCAGAGAGTCTCGCCGGTGCTACGGAGTTTGTGCACTGCAACTGAGATCTTCCTGTGTAAGAAAGATATCGGAGCACACATGGTTACTCACCAAAGTGAAATGATAAAGGTCTATCAATCAATCAATCAATCAATCAATCAATCAATCAATCAATCAATCAATCAAACAATGTAAATATGCATGTTCTTAGTATTCTGTTCCGCCCGTGTGGTTCCGGGCCTACACGAAAGCAAAGAATAGTACCACTGCGACTTACCAGGCATGTCGTAAGAGACGCTTGATGTAGGACCTAGGAAAGCTACCTTAGTAAATAAAAATCATTTGCAGAAATCGTATGTTCTGGCCTACTTGTAGGTGCATAGCTGACACAACGTACAGTCACTCTCACTCTCAGGCTCAGATCACATACTCATTTTTTATATACCACAACTTAACATCAACATGTTTCTTTTTAAAGTAGACAGAGCTTCTCTGACTAATTTTACAACAACTATCAACGATGGTGCACCGTGTCCGATGGAGAGAAAGTTTCAATTAAGCTTAATTGTTGTGGATGTTATGTGTGATACACACATACGTCTGTCCAATTTACGAATTGAAGGGACCATCGCACCGAATGTATGTTCCATCTACATCAGCACAGGTTAGTATTCGGAACACTTACATCACAAAATCATCGTTTTAGTGTTTTACCTTCCTAATCAGGTCTTACTACAGGGTGTTTGTATAGTCTCACAACACTTTATAGAAAAAAATAACAAAAAAAGTACAATGACGTCATCAAAAAATGTGTTCCATAGTCACCTGTGGTGCAATATACAGTGAATGACTGTTGTCTGCTGTGGTAATTCTTTTCACTCAAACCATAATGGTGTTTTCAACTGAAGAAAGAATATTTGACAATATGAAGAAACATGTACAGACATATCTTGAAGCCCGTGGCGGATATTTCCAACATCTGTTATAATGAACATTTCATTTGTTCTTTCTAGTTTACCAAGAACTATAGTAGACCATAGCAGTAACTATTGTGACTAATTTCACTACTTTGTTTTAGCACGTTTTTTTATATGACGTCATGTACTTCATTTTTCAAGCTGACCTACATATGAAGTGTTGTGAGACTTTACAAACACCATGTACATCAGCCTAGGTTAGTGTTCTGAAAACTTCCATCACAGCAACATCGTTTTACTATTGTACCTTCCTTGTCAGATCTTACTCACTGGTACAACCTGCCTTGGAATATAGATATGAGTAATATTGGTACAGCTTGCCCTGGCATATAGATATGAGGAATATTGGTACAGTTTGTCTTGGAATATAGATAAAAGGAATATTGGTACAACTTGGCTTGGAATATAGATATGATGGAATTCATTGGGACAGTTTGCTTGGAATATTGATAGAGGACACCAAGTGTACAGCCGGTCTTGGATATAGATATAGGAACATTGGTACAATTTAGCAGCTTAGGGATATAGATATGAGGAACATTGGTACAGTTTGTCTTGGAATATAGATATAAAGAACATTGGTACAATGCTTGGATGGGATTGGAGAATATAGATATGAGAAGGAACGCTTGGATTTAGGATTTAAGCTTCCTTGGAATATTGATACGAGGAACACCGGTACAGCCGGTCTTGGGATATAGATATAAGGAACATTGGTACAGCCTGTCTTGGAATATAGATATGAGAAACATTGGTACAGCTGACCTTAGAATATGAACATAGATGTTAAACTAACTTCGATGAAGTTAAAACTTCTACGTTTATACCGAGACCGTATTTTGACGTTTCCCGTCATCGAGGTAAGGCCGTATAAAGCAAGTTATATAGTATTTAAACTAAATTGCGAATTTTCAATTCAAATGTTGTATCAATCCTAACATATGGCAGCGAGAGTTGTATCAATCCTAACATATGTCAGCGAGAGTTGTTGTATCAATCCTAACATATGCAGCGAGAGTTGTATCAATCCGAACATATCCAGCAGAGGTTGTATCAATCCTAACATATGCCAGCGAGAGTTGTATCAATCCGAACATATGCCAGCGATAGTTGTATCAATCCTAACATATGCCAGCGAAAGTTGTATCAATCCTAACATATGCCAGCGAGAGTTGTATCAATCCTAACATATGCCAGCGAGAGTTGTATCAATCCTAACATATGTCAGCGATAGTTGGAAAATGACTAAAGATATAGAAAGCAAGTTGAATGCATTTGAAAATAGATGTCTGCGAAAATAATGAATATAAAATGGGACGAATTCAGGAGAAGTTTATGAAATCAGGGAAATGTCTTGTCAACCACTAGTAACAACTGTTATAAGAAGGAGAAGATGGAGATATGTTGAACATATCTTGTGAAGAAAGGATTAAAGAATACCAAAAGCAGACATTGAAGTGGGAGGCAAAGGGTTCAAGAAAGAGAGGACGCCATAGGAAAACCCTAAAACGAACATTGCTGAGAGAGGCAAGAAATATCGGACATATCGCATTCCATGGAAAAGATTGAGGGAGTTGCCTAGGACACAGCGGCACGGCAAAATTACTTGCAAGCCCTATTAACGTATGACGGTACGAGAGAAATTATTAGCTATTTATTTTTGTAGCAAATTACGTATGTGTGATTGTTTATATATAAATATATCATAATCATCATCAGGTGCCGTGCCGGCTAGCGTAGGCGAATACGGATCTCCAAAATATTGTATCTGGTGTTTGCTATCATCTCAGATGTTGACGCTCTTTCGTGCAATGAAGTCAGTCTAGTAACTTTAGCAGTCCATGGAATTCTCAATATTCTTCTGTAAAACCACATCTCTGTGGCGCTCAGATTTTTCAATCTGTTTTGTTTATTGTCCATGACTCGCATCAGTATGTCAGTATTGGTTCTATGTACATTCTATAACTCTCATTCTGATCTTAATTGACAATGACTTGTTGCATATAATGCTTCTCATTTTCTGGAACCTGATTTATCTTTTTTCTTAACTTTTCTTCAATCCTGTTTTGCCACACAGCGTCAGAATAAGACGAGATTTATAGAATAGACATTTGTGTGAGCTTCATAAAAAGTGTTTTCCGTTGCTTCTGTTATCTCTGAGGTTCATCTTTTGCGTGGCCTGCCTTTTGCTTTGTATCCATTGTATCGGAGAAACATCGCTCTTTGAAGTGCACTGTCTGTTGGTAATCTGCTTATGTGCCGAAACATTTAATTTGTTGTTTTTTGATGAAGTTTAGTACTGATGCTGTACTCACCTGCTTTAACCTATACAAAATATGACTTTAACATTACAGGCCGTAACCTGGCGCTTCGGGAGTCCACACGTCAATCAAGCACATACGAAAGTAATATACCAATTATGGTCACGAAATGCTGTTGATGGAAACACTAACCGAGATATGGATGCTGAAAGCTGTATACACACGAATGCTGAAGCAGCTGGTTCATGGTGGAGTATTAATTTTACATTTTCAATCTTCCCATATATTATCAAAGTCTACAACAGAGATGGTGGTAAGTGCCTTTTTGTCGTTCATCATATTCCGTCTAAATCAGAGGTTTTCAAACTTATTCAGCTGGCATCACCCGTGAATATGAGGCACTACTCCCAACCTTTTCACAATTTTTTCCTCCCGAATGAACTGTTTCCAAAGAGCAAACAACCCAAAAATTGTTTCTTACTCTGAGCTATATAACAGTACTCTCCCATAAACGCAATAACATTGGCAGTGACAAAGAATAATAATAAAAATAATTCCTCTCGTACCGTTATACGTAACATAGGGCCTGCAAGCAATTTCTCCATACCGCTCTATCCTGGGCAACTCTGCTCAATCTCCTCCATGGAACTGAGACCGATATTTCTTGCCTCTCTCTGCAAAGTTCGTTTCAGGGTCTTCTTAGGTCGTCCTCTCTTTCTTGAACCCTTTGCATCCCACTTCAATGCCTGCTTTGATATTCTTGATCATCTCTCCTCAAGGTGTGCCCAACATATCTCCATCTTCTCTCTCTTATAACAGTTGTCACTAGTGGTTGACCAGACATGTCGTTGATTTCATTACTTCTCCTGAATTCGTCCATTTTATGTTCATTATTTTTGGCAGACATCTATTTTCAAATGCATTCAACTTGTTTTCTATATCTTTAGTCATTTTCCAACTCTCGCTGACATATGTTAGAGTTGATACAATATTTGAATTGAAAATTCGTAATTTAGTTTTAATACTATATAACTTGCAGTTCCATATTTTATTTAACTTTTAAAAGCTGATGTTGCTTTGCCAATTCGTATCATAATTTCTTTTAAACATTTCCTGTGCAATCAAAATTACTACCTAAATAGGTGAACTGCTCTGTTATTTTTATCATTTTAGATTCCAGTGTGATATCTGCATTACTTGCCATAGGTGTCTTCATTATATTTGTTTTTTCATAGCTTATCTACAGTCCAACTTTTGATGCTATAGATGACAAGTTGTCTGTTTTTCTGTGCATATCTAGGTTGTTATTACTATTCCTTGCTTCCCTTAGAGCTTCGGCAACACACGGTCAATGTTGCAGTCAAGACAATTTTTCAAAAGTCAAGGAAACAAAGTTTAGTTTAGTCGTCGGATCATCATCATTGCACTCCA
Organism: Arion vulgaris; assembly: GCA_020796225.1. NCBI lineage: Eukaryota > Metazoa > Mollusca > Gastropoda > Stylommatophora > Arionidae > Arion > Arion vulgaris. The sequence continues at coordinate 55,021,288 of CM036755.1, read as the reverse complement.
AACCAAATTGGTGCATTTTGTGTGTGTGACGGATAAACAGACAATGCGTTTTATAATCTAACACAGTGGTTCTCAAACTTTTTCAAGCAGTGGTACACTTGAAGTCCTACAGGAAATCGTAGGCGCGCTATTCACAACAATTTAATCAATAATATGCAAAAAGCAAATAAATACAGAAATAATTGGAAAATGCTACGTACCTTTATTCTTCGTTTAATTCCCGCCTATGAGAAACATGTGCTTGATGTGTCTTGGTGAATTTTTACCCTGGTGCCCGCTGGCATCGCTTTGCCGACCGCTGATCTGGAGTTTCCTAGGCGCCCTGGGCGCACCTGGAGGTGTTGAATGAGGTCAAGACACAGAAAAGCTTATCATCAATATAAGAAAGAGGCAGTCATCGGGCATGTAATGAGAAGGTGAGGTTTAGGACACATTATAACTACTGGTAAAAATTAGAGGAGACGAGACAGAGGAAGACAGAGAGAGAAAATTTGGGATAGCCTGACTTCATGGCACGGAAGAGCGTCAACATCTGAGATGATAGCAAACACCAGAGACAGAGACTTGTGGAGGTCCATGATCGTTTAAGCCAGATAGCACGGCCCTTGATGATGATGATGCACCTAGAAATGTCTTCGGGCATACCTGTGCGCCTGGACACGCCCTTTGAGAACCACTGATCTAAGATTTTATTCTTCTTCTTTTGTCGTCACACTGTTACCGGGTTGTTGCCCAGTGTCGTCACACTGTTACCGGGTTGTTGTCCAGTGTCGTCACACTGGTACCGGGTTGTTGTCCAGTGTCGTCACACTGCTACCGGGTTGTTGCCCAGTGTCGTCACACTGCGGGTTGTTGCCATGTCGTCACTGTTCCGGTTGTTGCCCAGTGTCGTGGTTTTCTGTTATTGTCTTGCGCTGTTCTGGTGGCTTGTGTGACTGTTATTTTTGCTCTTTGAAAGGATTCTGCTACGCCATCTAACCATCTTGTTCGTGGTCTTCCTCTCGCCTTCTTTCCTGATGTTTTGTTCTAGAAGACTCTGTATACGTGGAGTTTGATCATTCTTATCAAGTGGCAAGCCTTCATTCTTTGTAATTCAATGTAATTCAGCAAGGTTCTGTGCCAACTTTCTATGCTGATGTTGGTGACTTGTTTCAATGTAATTCAGCAGGTTCTCTGCCAACTTTCTTATGCTGATGATGGTGACTTTGTTCATAATTAAGAAAGTTCTGTACACTTTTCTTATGCTGATGTTGGTGACTGTTTCAATGTAATTCGCAGTTCTTGCAAACTTTTTCTATGCTGATGTTGGTGACTTGTTCTCATGTAATTCAGCAAGATTCTTGCAAACTTTCTTCTATGCTGATGTTGGTGATTTGTTTCTCAATGTAATTCACAAGATTCTTCAAACTTTCTTTTTATGCTGATGTTGGTGACTTTGTTTCTCAATGTAATTCAAGCAAGATTCTGTGCAAACTTTCTTTTTTATGCTGATGATGGTGACTTTGTTTCTCAATGTAATTCAAGCAAGATTCTGTGCAAACTTTCTTCTTATGCTGATGTTGGTGACTTTGTTTCTCAATGTAATTCAAGCAAGATTCTGTGCAAACTTTCTTTCTTATGCTGACGTTGGTGACTTTGTTTCTCAATGTAATTCAAGCAAGATTCTGTGCAAACTTTCTTTCTTATGCTGATGTTGGTGACTTTGTTTCTCAATGTAATTCAAGCAAGTTCTGTACCAACTTTCTTTCTTATGCTGATGTTGGGACTTTGTTTCTCAATGTAATTCAAGCAAGTTCTGTGCAAACTTTCTTCTTATGCTGATGTTGGTGACTTTGTTTCTCAATGTAATTCAAGCAAGATTCTGTGCAAACTTTCTTTCTTATGCTGATGTTGGTGACTTTGTTTCTCAATGTAATTCAAGCAAGATTCTGTGCAAACTTTCTTTTTTTATGCTGATGTTGGTGACTTTGTTTCTCAATGTAATTCAAGCAAGATTCTGTGCAAACTTTCTTTTTTATGCTGATGATGGTGACTTTGTTTCTCAATGTAATTCAAGCAAGATTCTGTGCAAACTTTCTTTCTTATGCTGACGTTGGTGACTTTGTTTCTCAATGTAATTCAAGCAAGATTCTGTGCCAACTTTCTTTCTTAATCTGATGTTGGTGACTTTGTTTCTCAATGTAATTCAAGCAAGGTTCTGTACCAACTTTCTTTCTTATGCTGATGTTGGGGACTTTGTTTCTCAATGTAATTCAAGCAAGATTCTGTGCAAACTTTCTTTTTTTATGCTGATGTTGGTGACTTTGTTTCTCAATGTAATTCAAGCAAGATTCTGTGCAAACTTTCTTTTTTTATGCTGATGTTGGTGACTTTGTTTCTCAATGTAATTCAAGCAAGATTCTGTGCAAACTTTCTTTCTTATGCTGATGTTGGTGACTTGTTTCTCAATGTAATTCAAGCAAGATTCGTGCAAACTTTCTTTTTATGCTGATGTTGGTGACTTTTTTTCTCAATGTAATTCAAGCAAGGTTCTGTGCAAACTTTCTTTTTTTATGCTGATGTTGGTGACTTTGTTTCTCAATGTAATTCAAGCAAGATTCTGTACAAACTTTCTTTTTATGCTGATGTTGGTGACTTTGTTTCTCAATGTAATTCAAGCAAGATTCTGTGCAAACTTTCTTTCTTATGCTGATGTTGGTGACTTTAGTTTCTTCAACAATGTAATTCAAGCAAGATTCTGTGCAAACTTTCTTCTTATGCTGATGTTGGTGACTTTGTTTCTCAATGTAATTCAAGCAAGATTCTGTGCAAACTTTCTTTCTTATGCTCATGTTGGTGACTTTGTTTCTCAATGTAATTCAAGCAAGGTTCTGTTCAAACTTTCTTTCTTATGCTGATGTTGGTGACTTTGTTTCTCAATGTAATTCAAGCAAGATTCTGTGCAAACTTTCTTTCTTATGCTGATGTTGGTGACTTTGTTTCAATGAATTCACAGATTCGGTCAAACTTTCTTTCTTATGCGATGTTGTGATCTTGTTGATCAATGTCAATTCAAGGGACAACGTGGCATCAGGTGACAACGTGGCATCAGGTGACAATGCATCAGGTGACAATGGCATCAGGTGACAAGTGGCATCAGGTGACAAGTGGCATCAGGTGACAAGTGATCAGGTGACAAGTGGCATCAGGTGACAACGTGGCATCAGGTGACAACGTGGCATCAGGTGACAACGTGGCATCAGGTGACAACGTGGCATCAGGTGACAACGTGGCATCAGGTGACAACGTGGCATCAGGTGACAACGTGGATCAGGTGACAAGTGCATCAGGTGACAAGGATCAGGTGACAACGTGGCATCAGGTGACAATGGCATCAGGTGACAGTGGATCAGGTGACAATGCATCAGGTGACACTGGCATCAGGTGACAAGTGGATCAGGTGACACGTGGCATCGGTGACAACGTGGCATCAGGTGACAAGTGGATCAGGTGACAAGTGGCATCAGGTGACAACGTGGATCAGGTGACAAGTGGATCAGGTGACAACGTGGCATCAGGTGACAACTGATCAGTGACAAGTGGATCGTGACAAGTGGATCAGGTGACAGACGTGCATCAGGTGACAAGTGCATCATGAATTGGCATCGAAACACAGTGACAACGTCATCAGGTGACAATCTGGCACAGGTTCTAGTGGCTGACTAATGCAAGATCAACCAACCTCAGGTAGACTGTAAACAGACAGAGGATCACTGGCTAACGGTAGAGATCGGAGCTACCTGCATAAGAGTGGTGCAGACGCAGTTACGTTTGATGAGATCTGCTCGAAACACAGACGAACAGAATCAAGATGACTATTCGCACGTCTCTATCGCACGAATTGAAATTGAAAATAAACCCGTTAGGTGACAAGGTACGAACTTAGGGACGTCTCGCAATGGCGCAAATTCTCTAGGCAATCGTCGATGGGTGTTCCCGTTAGCTGTATGGGGCAAGCACAGATACCTTGGTTTGGCAGCGCAATCAGTGCTTCGGCAACGATCTACTGGCAAGGCAGGTACTGTTGCATTAACAACTAAAATCCAGCGCAGGATTAGCATATTAGCAGAAGTAGCAAATGCTCAGGGCCCCGCTTCTGGGGGCCCCACGTCTATGTGACAGAGCTAAGCTGTCACTAGTCATAAACAAGGAACCATGGTTGGGAGGTGGGTAATATACCCCCCCCCTCTCCTCATAAGGAAAACAAAAAAGAAAACAATCCACGATTGTGTCGAAAGTCGTTTTTTCACATATACACATAAACCAGCAAACAAAACTCATGTGAGAGATTGATTGTGTTATTCAGAAACTAAAGGACAACTTTTCTGTTTTGTTTGCAAAATTACTGATTCAGTCTGTTCGTCACGGTTTACGAAAAAAGGATTTGACGACTGGAAACGCAAATAATTTGTTATATATATATATATATATGGAACTGTAGTAAAACTATTTGATTGGCAAAACACGTAATTACAAAGTACTGTAGTTTTACAAATTACAAGAACAATGACAAAATACAGCAACGTTTCGACCAACAAGGCCTATCAGCAAACGAACAAACAGGAGTGACAAATTAAATGAAACACAAATGGACGACCAAATACAAACGTATCTTAATGAAAATCTGAATAAAACGAATACGAGAAAAATGTAACGCAAAACACACATAAAACTAGAAATAGAAAGGAAAAGAAACAATGAAATATCTAGTAAGTATATAAGATGAATAACATGCAACATATACCCATATAGATTACAAAGCATGGGAAGAGAAAGTACTAAGAAGCATAAGAATGTAATACGTTGAGCCCACGTGGTCGCAAGGTACCATACAAAGAATCAACCGATTCTCCAGAGCAATCGACTGCGATCATCCGAGGAACATGATCGGATGGCTGTGACCTGACATCGGAGCTCCTAAATGCCCAGTATCATTGAAATGGGGTGGCTACAAGGGTCACAGAGCATTGGCAGTATGTCGCGCAAGTGTTTCATGAATCGGTCACTGAGCCTCTTGCCTGTCTCGCCGATATAGCCTTGTTACACCGCTTACAGATAATGGCATAGATAAGATTACGGACTCGCATGTGAACCCATCGTCAATACGAAATGTGCCTAAAGGAAAAGAGACAGTACGCGTCTGTATCACATAAGCACACGTGGTTAACGCCGACGGTACACTGACAGTGCCAAATGAGTCTGGATATTGACAAGGAGATTGTGTACCAACATATCCTCAGACGCTGTCCCGTCTGTAAGACACCAAAGGATAGTTGAGGAAGACAGAACGGGTCTCAGGATCTGACCTAAGGATAGACAGATGACGGAATAAACATTTTTCACCAGGGAACTATGGGTGGTAAGTTAAGATAAGTTTACTCTGTCAGAGTTGGTAGACTATGCTGGCTGGTAAGGGCCTGCTGGCGAGTGATTTTCTGAACTCGATGCATAGCCGAGATCAAGCACCTCTCCGGGTATAGGCGCTACGAAAGAAATCAAGCATCTCTGAGCCTCTCAAGAAAATCATCGTCCTCGCTACAAAGGCGACGAAGGCGTAAGAGCTGCGAGAATGGCAAAGAATCAATAATTTGTTGAAAAGACATGAAGAAAGCTCCTCCGATAGACAAGCGATCATTTCCCTGTTAGTTTGCAAAAAGAAGGATGCGCGGATCATTTCTTAACCTCTAAGCCAAATTGAGACCGAACAAAAATATTGGCGGACACTTCAGTTATTCAATTTTTAGCAGAACGAGGTCTTGCATTTCGGGATAGTGATGAAACTATTGGTTCACCTAATAATGGAAATTATTTAGGTTTGTTGGAATTAATAGCCAAATTCTGACATTTTTCTGGCTCAGCATAATTTTTTTTCTTCCCGATCCAGAAGCACTTGAGCTTTCAGCTCTTCGGCTCGGTGCCATGGTCATCGTAACCCTTCGGTCGGTGCCACGAACACCGTGAATCTGGGGAACCTGTGGCTTTTCTGTCAGTCTGCGGAATTGAACCCGCACACACAGAGGACTAGTCACCCGCAGTCTAACGCGCTACGAACACGCTGGGTAGGAGGGCATGGCTCAGCATATAAATACTTATGCACATAAAGGAAAGGGACATACATCATACTTATCAAAAACAACATGTGAGGAATTTATCCATCTAATTGCATCAAGCTTACTGAATCATATTATTTGCGAAATTAAGAAATGCAAGTACTATTCAGTATCACTGGACTCTACTCCAGACATTTCGCATGTCAACCAACTCACTCCAATAGTGCACTATGTCTTACCATCTGGACCAGTGGAAAGGTTTGTGAAGTTCTTGGATATGGAAGGTCATACTGCTGAACAACTTGCCCAAAGTTTACTTGATTTTTTAAAGAAAAATGGCATTGATATCAAAGACTGTCGTGGTCAAAGTCAAAGCTATGACAATGCCAGCAATATGAGTGGGAAATACCACGACTTACAAGCACGCATTAAGGAGATAAATAAGTACGCAGAATACATTCCCTGCTTTGTACATTCACAGAATTTGGTTGCATCCATTTGTGATTCCATTTTTTGGCATCCAATTTGCATCCATAGAAGCATCCATTTTTTTCGATTTTGTTGAAAGCATCTATACATTCTTTTCCGCTTCTACCTATCAATGGGGCGTTCTTACAAAAGCACTGGAAGATACAGGTTCAAAACTCTCGACTTTGAAGAAACTGTCGAACACCAGGTGGTCGGTCCGAGCATGCAAGTTTTGGATGACATCTCAAATAACATGGATCAAAGGTAGTGTGTCGTAATCAAGCGTATGGGCTAGTTTTGGAGATGAGTAAGTTGGAAACAAGGAATAGTAGTCATTTTATGGAACGGAATTCTAGAAACTTGCAAGAGTCTAGCGCTTCATTACAGTCACCTGGTCAAGACCTTAACACGGACTATGCCCGTTATGAATCGTTACACGGGTACGTTCAAGCAATGCGGTCTACATTTTCAGATATTGAGGCCGAAGTCAAAATCCTGACTGACTGTCAAGAATATCAGCAACAAACTTCAAGACGACGCAAGCGAATTACTAAGTAGGACGATTTCAGTGACTCTACTACGCTCGATGAAGTTGTAGGAAATCAAACACCCAAACAAAATTTGAAAGTCAGGTGTTTATTGTCATAATTGATAATGTACTTTCTGCCTTAGCTAAACGCATGAGAGTGTACTATAGAGCGACTGGTGTATTTGGAATACTTCGGCAGTTAAAATCTCTTACAGAGAGAGATCTTGTAAAGAACTCCAAATATTGTCGCTCTTACAAGAGGATTTGGAAGAAAGCCTAGGCGACGAACTTGTGCAGTTCGCTGAACTTCTTAAAACTAATGTAGCTGCTGCTATTAGCAACGAAAAGCATGAGGCTCTTTGAACTGCAATTTTATAAATTTATAATGGAAAATTCATTAGTGCCGTGTTTGCCAAATGTAGGAATAGTATTACGAATTTACTTGTCTTTAATAATTACTAACTGCAGCGGAGAACGTTCTTTTTCAACATTAAAGCGTATAAAAAGGGAGTTAAGGAACCGCCCGAGTGGTTACCGGGGCCCAAATTTGGGGTATAAAGAATAGCACCACTGTTACCTGCCACGCATGTCGTAAGAGGCGACTAAGAAGTTTGGATGAAATTGGATGTACATGTCCTAAACGCGTAGAAGTCTATGCGTTTAGGGCCTACCAAACCAATGTGCAGCGTATACACGTTCTTGGCAAAGATCAAACATATCACAAAGAGTATTAAAATTGGTCGTAAAGAACGAACGCAAAGAAGAAGAAGAAGAGTTCAGGAACATGATGGGACAAAATCGTCTAAATAACCTCACTTTAATGAACATTGAATGCAATTTACTTAGAGAAATTGATTTGTTTATTATTATCTCTAAATTTGCTCACATTAAATCGAGACAAGTTTGTAAAAGTTGTGTTTTATTATTTATTATCATACAAAACCTAGGGACCCGCGCTAAAATTTGCTACGGGTCCCGTGCTGACTTAATCCAGCACTGCTAACATCCCCGGAAGAACTTTGGTGGGTGATGTTGGCGAGCGCAAAATTTCAGTTGCGTTACTATCGCCGAACGAAACAACCATCTAAAATATATGTGCGCAGCCCCAGTACAGTGTTTCCCGGGGACAGGGAAATGGCAGAGTAGACATTGCAAATTGCCAAGTGCTGACACTCGACCCGAAACGGCTCCTATTCAGGAATAAACTCACCGTGGATAGAAAAGTAATGTCGATAATGCAGAGGGTTGACCGGTACAAACCTAAACATTGACAAAGGGCGATACTTTTCGGACGCCGATCATCCAACTCTAGTAAGATGACGCCCAGGGCAAACCCATCCGCCCAACAGTTTTCTAGTCTATTGTCTATTCCCAGATGCAAGATGTAGTTGGCTGTCCACTCTTGCCGTTAAGCGTAGGGATGGGAGCTTAATTTGCGTTCTAGGGCTAGATGAGTTGCCCTTGTTGTGTTGTATCCGTGTTTATGTAGTGTGGTCTTGATATTGTCTATCCATCTTTTTCTTGTCTTCCCTTAGCTCTAGTACCCGATCTCTTTTTATTATATACTGTTATTGGTAGTTGGTTGTATTTTATTCTCATTAAATGTCCAAACCACTGCATTTGTTGTCTTTCGATATATTCGGTGCATGAAGTTATACCCACTCTGCTTCTGATGTCCTCATTTCGTAGTCTATCTTTCCTGTGACTTCCACTGCTTCCTCAAGCATTTCATTTCACACGTGGTGAGCTTTCTGTGATGTGTTGCTGTAATAGACCAAGTTTGGCACTGGTAACAAAGTGTTGGTAGAAAAATACTTTTATCATCTGTCCTTTCACTTCCATCTTGATCTTTGGGTGTTGTAGTAATGGTGCCAGCTGGTAGATCACTGCATTTGCTTTTTGACACATTGTCTCTATTTCTCTATCTAGTTTTCCGTCCTCTGTAAAAATACTGCCTAAATATTTCAATTCGGAAACTTGCTTTACTCGGGTGTTATCTATTTGTATGTTTGCTTGGCTTTGTTTGTTGATTTTCATGTTGCACTTTCTACATGCTATTAGCAATGGAATTCATGTGATGTTGTAGCTGATCTTCATCTTCATAGATTAAACTTTGGTCGTCCGCAAAAGCAATTCGTTGATTTGGTTGTTTAATTGGTCGTCGTGATCATTGTCTATGTCAATAAGGTCTTTTTCGCACTGTGCCTCTTTCACTATTCTGTCTATATATATGTTGAAGAGAAGAGGTGAGAGCACACAACCTTGTCTTACTCCTGATTTTGTTTCGAATGAGTCTGTCATTCTATTTGTTGTTCTTATCACACTGTGGCTATTTGTGTATATTGATTGCTCTGATATTGTCTAGCAGTTGTCCCTTGATCCCATAGTTTTCTAGTGTTTCCATAGAATACTTCTATGTATTCTGTCAATGCCTTTCCTTGATCGATGAATAATAAGTGTAACTCTTTGTTATATTCTATTGCTTTTTCACTCAGTTGTCTCAGATGGAATAGAGCGTCTGTGCATCCCACTCCTCTTCTAAATCCAAACTGTGAGGGGCTTATATGTGGGTCAGCGATGTGTCTTATACGCTGTTGTAATATTTTGCGTATATTTTACCAGTGTGGCTTAATAGTGAAATGCCTCTGTATGTTTCGCATTCTTTTTTATTGCCTTTATTTTTCCATAATGGGACTATTACTGATTTTTGCCAGTCATTTGGAACTTTTCTTTCTGTCCAAGCTGCTGTGAATATTCTATTTAACCATTTACACCTATTTCTTTGCATGCTTTAATTGCTTCGTTGGGTATGCCATCTGTACCTGGTGATTTTTGTTTGGGCTGTTCTTTATTGCAGTTTCAATTTCTTGGAACAATATATATGGTTCTATTTCTTCAATGTCCATTGTTGTGTATATATATTTAGTTAATTTAGTAGGGTTGTAAAGGTTTTGAAAATATTCCTTCCATCTGGTCATTCTATCTTGTCTGTTGAGTAATGGTGTTCCTTCCTTACTGTTTATGATAGTTGTAGGGTTGTAGCTATCGTCTCTCACTCTCATTGCCTTGACACTCTTAAAAAATTATCTCGGTTTTGTCCTACATAAGTCTGTTAGATGTTCTCCATATTTGCACTAAGAGTTTTCTTTCTCTTTCTTGACTATTCTTTTCACCTCTCTTCTGGCTAGACGATATTGTACATAGTTGTTATAGTTTTTAGATTTCAACCATGTTTGGAAACAATGTTTCTTTCTTTGTATGGCTGCTTGTATCTCTTCACTCCACCATGCTGTTTTTTGATGATCTTTGGCTGGTCCTCTTGTGCCACATACGTTTAGTAAATTGTTTGATATGGAGGTTTTAAATACTTCCCATTCCTTCTCAATGTTATCAATTCTCTTGGGTAAGGTGTTGTAGATCTGGTTCATTTCTTGATATAACTCGTCTCTGGTTGTTTCTTCCTCCAACTTTTTAAAAGGGTTTTAAAGCCGAAGGATTGACTTCATTGCACCGGGTTTTACCCCATATGGCTCGGTCCTCTCCGCAGAAATGGCACGCCACCTACCGAGAGTATTGACAGCACGAACTCCGTAGTTCCAGCAACATACTTAGGGGTCTCTGGAAAACTGCACTGTGAACAGAGGGCGGTTCGATCAAACCCACCTTCGACTCGCAAGGCAAAGGGCTTTAACCACTTCGCACAGAGACCTCTCCAACTTTTTTAACTCCAACTTTTAAAGTTTATAACAGGTTCTTTCCAATGTTTTGTTTCAGTTTTGTCTTTGGTCTCAACATTGTCTTCTTTCAGTTACTACGACAGGTCGATGGTCGGTATCTATGTTAATGTTTGGTATAACTCTGGCATCTGTGATATATCCCTTCTGCCTGTATCTTACAAGTATGTAATCAATCTGTGATGCTTGAAGCAAATTGTCCCATCTGTACCAAGTTTTTATGTGGCTCTGTCTATGTTGATAAAATGTGTTTGTTATTATTAGACCGTGTTCTAAACATAGATTTATTAGCTCCTCCCTATTGTTGTTTCGTTCTGTTGATGTGTCGCCAAAATTTCTTAAACAGTGTTCATGATCACTTGTTTTCTTCCCTACTCTTCTGTTAAAATCTCCGATTACGTAGATCTCTTCTTTGCTTTTGATGTTATTCAAAGTGATAGAGAGACTTTCAAAGAAATCTTTCTTCTACTTCGTTGTTATTGTGTTACATGGACATATACTTGAATGTATGTTGATATTGTCGTTACATGGGACATATACTTGAATGTATGTTGTTATTGTTACATGGGCATATACTTGAATGTATGTTGATTTGTCGTTACATGGGCATATACTTGAATGTATGTTGTTATTGTCGTTACATGGGGCATATACTTGAATGTATGTTGTTATTGTCGTTACATGGGCATATATGAATGTTGAATTGTTATGGCATATATTGATGTATGTTTATTGTCGGTATACATATGGGTACATATATACTTGAAGATGTTGTTATTGTGTTACATGGGACATATACTTGAAGTGTTTTATTGTGTTACATGGGGCATATACTTGAATGTATGTTGTTATTGTCGTTACATGGGGCATATACTTGAATGTATGTTGTTATTGTTGTTACATGGGACATATACTTGAATGTATGTTTTTATTGTTGTTACATGGGGCATATACTTGAATGTATGTTGTTATTGTTACATGGGACATCATACTTGAATGTATGTTATTGTTACATGGGGCATATACTTGAATGTATGTTGTTATTGTGTTACATGGGGCATATACTTGAATGTATGTTTTATTGTTGTTACATGGAAGTGATATACTTGAATTATGTTATGTTATTGTTACATGGGACATATACTTGAATGTATGTTGTTATTGTATGACATACTTGTGTATGTTTTGTGTCATGGGCATATACTTGAATGTATGTTGTGTATGTTACATGGGCATATACTTGAATGTATGTTATTGTTGTTACATGGGACATATACTTGAATGTATGTTTGTTATTGTTGTTACATGGGGCATATACTTGAATGTATGTTGTTGTTACATGGGACATATACTTGAATGTATGTTGTTATTGTCGTTACATGGGCATATACTTGAATGTATGTTGTTATTGTCTGTTACTTGAATATATTGTCGTAGACATATACTTGAATGTATGTTGTATGTCTTACTGGCATATATTGAATGTATGTTATTGTCGTTACAGGGCATATACTTGAATGTATGTTGTGTTACTGGACATATATTGAATGTATTTTTGTTTCATGGGCGAATATATCTTAATGTATGTTTTTATTGTTGTTACATGGGGCATATACTTGAATTATGTTATTGTCGTAACATGGGCATTACTTGAATGTATGTTGTATTGTCTTACATGGGACATATACTTGAATGTATGTTGATATTGTCGTTACATGGGACATATACTTGAATGTATGTTGATATTGTCGTTACATGGGGCATATACTTGAATGTATGTTGATATTGTCGTTACATGGGGCATATACTTTGAATGTATGTTGATATTGTCTTACATGGGCATATACTTGAATGTATGTTGTTATTGTCGTTACATGGGGCATATACTTGAATGTTGTTATTGTCGTTACATGATATACTTGAATGTATGTTTATTGTGTTACATGGCATATACTTGAATGTATGTTATTGTCGTTACATGGGCATATACTTGAATGTATGTTGTATTGTCGTACATGGGCATATACTTGAATGTATGTTATTGTCGTTACATGGGACATATACTTGAATGTATGTTGTTATTGTCTTTACATGGGACATATACTTGAATGTATGTTATTGTCGTTACATGGGGCATATACTTGAATGTATGTTGTTATTGTCTTTACATGGGACATATACTTGAATGTATGTTATTGTCGTTACATGGGGCATATACTTGAATGTATGTTGATATTGTACATGATATACTGAATATGTGATGTGTTACAATATACTTGAATGTATGTATAGTTATGATATTAGGTCAATTTGATTCATGCTATTGTAGTTATTGCATGGCATTACTTGAATGATGTTGTATTGTCTTACATGGGCATATACTTGAATGTATGTTATTGTGTTACTGATTGAATTGTAAAATATGTGTTGTTCTTAATACTATTTGGGGAAGACATATACTTAATATGTTATTGTCGTTACATGGGCATATACTTGAATGTATGTTGTTATTGTCGTTACATAGGGCATATACTTGAATGTATGTTGTTGTTTTCTCGTTCTCCATTATCTATATGCTTATTATTCTTTCTGATATATAGTCGACATTAGTTATGAGTTTGGCTTTGTGTTGTTTTATTAAAAGCCGACGCATGTTTTTGCTCTTCATTTTTGTCTACCCCGCTCCATATTAGAACTTATTTATTAAATATATCTTTCATGTTGTTTCCTTTTTTTCTAGTGTCTACAATACCTAGAATATGTATGTTTTGTTTTCCATGAAATTTATTAGATCAGATGTTTTGTCGACCAGGCCACATATAATTATTGTTGCTATTCTGTTTGTTGTCATTGTCACTCCTTGAATAAAAGAATCAATTTAGCATTATTACGCACTGCTGGCTTGCCGGGCCTGTCACAGTGGGGTGTTAGTCACTGAATTGATGACGTTTCAGGATATTTACTAACCTATACCATTCCGTATATTACACATTCTACTGTATGTTACACAATAATCCTTTATAATGAACAAAATTCACATCTGTTAAATCCAATTTCGAAATTTCTCCGAACTATAAACACGACCTACACTTCATCCGCCATCTTGAACCTCAATTCTAGTCACCATAGGCGCATAACTGGCACAACGCACAATCGCTCTTAGGCTCAAATCGCATACAAACCACAAATAGTTGTTTATAAAAGTGACCGCTATGGAGCGTTCGCAGAAGAAGAAGAAGATTTTCATAGTCATAAAAACTGATTATTTGTTACCCTTGTCCAATACAGATTATGCGTTCAGACTGAATGAATTCACACTCCGAACATATACCACAAATGGTACGGAGATTAATATGTTCAGAGCGGGCATAAACATAGTCACACAAGAATTCTACCTGAATCCAACGATACCAATTAAGTACATGATCATCAGACAATCCCGCAACTTTGAGCTGACGCATCGTTGCTTAACATTATGTGAGGTAGAGGTTTTGTAGGTAAATATATGTGTGTTGTGACGTCTATGGGCAGTACAACATGGGAAGTAAAGGAAACCCCTTTTCATACTTCGAGGTGTATTAGGGAATACGGGCGCTTGTGTGTTGCCGGTGCTAGCAAGGAGAGCAAAGAATAGTATCACTGCGATCTACAAGGCATGTCGTAAGAGGCGACTTAGGTGAGGGACTAAGTGGGGAAGCTGCCCTAGTAAATAAAAAGCGTCCTGGAATTCAGATGTGCTAGCCTACTTGTGGGCGCATAACTGATACAAAGTACACTCGGTCTTAGACTCAACTCACATACATATCACAAAGAGTGGTTTAACAAGTGGTCGATATGGAGCGTTCAAAGAAGAAGAGGAAGAGAATGCGGATTAGGTCTGTGGACGTCCATACAAGTTGTTCAGAGAAGAGTACACAAGTTGTTCTAGAGAGAAGCACACAAGTTGTTCTAGAGAGAAGCACACAAGTTGTTCCATAGAGAAGCACACAAGTTGTTCCAGAGAAAGCACACAAGTTGTTCTAGAAGAAGCACACAAGTTGTTCCAGAAAAGACACACGTTGTTCCAGAGAGAAGCACACAAGTTGTTCCAGAGAGAAGCACACACATTGTTCTAGAGAGAAGCACACACGTTGTTCCAGAGAGAAGCACACAAGTTGTTCCAGAGAGAAGCACACAAGTTGTTCCAGAGAGAAGCACACAAGTTGTTCCAGAGAGAAGTACACAAGTTGTTCTAGAGAGAAGCAGACAAGTTGTTCCAGAGAGAAGCACACAAGTTGTTCCAGAGAGAAGCATACAAGTTGTTCCAGAGAAGTACAAGTTGTTCTATAGAGAAGTACACAAGTTGTTCTATAGAGAAGTACACACGTTGTTCTAGAGAGAAGCAGACAAGTTGTTCCAGAGAGAAGCACACAAGTTGTTCCAGAGAGAAGCACACAAGTTGTTCCAGAGAGAAGTACACAAGTTGTTCTAGAGAGAAGTACACAAGTTGTTCTAGAGAGAAGTACACAAGTTGTTCTAGAGAGAAGTAACAAGTTGTTCTAGAGAAAGCAGACAAGTTGTTCCAGAGAAAGCACACAAGTTGTTCCAGAGAAAGCACACAAGTTGTTCCAGAGAAGTACACAAGTTGTTCTAGGAATGTACACAAGTTGTTCTATAGATACACGTTGTTCCAGAAGAAGTAACAAGTTGTTCTGGTGAAGCAGACAGTTGTTCCAGATGACACTCCAATTGTTCAGATAAAACTCAGTTGTTCTCAGAGCACACAAGTTGTTCCAGAGAAAGTACACAAGTTGTTCGATAGGAAGATACAAAGTTGTTTCTGGAGAGAATAAAGAACAAGTTGATTCCAAGAGAAGCCCACAGTTGTTCAGAAGAAGACTTCAAGTTTTCAGAAAGCACAATATCACATTTCTAGATGTAAGCACAAAGTTGTTCTAAGAAGCATCACATTGTTCAAAAACTCAAAGTTTTCCAGAAAAAACAGACAATTGATTCCAGAGAAACAGCCCAAGTTGTTCCAGAGAAACGCTTACACAAATTGTTCAGAACAGCAGACAAGTTGTTCAAGAAAGACACTAGAGTTGTTCCAGAGAGAAGCACACATTGTTCTATAAAACAACGAAGTTGTTCTAGAGAGAAGCCACAAGTGATTCCAGAACATACACAAGAGTTAGTTCAGAGGAAGCACACAAGATTATTCCAGAGAACACCAAGTATGTCTCAGAACACCAATTTGTTCCAGAAAGCTAACAAGTTGTCAGAGAGAAGCAGACAAGTTGTTCCAGGAGAAACACAAAGTTGTTCAAGAGAATCAACTACAGAGTTGTATTAGAAAGGCCTAGTTGTTCCTAGAGAGAGCAAAATTGTTCATGAGAAGCTACAAGTTGTTCAGGAAAGCACACGTTGTTCTAGAAAAACAAAGTTGTCACAGAGGCAGCCACATTGTTTCAGAGAAAGACACAAGTTAATTCTGAGACAACACATATCAAGTTGTTCTGAAAAGCAAGTTGTTCAGAAGAAGAGAAAGTTGTTGCCAGAGGAGCACACAAGTTGTTCCAGAAGAAGCACAAGTTGTTCAGAAGAAGCACACATTGTTCCAGAGAGAAGCACACACATTGTTCTAGAGAGAAGCACACAAGTTGTTCTAGAGAGAAGCACACACATTGTTCCAGAGAGAAGCACACAAGTTGTTCCAGAGAGAAGACACAAGTTGTTCCGAGAGAAGCACAAGTTGTTCCAGAGAGAAGCACACAAGTTGTTCTAGAGAGAAGCACACAAGTTGTTCTAGAGAGAAGTACACAAGTTGTTCCAGAGAGAAGCACACAAGGTGTTCCAGAGAGAAGCACACACTTGTTCAGAAGAAGCACACAAGTGTTCTAGAGAGAACACACAGTTGTTCTAGAGAGAAGCACACAAGTTGTTCCAGAGAGAAGTACACAACTGTTCTAGAGAGAAGCACACAAGTTGTTCCAGAGAGAAGCACACAAGTTGTTCCAGAGAGAAGCACACAAGTTGTTATGAGAGAAGACACAAGTTGTTCAGAGAGAAGCACAAATACAACAATTAGTTGTTAGTTTACTACGTTTTCATGAACTGGTGTCTGCACAGAATAGAGGGACTGAGATGGTATTATAGGGTCACACATGAGGAACTTATGGAGAGAACAAGACAGATTCCAGTAAGCCAAGAGGTCAAAAAAGACGCTAACGCTGGATAGGACACACTTTGCGAAAACCTGAGGGGAATGTAACAAGAAGGGTCCTTTCCTAGAAAGAAGGGGAGGTCGAGAAATACATGGAAATGAGATTTGGAAGCAGAGATCAACAATATAAAGAAGAGCTGGAGGGAGCTGCAGAATCATCATCAGGAGCTTTTCCCTTTCGAAACCTCGCTCCAATGACAGCAGTCCAGTAAAAATCTCTGTTCTGTGTAAGTTGACCGGCGTCTGCAGCAGCCACTCTCAGATCGTCAATGATATCTTGCACCCATCGTCTTCTAGGTCTTCCTCTCATTCTTTTTACAGGCACCATTCTCTCCACAAATATCTTCTCTAGACACTAATGTCATTTGATGTTCGAAATATTTAATTTTTCTTGATTTTATGTTCTTTAATAGCCAACCCTCTTTAATATCAAGCTGTTGTAGAACAGAAGTTTGTTCTTTGTCCAGCCAACCAACCAACCAGCCAACCAACAGAAGTGATTTGTTCGCTTCTCTTTCCAACCAACAAGAAGCATTTGTTCCTTTTCTTTCCAACCAACAGAAGCATTTGTTCTTTCTCTTCTCCAACCAACAGAAGCATTTGTTTCTTTCAGTCTTTCCAGCCAACAGAACATTTGTTCGCTTCTCTTTCCAACCAACAGAAGCATTTGTTCTTTTCTCTTTCCCCCCCAACAGAAGCATTTGTTCTTTTCTCTTTCCAGCCAACAGAAGCATTTGTTCTTTTCTCTTTCCAGCCAACAGAAGCATTTGTTCTTTCTCTTTCCCGCCAACCAACAGAAGCATTTGTTCTTTTCTCTTTCCAGCCAACCAACAGAAGCATTTGTTCTTTTCTCTTTCCAACCAACCAACAGAAGCATTTGTTCTTTTCTCTTTCCAGCCAACCAACAGAAGCATTTGTTCTTTTCTCTTCCAGCCAACCAACAGAAGCATTTGTTCTTTTCTCTTTCCAGCCAACCAACAGAAGCATTTGTTCTTTTCTCTTTCCAGCCAACCAACAGAAGCATTTGTTTTTTTCTCTTTCCAGCCAACCAACAGAAGCATTTGTTCTTTTCTCTTTCCAGCCAACAGAAGCATTTGTTCTTTTCTTTCAGCCAACAGAAGCATTTGTTTTTTCTCTTTCCAGCCAAACAGAAGCATTTGTTCTTTCTCTTTCCAGAAAACCAACCAACAGAAACATTTGTTCTTTTCTCTTTCCAGCCAACCAACAGAAGCATTTGTTCTTTTCTCTTTCCAACCAACAGAAGCATTTGTTCTTTTCTCTTTCCAGCCAACCAACAGAAGCATTTGTTCTTTTCTCTTTCCAGCCAACCAACAGAAGCATTTGTTTTTCTCTTTCCAGCCAACCAACCAACAGAAGCATTTGTTCTTTTCTCCTTCCAGCCAACAGAAGCATTTGTTCTTTTCTCTTTCCAGCCAACAGAAGCATTTGTTCTTTTCTCTTTCCAACCAACCAACAGAAGCATTTGTTCTTTTCTCTTTCCAGCCAACAGAAGCATTTGTTCTTTTCTCTTTCCAACCAACAGAAGCATTTGTTCTTTTCTCTTTCCAACCAACCAACAGAAGCATTTGTTCTTTTCTCTTTCCAACCAACCAACAGAAGCATTTGTTCTTTTCTTTCAACCAACCAACAGAAGCATTTGTTCTTTTCTCTTTCCAGCCAACCAACAGAAGCATTTGTTCTTTTCTCTTTCAATCACCAACCAACAGAAGCATTTGTTCTTTTCTCTTTCCAACCAACAGAAGCATTTGTTCTTTTCTCTTTCACCAACAACAGAAGCTTTGTTCTTTTCTCTTTCCAGCCAACCAACGAACAGAAGCATTTGTTCTTTTCTCTTTCCAGCCAACAGAAGCATTTGTTCTTTTCTCTTTCCAACCAACAGAAGCATTTGTTCTTTTCTCTTTCCAGCCAACCAACAGAAGCATTTGTTCTTTTCTCTTTCCAGACCAACAGAAGCATTTGTTCTTTTCTCTTTCAGCCAACAGAAGCATTTGTTCTTTTCTCTTTCCAGACCAACCAACAGAAGCATTTGTTCTTTTCTCTTTAACCACGAACAGAAGCATTTGTTCTTTTCTCTTTCCAACCAACAGAAGCATTTGTTCTTTTCTCTTTCCAGCCAACCAACATAGAAGCATTTGTTCTTTCTCTTTCCAAGCCAACAGAAGCATTTGTTCTTTTCTCTTTCCAACCAACCAACAGAAGCATTTGTTCTTTTCTTTTCCAGCCAACCAACAACAGAAGCATTTGTTCTTTTCTCTTTCCAGCAACAACAGAAGCATTTGTTCTTTCTCTTTCCAACCAACCAAACAGACCTTCCAACCAACCAACAACAATGCCATCCAACCAACCAACCAATAGCAACAACCATCCAACCAACCAACCAACAGAAGCAAGCCAACCAACCAACAGAACATAATTTTTAAATCAATCAGAACATTTTTCTCTTGTCTCTCATCTCTCCAGCTCTTGTCTCCTTCTCTCTGTCCCGCCCAACTGAGCTCTGTCTCTTATCTCTCTTCTGCATGTCATCTCTTATGCTCAGTTTTTATCACAATTTTCCATTACAGATTTCTTATGTTGTTTAGTATTATATAACAAAACTCATTGACAAACTGTTAGATAGTTCGATTTCTTTCCAGATTACAGATTGTCCGGAAGCAGATTCAGCACTTTGTAATCTTTCACTGTCAACAACTCGAAGTATGTATTTTCCGGAACTGTAACTGGCATGTCTCTCCAGGCCTACACGACTGAAATGCCTTGTCCACTGCAACCAACGAAGCTGCTTACCGTGACTGTCAGCATTTCACTGGAAAATGTTGTTCCTTCAACCAGGTTATACGAAGAACATGCAGCATGGTAATATTTATATCACCAGCAGGCTCTGATCATTTTTGCTGGTCAGCCACGACAATTATTTTTTGGAAAAATCATGGATTTGGTTTTATTTTATTTCAATAATAAATACATGTTACATTGTTTTTGTGCCAACCACCATGGCCTATAAGAAGCATGCTTCTCTGGATATCACCATCATTACAAAGCTGACCTGAACAGAACTTTGTCATCTAAACAGTCTTTGATTTCTTTCTGATAGGTCAGATGTTCCCCTCTACAGCGCATTGTCTTTCTAATCATCATCGAACTAAGCTTTTTCTGTTCTTAAACTCCTGAGCCTGGAACAAAGTAAGAATGTCAATGGTTGATCAGTCCTAGAACAGAACAGCAAGATGTTCCTTCACCAGAAACAAGCACAGACCACGCTAAGAAATCCCCCAGAAGTCTCTCAAACCAACTCTCTTCTAATCTGTCCAACATATATTCAACCAACCCCTACCAGTACACTCGGCAATGTACACCGATGATCGCAATCAGGACCAGAGAACAATGCCCAGAGCAACAAAACGATTGGAAGACACGCTTACCAAACTGGAAATCTGGACAGAAAAGTGGTGCATGAGCATTAACGCTGCGAAAACCATGTACACTGTGTTCTCACTGAACAATCAGAACTACAAGGTAAAGCTTAGAATAAACGGACACGATCTTCCAGAAGATAAAAACCCATCATACCTAGGAGTCACTCTAGACCGAAGGTTGACATGGTGCTCCCAGATAGACAAAGCTACGATAACAGCAAGACAGGGGCTTGGTATGATGAGAAAGCTCGCAGGTTCCACGTGGGGAGCAAACAGCAAAATCACCAATAAGCTCTACTCTGGAAGAGAGCGACCAGTCCTGGATCACGGCATTGCAGCTTGGGACAATGCATCCAACACGCAATTCGCCAGAGTGAGCAACACCCAAAATCGCGCAACACGCATTATCACACCGCCATGAAGTCCACGTCCATCACGGCGCTGGAAACAATTATAGCCCTTTCAACCCATGAAAGACCACAGAGACAGAAAAGTTACCAAACTGACGGAGAAATTCAAGAGACTTAACTACCACCCCATGTATGACAGAATGAACGGATTGGGAAGGGGCAGGTTAAAGAGATCCAGCTTCGCGAAAAGTGCCAAAGCACTGATCCAAGACGACTCTGTCCTAGCCAACTGTAAACCCAGACTTATACCGGTAACGACGGAACCCGCCGTGAGAGACCACGATGCCAGAGCTAAGAGAATCAATATCGGGCATACATAAAAGGGAGCAAAGCGAACTACGAAAGGAGAGCGATTTCAGAAGAATTCATAGCAACAGAGTACACTGAGAAATCGTTGACACACGTGTACACCGACGGATCGGCACAGAACGCGATTAGCGATGAAGGAGGAGAAATAATACTTAAGCTCCAACAGAAAGTGTTGGTCACGAGGTCGATAGCCACAGAAAAGTACTCAAACAACTACCGTACAGAAACGGAGGTACTAGAATAGCCGCTGAAATGATCATAGAGAGAAGCAGCGCCTCACATAACAAAGTAGTGATATTTACGGACGCCCTGTCGACCATCAAGGCACTAGAAAGCCCAACCGGCACAGAGCTAAACGAGCTAAAATCGATCCTAGTATAACAACTCATTCAAACGCACAATCATACAGTGGATCCCATCACACTGCAATATAAGCGGAAACGAAGAGGCAGACAAGCTAGCAAAAGCAGGAAAGGCGACTGCCGCAGATTACGAAATCAGCTACGAGGAGGCTAAAACAACCATCGGATGGCGATATAGAGAAAGTGGTGCAAGATCACCCCCAACACAGCGCCAGAGATGGGTACTATGGTCTGTCCTGTAGCAAACAAGTTGTCATTTTTCCGCCTCCGTACCGGCCATAACAGACCCGGTCCAACTTTACACAAATTTTAAAATTGGCAGAACTAGCCTGTGCCACTGCGAGAAGGCGGACATGACGGCAGAGCACCTACTGCAAGACTACCCACTGTTAGCAGGCCTGAGAAACGAAACCTGGCAGGAAAATACCCAGCTAAATGAGAAGCTGTACGGAGGGACCCCTAAAAACAACAGAAGAATTTATGTGGAAATCTGGTGCATCAGTCTAAGCGGTGATCGCGAGAGAGAGAAATAGCTTGTTCTGAGCAGAACTGTGCTACCCTAACAGTCCTTTCAAAATTTCTCTCTCTCATAGACCTGAAGTCTCGCCCCTGCAGCCGTAATACTTAAATCATCATCAAATAGCTTGTCCTGGACAGAACTTTGCCACCCCAACAGTCCTTCGGAATTTCTCTCTCTCATTGGCCTGAAATCGGGCCTCGGCAGTCGTAATGCTTAAATCATCACCAAATAGCTTGCCATGGGCAGAACTTTGTCTCCATAACAGTCCTTCAGAATTTTTCACTCCAAATTTCGATGGCGTGTCGCTGACATTGACATCATGGGCGTCGCTACGTCATGGAAGGAGGAGGAGTGGGGTCTCTCTTATAACATGCTATCGACCCATTCTGATTATTTTCTCGCCAATCGGAACGTCACTATCCTAACTATTTCCTGTCCATTCTCCGATTTCATGAGCTATACGCCTTCAGATAACTTGAGCTTGGAAACATATTCGTATGCTAGTATCAATTTCTGGACATTCTTAGTTAGAACTATGTTTTAGTTCATTAAGTATTCTGTGTCTCTATTTGTTATATTGATAAAGACTTGAGCTTGGAAACATATTCGTATGCTAGTATCAATTTCTGGACATTCTTAGTTAGAACTATGTTTTAGTTCATTAAGTATTCTGTGTCTCTATTTGTTATATTGATAAAGACTTGAGCTTGGAAACATATTCGTATGCTAGTATCAATTTCTGGACATTCTTAGTTAGAACTATGTTTTAGTTCATTAAGTATTCTGTGTCTCTATTTGTTATATTGATAAAGACTTGAGCTTGGAGACATGTTCGTATGCTAGTATCAATTTCTGGACATTCTTAGTTAGAACTATGTTTTAGTTCATTAAGTATTCTGTGTCTCTATTTGTTATATTGATAAAGACTTGAGCTTGGAGACATGTTCGTATGCTAGTATCAATTTCTGGACATTCTTAGTTAGAACTATGTTTTAGTTCATTAAGTATTCTGTGTCTCTATTTGTTATATTGATAAAGACTTGAGCTTGGAGACATGTTCGTATGCTAGTATCAATTTCTGGACATTCTTAGTTAGAACTATGTTTTAGTTCATTAAGTATTCTGTGTCTCTATTTGTTATATTGATAAAGACTTGAGCTTGGAGACATGTTCGTATGCTAGTATCAATTTCTGGACATTCTTAGTTAGAACTATGTTTTAGTTCATTAAGTATTCTGTGTCTCTATTTGTTATATTGATAAAGACTTGAGCTTGGAGACATGTTCGTATGCTAGTATCAATTTCTGGACATTCTTAGTTAGAACTATGTTTTAGTTCATTAAGTATTATGTATCTCTATTTGTTATATTGATAAAGACCTATGGTCGAAACGTCGAGTGACTTTTATTTTTATATTTAATGATTTATCTTTCCTTACAGTAATTCTGTAATATACGTGTCTTATGTACATACGCGCATTTGCTCAGTAATATCACAGCCTCCACACGGTTTTCTCCAGATCTGATCTGAACCAGTTTGACCAATTCAGATTTGTAGGTTTTCGGACATCGCTTTATTTGTATACATGGAGCCCGTAATCGACATCTGATCTTTTTCTTTTTTTTTGAACGCTTGTTAACCACTCTTTGTGATTTGTATGTGATCTGAGTCAAAGAGCGATTGTACGTTTTGTCAGTTATGCGTCTACAAGTAGGCCAGCACATCCGATTTCTGCGACGCTTTTATTTACTAAGGTAGCATCCTAGGGTCTACATCAGTCGCCTCTTACGACATGCATTGTAGGTCGCAGTGGTACTATTCTTCGCTTCCCTTGCTGGCTCCGGCACAACACGGACGATTTGCTCAGTAATATCACAGCCTCCACACGGTTTTCTGCAGATCTGATCTGAACCAGTCTGACCACCTCGGATCTGTAGGCTTCCGGACATCGCCTTATTTGAACATGTGGAGCCCGTTATCAAAATCTGAACTTATTCGAACGCTCCATATCGACCACTTGTTAATCACTCTTTGTGATTTGTATGTGATCCGAGCCTAAGATCGATTGTACGTTGTGCCAGTTATGCGTCTACAAGTAGGTCAGCACATTCGATTTCTACGACGCTTTTTATTTACTAGGTAGCTTCCTAGGCACCTACCTCAGCCATTTATTACGACATGCCTTGAAGGTCGCAGTTTTATTATTCTTTGCTTCCCTTGCGAGCCCTGGCAACACACGAGCAGAAATCTGATCCCTCTCTAGCCTAGCGAGCACCGCCCAGACCGATGTACCAGATCTCCCCATAAATTCTATTCATGTGGAAATCTGATTCATGCAACCTTAGCATTGATGTGTTTTACGTCACATATTCAGAACCATTTGGAGCTCTGGTGCTTATCCTTCGGCGATGTGTCCGGTTTCAGCCAGCGTTTACTCGGTTCGCTCTCCATTCTGTAGCCATCTAGTGTTTTTACGGTGTGGGGTAGCTAGCCCACGCCCAACCTCCTAGTCGCCTCTTACGACATGTGTGACAGGTAACAGTGGTTCTATTCTTTACACCCAAATTTGGGCCCCGGTAACCACTCGGGCGTTCGTCTGATCTGAATCTGTTCTGCATTTTCGCGTAGTAACATACCAACTGAAAATAAATATTTATGTTATTTTTCTGGCCCTAGAAAAATTTACGTAGACGCTTATGCTTGACATGATATGCTCTTCTATTATTACAGAATGCCCTCCAGGTTCCTACGGGTCTCATTGTGATCAAATTTGTTCCAACGGTTGTTCCTACACATGCTACCATATAAGCGGGGAATGTATCTGCAAACCTGGTTTTATAGGAGATAAATGTGAAGGTTTCTAACTTAGTGTTGTTATGTCTTAATTTACCTATTCACTACTCAGTTTAGTTTACCTCTGAACTATATCTAACAAAAGTGGGTGGTACAGTCCATCAGGGGGTGTTGAAGCCTTCCAGGGGGCGTAGTGGGTTCAGAAGCATTTGGGGGACGTTCAGACGATTACTGATCGGTGGCTCCTTATAAAAGAAATTAATAATATATATTTTAAAATAAATTATTTTCGTGATTTTGTTATCGAATAATCATTTAAAATTTAAGTTCTGTATTTTAATTCATCTTATGCGCGTCTTAAATAATCAATGTTTTCATCAATTTTCTATTTTATGCAATCATTTGAAAATTGACCATGTATGAAAGAAATATATATATATCAATTTTCTATGTCAAAGAAAACAGAGTATGTATGTGTGTGTGGGGGGTGGGGAAAGGGGAAGAGAATGGCAAACTGTTATAATTGGGTGGAGGAAGGGTTACAAAGTTTATGTCGTGCAAAGTGGGCGGTGGTTCGAAAAGTTTGAAACCTATGCTCTGAACACATTTACTTTGTAATGTATACTAAATTATCCCACATGGAATACAACTAACCATCAATAACAGCATACAATAAAAATAGATCAGGTACTAGAGCCAAAGGAAGACCAAGAAAAGATGGATAGACAATATCAAGACCAGACTAAATAAACACGGATATAACACAAGGGCAACTCATCTGGCCATGGAACTCAAATTAAAGCTCCCACCTCTACGCTTAACGGCAAGATTGGACAACCAATTCCATCATCTGCCTGGGAAAAAAACAAAAGACAATAGACAACTAAATTTTTCCAGTGTACCAGCTTTGTGACATCTTAAGAAATACTGGCTGAGCCAGTGTATCAGCTTTGTGACATCTTAGGAAATACTGTAACCCAGTGTATCAGCTTTGCTAGACAGCTTTGTGACATCTGCGAGCCAGTATTTCGGTTCAGAAGAGTGAAAGTGTTAAACTTCTTTGAATTATCTCGGAAGTTGGATAAGGTACTCCTGTATGGTGGGGGACATTGATAATAAGAAAATCAGGCCTTCACGCAAAAATCAGTCAGAAGCGCTATACCACGAGCCCTGGCTACGCCTGAATTCAAAGCGGATGGACGCAGAAGAAGAAGGAGATGAACCACCCGTGTGTTGCCGGGGTTTCCAAGGGGAGAAAGATTAGAAGCACTGCGACCCACAAGGCATGTCGTAAGATGCGATTGAGGTAGGAAAACACTTACATTTTTCGTATGTTGCGTTCTTGATAAAGAACGTATTGTATATATGTGTATGTATATAAAATGCACACAATTTTTCCATATGTTATCATTCACAAATTATTATCAAATCTCATAAAACAACAGAATTAGCGTTGCTATGTTATTTATTAATACTCTTGCCCAGTGGCGGCTCGTGATTATTTTTGTTGGTTGGGCCAGACACATATTTTAGAAAAAAACCCTGGTTTTGGTTAGGTTATATTTCAATATATAAAATAATATATACATGTTACACATTATTTTTTTTTTTGGGGGTTTGGATCCAAAGGCCCCTAATGACGAGCCGCCACTGACTCTTGCCAATTGTTTAAAACTGTAGAGTGCGCAAAAGGGTTGTTCGACCATTGTGTACCATGAGATGTCCATACGGCTGCGAAAACGGATTATGTGATACTGCTAATTTGAAGTGCTGGAGTTGCAAAAAAGGATTCAGTGGAGACAAGTGCGACGGTCAGTTTTTGCTTTTGCTATGCTTTCATTTTCTCTGCAATTGACTTTCATGATGTTTTTTTCCTTTCTTCCAATATAAAATCATATAAATTTTACGCCACGTGTGATTTATTTACATCACATGATTGATTCATTGATTGATTGATAGGATCATCAGCCGTGAACGTCGGTGAACAACCGTGTGTGCTCGGTTAGTTTTCTTACACATTCATATCTCAGGGACAGTGTACACATTTGGTAACACCGACGAAAGCATCCGATGTAATTTTGAAAATCATAGTTTAAAAAAAAAGAAATATGATTGTAGTTTTTTAATACATTTTGCACGGGCAGCGGCTTTGCAGCCTACTCCTACCATTTTGAACTGTTAAATGTTCTTTTACGTGCTCAATTTGAACACGAGAATTACCTTTTATCGTCCACCCCTAATAGGACTAGGAACTCGATGTCCACTACACTTAGATCAGGGACCTCTGGAAAAATATCTGGACCGCTCCCATGCGGGAAGCGAACCGGTGCACTTGGAACAGAAGCGAGAACCTTACCTCTACGTCACAGAGAACCCCCCAAAGACATTCTTTAGGCCAACAGCGTGGTACACTTACACTTAGACAGCTTTTGCCTCCTAAAGCTTACAGTTTTCAGTTTTTAATATTGTCATTGCACTCCAGATATGTCCATAGATGCCCTGATCGCCTTCGGAATATCTCCAACGTCGTCCAGCGACTGACAGTACCAGTTCGATTTTGATTGATGAGCCTACTCATATACCTGTTGTGCTGTTCTTTTCTGGCCACTCAATCGTCAATCCAGCTCTTGCAATCTAGTAGTTGACGTGAATTGGTTTAATGAAATCTTCTTTGCGGCCACACTCTATGGGGAGTTCAAAATATCAGCTCTATCCATTGGCTGGCCTCTAATATGCTGGCAGAGCCAGCCAGCTTGTCTGCTTTCTCACTGTCAACGACACCCATGTGCCCAAGAACCAAGATACGGATTAATTGTTGATACTTGTGCTTGTAGTGATTCAGTCAATTGCCTGCGTACTGAACCAGCTTCCAGCTTGCAAACTTATTAGTTGTGAATATCTTGCATGTTTGCTGTCATGCCTCAGTCTTCTTCTTCTTCCAACGTTTTCAGACATCATTTTGTATACTTTTAAAGTAGTTAGTGGTAAACCCGGGAGTCCATCTCCATATAGCTTGTCTTGGACTGACATCATTTTGTATACTTTTAAAGTAGTTAGTGGTCAACCGAGTTCCATGTACATCTCCATATAACTTGTCTTGGGCTGACATCGATTTGTATACTTTTAAAGTAGTTAGTGGTCAACCGGAGTCCATGTACATCTCCATATAGCTTGTCTTGGACTGAAATGGGGATTGACCATGTGTTTTCTCTCTGTTCCTTGTATGTTGGACATTCTTGCAGTATGTGTGTCTCTGTCATCTTGCTGGTGCCACATGTACATATGTCAGATGGGCCTATTTTATACTTGTTAAACAGATGGTACCTCATTCTATTGTGCCCTGTTCGTAGACGAAAAATGACAACCTGTTCCTCTCTACTTAGTTGGCGGTAAGCATCGTCCTTTCATGCCCTGGGTGATCTCTCAGCCATTTGTTCTTGTAGGCCATTTTTATCCGTACTTTGCTTCCTCATATGTCATACCGGTGTCTACTCGTGGTAGCCTGCTGTCTGTTTTTGCCAATATTGCTGGCAGTCTCATTGCCAGATATTCCGCAGTCAGATGGTATCCACTGTATTACCACTCTAGAGAAAATGTTGCATACTTGGTGTAGTGATGCTTGCAGTTCCATGCCAGAGTCTAAGCTTCGTAGTCATTAGATCAAAGTATTGAGAACAAAGGTGGGTCACATATAGGACTTCAGGCGTGTTCCTTGCGAAACGTCGCTTTCCTAACAGCTCACTGAAAACCTGTCTCTAGAAAGTTTTCGCACCTCCTCCTGCGTCATGTTCAAGGTTTCTTTGATGTCCTGCTGCCACCTTCTTCTTGGTCGTCCCCTGCCTCGTATTCCAGGAATCATGCCTTCCATTACCACTCTTTCCAAAACACTGTAACGTTTAAGGTGTTCTAATATTTCATATGTTATTTATGAGCCAATGCTCCTCAATATGCAAGTCTTGTAGGATGTCTTTATTATTTTCTCATCTTTAATTTGTATATTGATATCTTTAAGTTCTCTGTTTTAAGTTATGACTTCTGTCTTTGGAATACTTGTGATTAAATTTCCAAAATCTTAGAGTGTGCGGATGGGTTGCATGGCCCACTATGTGACAATGAGTGTCCGCTGGCCTGCGAGAACAGACTGTGCAACAGAGAATCAGGAACTTGTATACAATGCAAATATGGATTACCTTAGAACTGTGCAAGGTTAGTTTTATTTGATATCAAACTTCCGTACAACTTTCTTTCAATCTTTTTCTTTTCTTTTAATATTTCAACTAGCATTTGTTGGTTTTTCATATTTTGTAACCCCATTTCATCTAAACCAGTGATGGTAATCTACGGCTCGCGCCGAGAACCGCCCGCCAAACAATTTTGAGTGGCTCTCGAAGACTATGAAACATTACAATACTTTGTGCTATGCTAAAAAGGAAAAGTACAAACACAGACGTACAAATTTTGATTATAAACCAACGTAAAAGAAAACAAAGGAATTATAATAAACAAATGTTTGACAATGTCCCTGAAAATTATTCTTCAAATCTCTAGATCGCACAAGTAAGACACGTGTTCAGATAAAACACTTATTTTGACGATACTAACTCAGATGCTGAGCAGACAGTGTCGGTTGAAGTCTTTGACAACGAAACTGAAATGCTACGGTACTTTCCTCTCTCTTTTCTTCTTCTCCTTGCGTTCGTCCGCTAGAAGTTCAGGCGTAGTCAAGACGCTGTGTGTTACGCTTCTGATTGACTTTTGCGTGAAAGCCTGCTTTCCTTATTATCAGTGTCCACCGTCGTACAGACATGCCTTCTCCTACTTCAGCCGTCCTCTCTCTCTCTCTCTCTCATTCCCGTCCGACTAAACCTAAGTCATTACGATTTCTATAATATATTAACTCGTGCATGCAAATGAAGTAATTTATATGTTTTCAGTATGTAGAGTATCCTATCCTCTGTACACTCATTGTTTCAGATCCTATCCTGGAATATCAAGGTTGTCAACTTCAGATAAGATTTAATAAAGGAAGAAATCCTTCTTCATACCTTCAGCTATATTGGAAAATACATTGTTATGCCCTCATTTTTTCTTTTGACTGTCCGACGATGCTTTATGTTCAACATCACGCCGTCCGCTTACTTCACAGAAGTAAAGTAAGGAACCCTTTCATACCTCGTGGTATATAGTCAATACAGTGTTAGGCCTGTATTTTTCATTGACCGTCGGCACACGGTGGTCAGCATCACGCCCCGCGCCTTTACTTTCCCAGAGCATGTCTGGTACCCAGTTGAGGCTGGCCTGAGGCTCGACCTGAGAGCCGTCGTGGTCGGGAAAAATTCCACGCGCATTGCGGAGCTGAACCCAGACCACCAGCCTTGCGAAGCGAGTTCACTAACAACTACGCTACAGCGGCTCTTTACTTCTCAGTGCTTTTCTGGTATTCAATTGAACTTGTCGACAAGAAGCCGCTTTGATCGGAAATATTCACGCCCACTGTGGAATTGAACCTTGGTCGACAAGAGCCGCTTTGATCGGAAAAATATTCCACGCCCACTGTGGAATTGAACTGACTAGACAATAGAAGTAAGCCACTAACAGCTACGCTACTGCAGCGCTTACCTCAGATTTACATTCTGAACCCTTTCACAGCGTAATTTTGATACACTCTGGACGTAGGTTATAGTGCAATGAATACTGAAATAGCCAGGATAATAATAATATGCTTTCCTGAAAATGAAAAACACACTATACGTGAACTCACTACCATGACATTGCGAAAACGAGTACTCCAGTGCTATATTGAACCAATACTTATGTGTGGCAGCGAATCATGGAAAATGAACAAACAATCAATACGATCATTGGAGGCCACAGAGATGTGGTTTAACAGAAGAATGCTGAAATTTCCATGACAGCGAGAAAACAAATGAGGAGATTTTAAATCAGCTTGCAAA
Organism: Arion vulgaris; assembly: GCA_020796225.1. Taxonomy (NCBI): domain Eukaryota; kingdom Metazoa; phylum Mollusca; class Gastropoda; order Stylommatophora; family Arionidae; genus Arion; species Arion vulgaris. The sequence goes on along the minus strand of CM036755.1, from coordinate 54,990,481 downwards.
AAAACCTTATCAAGAATACGAATCCGACAATCAGGTTCTACGGTATATAATGCGAGAGAAGGTTTAGAACATTTAGTGACTACAGGTAAAATTCAGGAAAGGAGATCATGGAAGACGAGGAGATGTTAGATGGCCTGACATCATGGTTCAACACAAGATCGACGTCAGAACTGATTACATCCACCAAGCAAGAGAGTTGTGAGAGACTGATGCCTTTACGCCGGCAGGCACGTGACTTGATTGATTGAATAATAGTTACTGTCTATCGCAAGCGATGATGACAACAGCCTCAGACGTGTATTGCAGTACTTCTCTAGTGTGTGAGGAGGTGACTGTAGAGTCAATCTTCGAACACAATCCACTACAGGTGGAATACATGATCTAGGTTTAGACATGTTCGTGTTGTGTGTTTTGTCTCTGCACGCAGCTCGCGTTTACTGCGCAGTATACTGTCTTTATGTTATCTTAACAAATACTGGGAGACAGTATACTGATTTAACAAATACTGAGACAGTATACTGATTTAACAAATACTGGAGACAGTATACTGATTTAACAAATCTGGAGACAGTATACTGACTTAACAAATACTGGAGACAGTATACTGACTTTATGTTAACAAATTTGGAGACAATATACTGACTTTATATTATCTTAAACAAATTGAGACAGTATACTGACTTAACAAATACTGCGAGACAGTATACTGACTTAACAAATACTGGGAGACAGTATACTGACTTAACAAATACTGGGAGACAGTATACTGACTTAACAAATACTTGGAGACAGTATACTGACTTAACAAATACTGCGAGACAGTATACTGACTTAACAAATCTGAGACAGATCTGACTTAACAAATACTGGGAGACAGTATACTGACTTAACAAATATGGAACATTACTGACTTAACAAATACTGGGAGACAGTATACTGACTTAACAAATACTTGGAGACAGTATACTGACTTAACAAATACTGGGAGACAGTATACTGACTTAACAAATACTTGGAGACAGTATACTGACTTAACAAATACTGGGAGACAGTATACTGACTTAACAAATACTGGGAGACAGTATACTGACTTAACAAATACTTGGAGACAGTATACTGACTTAACAAATACTGGGAGACAGTATACTGACTTAACAAATACTAGGAGACAGTATACTGACTTAACAAATACTGGGAGACAGTATACTGACTTAACAAATACTAGGAGACAGTATACTGACTTAACAAATACTGGGAGACAGTATACTGACTTAACAAATACTGGGAGACAGTATACTGACTTAACAAATACTGGGAGACAGTATACTGACTTAACAAATACTTGGAGACAGTATACTGACTTAACAAATACTGGGAGACAGTATACTGACTTAACAAATACTGGGAGACAGTATACTGACTTAACAAATACTAGGAGACAGTATACTGACTTAACAAATACTAGGAGACAGTATACTGACTTAACAAATACTGGGAGACAGTATACTGACTTAACAAATACTAGGAGACAGTATACTGGCTTTGGCTTTATGTCATCTTAACAAATACTGCAGGCCATTATATAGGCAATGAAGAGTGAATGGGTTAACTTCACTGACAGTGTATGTCGCGTTACAGATCAATTGTTGTAGTTGCTGTTATGATACGTATAAAGGCACTGTTGATAACCATCTCCATCTTTGTCTTGTAATGATGATCAACAATGATGTTGAATGAGCCTAAACAGTGTAGTTGTTAGTGAACTCCTTAGGCTTGTGGTACGGGTTCAATTCCACAGTAAGTGGGGCATTTTTCCGACTCTTAATGACTCTCAGATCGACCCAGGCTCAATTGGGTACAAGGAAAAGCACTGGAAAGTAAAGATTCCTAACGTGATGTTGATTACATCACCCATCGTGTGCCGACGGTCAATGAGAAGTATCAGCCTAATACCGTATTATCCTATATATCTCGTAGTATAAAACGGGTTCTTATACTTTACTCAATGGTAAACTACTGAACGTATAATTAGTGCCTAGAAAATCAGCCACTCGTTTACTGTGGTTGATGGCTACGTCCTTTAGGATATGCCACGATTTTCATCTTCAAACTTTACTACAATGATGCACATCTCTTTCATTTCAAAAGCTCGTAATTTACTTTGATATTTTAGTCAGAATCTTTGCAGGATTATTCTTAAACATTAATTTTAAAATTAATTCATTTAATTATAAATAAGAGGTTCTTTTCAACCAAAGGGGAATGCATAGTTCAGCAAACATTAAGATGTGTAGTCGTGACGAGAATTAATGAACATCGAACTGGCGTGTTGGGCCGCTGGACGTTGCTGGATTTGCTGAGGGAAGATTGGAGCACCTATGACAAATCGAGTGCTATGATGATATTCCTCTGATAACTGATATGCCCAGTGGCTACGAGGCCCAAATTGGGGTGTAAAGAAAAGAACCACTGTTACCTGCCACGAATGTCCTAAGAGGCGATTAAGGAGGTTTGGCTGAAATCGGATGCACGTGTCCGCTAGAGAATGCTAACCCGAAACAAATGCCTGCAGAAAACGGATGCACCAGGTCGTAAGGCGCATAACATGGTGCAACGAACCCTCACAATGAGGAATGGAATAACGGATTCTACGGTCGCCAATCTGCCTCGAGATGGCCAGCAGTAAGAATGTCAGATCTACCATCACGAGGTGGCCAAAACTTACTGCGGAAGAGATCATACAAACGGGAAGCAGAAATCATGGAATTATATCCTAGAACTGCCCACAGTATGCAGACTTGAGAAGAAGAGTTGCACTTACACAGCGTCCAGACAAACTGTGTGCGTGGTTGATAATCTGAGGCAGACGGCTGCCTTTATTAAGAAATCGAAATCCTATCTAGGAGAATGCAGAAGACAAACTGTATGACGTGGCTGATAATTTGAGGCAGACGTCTACCTTTATTGAATCCGAAATCCCAATCTAGTGAGAACGCAGAAGAAGAAGAATATAACTGATAACTGAGTTCCGTTTAGTTATTCTGCTGTTCAACTCAGTGGGAATTCCAGAAATTTGACCACACCGTTACGTTCCAGTATTGATAAATAAATGTATTCAATTCCATCGTCTGACATCCTATGCAACATGATTGATTCAAAGGTATGGACTTAATGCTTTCCTTGATGAAACACTAAGTAGAAGGAGAGAATTTGTGCAAATGGAAAAGTCACATTCCCCAAAACAAATAATTTGTTGTTGTTGCCGAAAATGATCTGGTATAGCAAGTACAATGTTCCACTAACTTTTTCGTAATCCAGAAACAATTGAGCTTTCAGCTCTTCGGCTCGGTGCCATGGACATCGTAACTGTTCGGTTCGGTGCCACGAACACCGTAATCTGGGAATCTGTGACTTTTTGCCAGCCCGCGGAATTGAACCCACACAAGAGGTAGTCACCCGCAGTCCAACGGCACTGAACACGCTGGGCAGGCGGGCAATTTCACTAACATATTAGACTATTTTTTACCTGGACGTCAACGGACGAGAATTCTAAAATAATAGACTTTATAATAATACAACAAGGAGGGAGAAGAAACATAACAATAGCCAAACCACTATCTAGAGCAGACTGTAGAAGTGATCACGAGCTAGTAATGATGATGTTTAAATGTAAACTAGAAGAAACATAACAATAGCCAAACCACTATCTAGAGCAGACTGTAGAAGTGATCACGAGCTAGTAATGATGATGTTTAAATGTAAACTAGAAGAAACATAACAATAGCCAAACTACTATCTAGAGCAGACTGTAGAAGTGATCACGAGCTAGTAATGATGATGTTTAAATGTAAACTCTGAAAATTAAAGTAGAAAGCGAAACTAGTAAAAGTTGACACTAAAAAAATACTAGAGGAATATGGAATAGAAGTGAAGAACAGATTTGAAATACTGATGACAGTCCTGAAAGAGATGACACCATATGTGCTAGTCTCACATTCTCGAGATGTCTTATTGTCTTCAGCTATAGATATGGTGCCACACCGATAAGACAGAAAGAATGAGTGGATTGCAAACGATGTTCGCATGGTCTGTAGTGTTTTGTATGTTTGTTAAGTAGATTATTAAAGCATTTTTTTGTCTCTGTTGCTAAGTGGTTAAGTGGGTTAAGTGGTTAAGTGGTTAAGTGGTTAAGTGGTTAAGTTGTTAAGCAATTACCATACGTTCCGAAGGTCGTGGGTTCCAATCTGGACAGATATATTCTTTTCACGAGTGTATTTTTTTCCAGAGACCCCTTGAATGTCTGCAGGAGCTATGGAGTTTGTGATTGCTCCAATACTTTTGGCAGGTGTCGTGTCACTACTGCGGGAGAGGGGACCAAGCCATATGGGTTTCAATCAGATGCAATGAAGTCAATCCATGGGCTTAAAACCTATTTTAAAAATTCTTCTAACAATAGTATTATTCTATTTGTTTCGTGCTCGCCAGCTAAGAATTAATTTTTTAGTCATGCATCTGACTGATTTTTGCGGGAAGGCTTGCTTTCCTCACCACCAGCTTCCCTGGTCATTCCGGCGAGCCTTACTCAGACTTAGGTAATATTATATAAGGGAGATAATCAAATGTTATATCAAGTGTTATTTCCCTTTGATTAATTATCTCCCATGATAGATTGTCCTGAACATTATTTTGGAGCGTTGTGTAACAAGAAGTGTTCTGCCAACTGTGGAACGATACGTGTGAAAGAGAGTCTGGAAAATGTCAGACATGTCGTTACCAATTCACTGGAGATGAGTGCAATGGTTAGTTTTCTGTGTCTGTATCAATATTATCAATATTAACTCCTTGTGAACCAAATGACACACTGCGCGGCTTTGGATGGGACGCCTTTTTACCTGGAGCCACACTAACGGGCGTTTTTATTATTTAAAACAAATGGCTTGTAAAAATGATTTTTGTCCTAGCCCACTAGGAGTTAAATTAGAAATAAAGAGCAAAAAATCAATCAATCAATCAATCAATCAATCAATCAATCAATCAATAAATCAATCAATCAATCAATCAATCAATCAATCAATCAAGTGCCATGCCTATAGGTATAGGCCATCATGTCTCTCCACAACTCTCTCTTCTTAGTGCAGTTAATCAGATCGAAAAGGCGTAGATCCGGGCCAAAATATACGGCAGAATGGATCGTTCCATAGGGTACCCTAGTAAATAAACAGCTAGCTGAAGCCGGGTGACCGGCTAGTCACTATGGGCGCATAATCGCACAACGTAGAACAAGCGGGATTGTCAAAGAATCAATTATATATCACAAGAAGAATGATAAAATTGGCCGTGAAGAACGAGCAAAAGAAGAAGGAGAAGAAAGCATGACTTCATGACACGGAAGAGTGTCAACATCTGAGATGATAGCAAATACCATCGACAGAGATTAGTGGTGATCATTGATTGCATACGCCAGTCGGCACGGCACCTGGTGATGGTGATGAATGTCGTGGTTCATGGCGATGATTTCATTTCCATCCCATCTATGGTTCATCCTATTTTTATACAGACAATCAACAAATGGTAGCAGTCACTATACATTTTAAATTACATATACATTTCTTTCTCTTTTCTTTAATCATATTTTGTAACAGTTCAAATATTTTGTGTACAGAGTTCAACATATTTTGTGTAACAGAGTTAAAACATATTTTGTGTAACAGAGTTAAAACAAAAATAAATTTATAGAACGGACGTTTGTGTGCGCTTCATAAAAAGCTTTTTGCCTCTTTTATCTCTTGAGGTACTCTTTTGCGTGGACGGCCTTTGCTCTGTATCCACTTTATCGAATTAACAGTGTCTTTGTGGCGCACTGCCTGTTGGTAATCTGCTTATGTGGCCAAACCATTTAATTTGTTGTCTCTTGATGAAGTTCAGTACTGATGTTGTACCCATTTTTTCCCCTGATATCTTCATTTCTCAACCGATCTCTTCATGATACTCACATCATTCTGTGTAGACATTTCATCTCTGTCGTGACTAGTTTTCTTCTATCATTTGATGTCAGCGTCCAGGTTTGGCAGTGATAGCATTATGTTGGGAGAAATATTGTGTCGAACTATGAAAGACTCTATGAAAGAATATTATGTAGAAATATTGCTCTTTTAGTGTTTCTGGTGACATGTTTATATTTTAAGAGTCAGGACATTATGTAACATTTACGTAAAATTTGTGTTTGAAAGTTGTATGTTTTATTTCTGGTATAATCTCTTATTTTCTCCCCCACATTTTATACAGACAAAATAAGAACAACACACACGCACACACACGCGCGCCGAGCACACACACACAAACGTGGAACCGCAGAAAGTATGTAGCAATGTACAGTATGTAGCAATGTACAGTATGTAGCAATGTACAGTATGTAGCAAAGTAAACTATGTAGCAATGTACGGTATGTAGCAATGTACATATGTAGCAATGTACATATGTAGCAATGTACACTATGTAGCATTAACTATGTGCAATGTACACTATGTAGCAATGTAAACTATGTAGCAATGTACACTATGTAGCAATGTAGTATGTAACTATGTACAGTATGTAGCAATGTACAGTATGTAGCAAAGTAAACTATGTAGCAATGTACGGTATGTAGCAATGTACATTATGTAGCAATGTAAACTATGTAGCAATGTAAACTATGTAGCAATGTAAACTATGTAGCAATGTAAACTATGTAGCAATGTACACTATGTAGCAATGTACAGTATGTAGCAATGTACACTATGTACAATGTACACTATGAGAAATAACTGTGCAATGTACTATGTGCAATGTACATTATGTAGCAATGTAAACTATGTAGCAATGTACACTATGTAGCAATGTAAACTATGTAAGCAATGTACTATATAGCAATGTACACTATTAGCAATGTACAGTATAGATACTCATACAATTATTTGTCTTATAAAATTTGCTTCATCTACTCTCTTCTCGCTTGTCTTTTTACACCCAGTCGGGGTATAAGCCTTCAACTAACTCGTGTTCATAGTTATATGGTTTTGTAGCAAGTTGGAACCGCATAAGGTAGCCACGCAAGCCAACACATAACGTACGGGAGAATACTAATTTTATCAAACAGGCAATCCATCGTGGCAATCTGCCATGTCTACAGGATTTGTAAGCCGGTCAAGAGATACGTGAAGATGTTACTACATAGAGCTATTGACCGTCCAATATGAGGTCATTCTCTTATTATGGGTGGGTGGGGGAATGGGGGCAACATATACACTATTACTACGACATGTGAATGCTATCCTCTTCGATCCTTATCCGCTTTGCCAGACTTAAGGCTGTTACCAGGGCAACCTCGCGGAGGTGGGGTAGGGTCTTGGTCAATGCCAGCTCATTGACCCTGGCACCACTGTCCTTTATTTCTTGCGTCTTTAACTCCATGTCCTTGGTGACAATAATCAAAGACGGCAATATATAGTCCATCAATTTGAAGTGGATCTACGCAACGATTACTTATGATACTAGAATCATGATAATGATGTTGATGATGACTTATTATACTAGAATGATGATAATGATGATGATAATGATGTTGATGGTGACTTATGATACTATAATGATGATGATGACAAATTGTAGGAAAATGTGAACTGTAATGAGTTGCACAATTCTTCTTCTTCTGCGTTCTCACTAGACTGGGATTTCGGATTCTATAATAAAGGCAGCCGTCTGTCTCAAATTATCAGCCACACCATACAGTTTGTCTTCTGCGTTCTCACTAGATTGGGATTTCGGATTCTCTAATAAATGCAGCCGTCTGCCTCAGATTATCAGCCACGCCATAGTTTGTCTTGGACGCTAGTGTAGTGGGCCACCTCTTTCTTCTCAAGTCTGCATACTGGGACAGTTCTGTAGGATATAATTCCTATGATTTGTGCTTCCCTGTGTGTGCGACCTCTTCCGCAGTAAGTTGTGACCACCCTCGTGATGGTAGGTCTGATATTCTTAATGCGTGGCTAAATCTCCGAGGCAGATTGGCGACCATAGAATCCGTTATCCCATTCCTCATTATGAGGAGTCGTTGCACCATGTTATGCACCTTACGGCCTGGTGCATCCATTTTCTGCAATCATTTGTTTCGGGTTAGCATTCCCTAGCGGACACGTGCATCCGATTTCAGCCAAACCTCCTTAATCGCCTCTTACGATATGCGTGGCAGATAACAGTGGTTCTATTCTTTACACCCCAAATTTGGGCCCGGTAACCACTCAGACGAGTTGCACAATTCAGCTACAACTGAAGTTTCAGAATAATGAAAGATTTTCCTGATTGTGTCTCTAATCTGGTTTTAGCATTTCGTCGTGAGGATAGGAAGAGATTTATTGAACGGGTTTTTAATGTCAATCTAACGGGTTTTCTTCTTCTTCTTCTTCTTCGAACTCTCCACATCGACAACTTGTTAACCACTCTGTATGATTTGTATGTGATCTGAGCCTAAGAGCGATTGTACGTTGTGCCATTTATGCGCCTACATGTAGACCAGTACGTCCGATTTCTGCGATTTAAAAAAAAAATTATTTTATTTTATTTTTATTTTTATTTACTAAGGTAGTTTCCCTAGTTCCTACATCAGTCGCTTCTTTCGACATGCCTTGTGGACCGCAGTGGTACTATTTTTTGCTTCTCTTGCGGTCCCAGGTATCACACGCGCGATTGACTTGTCCAACCTGGGTGATCATTCCAGGTATATAAGTTCCGCCGTCATAGTCACTGTATCATTTGACACACCAGCAATGTACGACATAAAGTAATTGTAACGACATAAAGTAATTGTACGACATAAAGTAATTGTACGACATAAAGTAATTGTACACGACATAAAGTAATGCGACATAAAGTAATTGTACGACATAAATAATGAGACATAAAGATTGTAAGACATAAAGAATTGACACGACATAAAGTAATTGTACACGACATAAAGTAATTGTACACGAATAAAGTAATTGTACGACATAAAGAATTGTCGACATAAAGTAATTGTACGACATAAAGTCAATTGTACAGACATAAAGAATTGTACACGACATAAAGTAATTGTACACGACATAAAGTAATTGTACACGACATAAAGTAATTGTCTCACGACATAAAGTAATTGTACACGACATAAAGTAATTGTAGACATAAGAATTTAAGACATAAATAATTGTACACGACATAAAGTAATTGTACACGACATAAAGTAATTGTACACGACATAAAGTAATTGTACGACATGAATTGTACACGACATAAAGTAATTGTACACGACATAAAGTAATTGTACACGACATAAAGTAATTGTACACATAAATAATTGTACACGACATAAAGTAATTGTACACGACATAAAGTAATTGTACACGACATAAAGTAATTGTACACGACATAAAGTAATTGTACACGACATAAAGTAATTGTACACGACATAAAGTAATTGTACCGACATAAAGTAATTGACAATAAAGTAATTGTCACACATAAGAATTGTACACGACATAAAGTAATTGTGCTAATAATGACGAAAAAGTATTGAACGAATAAAGTAATTGTACGACATGTTTGTAGACATAAAGTAATTGTACAGACATAAGTATTGTACGAATAAGTAATGTACACGCATAAGATTGTAACTAGTATTTCCATAATATGTCACGCATGTCAATAGTCACACAGCATGTACGACATAAAGTAATTGTACACGACATAAAGTAAATTGTACACGACATAAAGTATTGTCACGACATAAAGTAATTGTACACGACATAAAGTAATTGTACACGACATAAAGTAATTGTACACGACATAAAGTAATTGTACACGACATAAAGTAATTGTACAGACATAAAGTAATTGTCCATAGAAATTGTAAACTGTTTGTACGATAAGTATTGTTTACATAATCCTCAATCTAGAATGTCAGAAAAAGTATGGTGAACGGATGTAATTGTACAATGTTCTGACACGTTTAGATGAAAAATGTGATCAGAATTCCGGAGTGTAGTCGATGTCAACTCGCTACAGTGAGAAACATGCAAGTTAGTTCTGAATAAATAATAATAATAATAATTTACAAATAAGTAATCTGTACGTATAGTTACATTGGCCGCATAGCATTTCTCATCACTTATCTGTGCAACTCAATCTCTCCATGGAACTGGACTGAAGTATTGCCTCTCTAGCAATGTTCATTTCAGGCTCCCTAGTCGTCCACTTAATGAACCTCTGCATCCCACTTCATGCACGCTTATATTGTTGATCATTTCTTCTAATAAGTGTTCACCATATTTCAATCTTCTTCACTTATAACAGTTGTCATCTAGTAATGACAGACATGTTTCTTGATTATAATTACTAATTACAATTTTAAAATAAAATAGAAACTGTAAGTTATATAGTAGTTTGTTCCTTTCGTTCCAAAGGGCACATAGAGCAGAGGTTTTCAGATCTCCATGTAATGCAGGTTCGTTCTAGCATTGGAAATCTTGTATGGTTTTTACATTCCAATAGTTTACTTTCTTGTAGGATTGTTCTTCGAAGAGTGGTCTTTGGTCTTCCCGTTTTCTTTTCCCAACTGGTGACCACATAAGGACTTGTCGATTTATTCTCTTTTCGTCTGATCTAAGAACATGACCTAAATATTTCCACCTTCGTTTCCTTAAATATTTGATACGGAGTTGTTGGTGTGTTCTATCTCTCACTGTGTTGTTAGAAACGAAATCACTCCATTTTACTTTTAATAATTTTCGGTGACTTTTATTCTCAAAGCTGTCCAGTTTCTTATCAATTTTCTTTGTTGATTCCAACTTTCACAACCGTAGTTATATAGTATTAAAACTAAATTAAGAATTTTCAATTCAAATATTGTATCAATCCTAACATATGCCAGTGAGAGTTGTATCAATCCTACATATGTCAGCGAGAGTTGTATCAATCCTAACATATGCCAGTGAGAGTTGGGAAATGACTAAATGGATTTGAAAATGGATGTCTGCGACAAATAATGAATATAAAATGGAACGAATTCAGGAGAAGTGATGAAATCAGAGACATGTCTGGTCAACCACTAGTGACAACTGTTATAAGAAAGAGAAGATGGAGATATGTTGGACACACCTTGAGAAGAAGTAATAAAAAATACCAAAGCAGGCATTGAAGTGGGATGCAAAGGGTTCAAGAAAGAGAAGACGACCTATTGAAACCCTTAAACGAACTTTGATGCGATAGGCAACAAATATCGGACTCAATTCCATGGAAGAGATTGAGCGAGTTGCCTAGGACAGAGCGGTATGGAGAAATTACGTCCAGGCTCTATGTAACGTATAACGATACGAGAGGAATATATCATGAAAATTTGAATTGAAAAATCCTCCGTGTTATGTCGGAACCCGCAAGGGAAGCAAAGAATAGTACCACTGCGACCTGCATGGCATATCGTAAGAGGCGACTGAGGTAGGAACTTGGGAAGCTATCCTTGTAAATAAAAAGCGTGGCAGAAATTGGAAGTGCTGGCCTACTTGAAGGTGCACAACTGGCACAACGTACAATCGCTCTTAGGTTTGGATCACATACAAATCACACAGAGGTGTTAACAAGTGGTCGTTTTGGAACGATCGATGAAGAAGAAGAAGAAGTAAAGCTCGCCTGAGGGACAAGATATACTCGTGAAAAGAAAAGCAATTCTCACGCATAAATCAGCCAGACGAGTCGAATTAAGTGCTATGATTATGCCTAAGCAAATCCAATGATAGGACAAATGGCGCCAATTTTAAGATGCAAACATGTCACCATGAACACAAAAGAGCAATGTTCAACACAATCTTTCTCCCAGCATTATGTTACCAGTGCCAAACCTGGACGCTGACAACAAACGATAGAAGAAAACTAGTCACGACAGAGATGAAGTGTCTACGCAGAATGCTAGGTGTAACAAGAAGAGATCGGTTGAGAAATGAAGACAGGAAAAAGTGGGTACAACATCAGTACTAGACTTCATCAAGAAACAACAAATTAAATGGTTCGGCCACGTAAGCAGATTACCAACAGATGTGCACCTCAAAGAGCAATGCTGCTCCGATACAATGGGTACAAAGCAAAAGACCAGTCACGCAAAAGATGGATCGTAGAGATAACAGAGGCGACGAAAGACACTATCTACGAAGCGCATACTAGGCCCGTTTAAGAAATCTCTTCTTGACCTGACGCTGTGAAGCAAACAGTTTAAGAAATCTCTTCTTGACCTGACGCTGTGAGGCAAACAGTTTAAGAAATCTCTTCTTGACCTGACGCTGTGAAGCAAACAGTTTAAGAAATCTCTTCTTGACCTGACGCTGTGAAGCAAACAGTTTAAGAAATCTCTTCTTGACCTGACGCTGTGAAGCAAACAGTTTAAGAAATCTCTTCTTGACCTGACGCTGTGAAGCAAACAGTTTAAGAAATCTCTTCTTGACCTGTCGCTGTGAAGCAAACAGTTTAAGAAATCACTTGACCTGACGCTGCAAGCAAACAGTTTAAGAAATCTCTTCTGACCTGACGCTTGAAGCAAACAGTTTAAGAAATCTCTTCTTGACCTGACGCTGTGAGGCAAACAGTTTAAGAAATCACTTCTTGACCTGACGCTGTGAAGCAAACAGTTTAAGAAATCTCTTCTTGACCTGACGCTGTGAAGCAAACAGTTTAAGAAATCTCTTCTTGACCTGACGCTGTGAAGCAAACAGTTTAAGAAATCTCTTCTTGACCTGACGCTGTGAAGCAAACAGTTTAAGAAATCCTTCTGACCTGACGTTGTGAAGCAAACAGTTTTAGAAATCTCTTCTTGACCTGACGCTGTGAAGCAAACAGTTTAAGAAATCTCTTCTTGACCTGACGCTGTGAAGCAAACAGTTTAAGAAATCTCTTCTTGACCTGACGCTGTGAAGCAAACAGTTTAAGAAATCACTTCTTGACCTGACGCTGTGAGGCAAACAGTTTAAGAAATCACTTCTTGACCTGACGCTATGAAGCAAAAGTTTAAGAAATCACTTCTTGACCTGACGCTGCGAAGCAAACAGTTTAAGAAATCACTTCTTGACCTGACGCTGTGAAGCAAACAGTTTAAGAAATCACTTCTTGACCTGTCGCTGTGAAGCAAACAGTTTAAGAAATCACTTCTTGACCTGACGCTGTGAAGCAAACAGTTTAAGAAATCTCTTCTTGACCTGACGCTGTGAAGCAAACAGTTTAAGAAATCTCTTCTTGACCTGACGCTGTGAGGCAAACAGGATTGGAGAAAAGAAGAAATGACTATACCTGAATTCATAGTGAACGGTTAAAACAAAAATTGTCAATATCTAAGAAATGTTACAATTTTAATGATTTTTCCTCTTATTTTCAGCGCAGGAAGGCTTTGCCACTTACTGGCCTTACTGGCTTCTTTCACTTGTGCTTTTTGTTGCAGTCTTTGCTGCATTAATTATCCGTAAGAAACGTCGAGTCATGCAAGCAGAAGAAAATCCTGAATGAATCAGAGAACAACAAAAATAATAAATAGAGAGAGAGCACTGAACAAAGCGAAAACAAAATTACAGAAAATAATTTAAATTATAATGTGAGACGAGGTCTTCTTTACCTTTAAACTCCCAACGGAACACAGGTCCTCAGCAAACTTCTTTCAGCTCTTTCTTCTCCTGCCATCCCTTCCAATTCTTTCCATGTTTTACATATCTTTTTCATGTCAGTATCCAGCGTTCTTCTCCAGGTATGCCTAGGCCTTCTCCTAGTTCGCTTTCCCTGCGGGATCCAAAACATTACCTGTCTTGCAATGTGTCAGGTCGGTCTTCTCAATGTGTGTCCTATCCATCGCCAACGTTTCTACCTTTCTTATGTTTGTCCTTTTCATATTTGTGAACATTTGTTGGCTTATTTATTTTACTGGGTAAGGTAGCCAGTCTCACGATCGACCCTCCTAAATCATCTCTTACGACATGCCTGGTTGGTACACATTGCTGCATATTCTTTCCCCCCTTTACGGGCCGGCAGCACATGGGCGGTGAGACAAGGTAAGACTGAACTCTGAACTCAAGTTCAGCAAATAACAACATTACACGTTAATGTCACCGTGTGAGATTGCCAATTACAAAGATAGTAATAACAAAGTAATGTAGTTTTACCAAATACAAAAACAATGACAATATCAATATCTGTGTATCATAATTGTTTTTGTATTTGGTAAAACTACAGTACTTTGTTATTACGTGTTTCGACATTTTACATAGTTTTACTGCAGTCTCCAACTATATTGTAATTACAAAGATACAAGACTATCAAGAAGTTTAACGTGACAGTTGTCAGTTATAAAAGATCATAAGACAGTATTCATTGTTTATTGTTTATTTAAGGATCATCTTTATCGCACATCAGACATGTCCATAACTGCTTCGATGTCCTTCCAAGCATATATTTCAGTGTTTTTAAACTAACAACTCCCGTTCTGTGCTGGTTCTCTCTCTCTCTCTCTCTCTCTCTCTCTCTCTCTCACCGGATCACCACTCAGACTGATGTACCAGATTTCTTCATAAATTCTTATTCATGTGGAAGTCTGATTCCTGCAGCCTTAGCATTGGTATGGTTCGTCACATCTTCAGCGTCATTTGGAGCTCTAGTGCTTATCCTTCGGCAAAGTGTCCAGTTTTAGTCAGCGTTTACTGGGTTCGCTCTCCGTCAGCCTTGAACTGTCCCCAGCCGACCTGCAAGGCGGCAGGTTGCTATATTGTTTTAGGGTATTTACCCTTAGACAACCATCCCTCCCGGATTGTTGAGCGTCATTTGCCAAGGTTATCAGTCTTTCTTTGGACTACTTGGTTTGCCTGCCATCCAGTTTTGTTTACGGTTTGCTCCGCTAGCCTTTGATTGTACCCAATCAAACTACAAGACAATAGTAGCACTTTTGTTCACAGAAGATCGTAGTTTTGTCCACAGAAGATGCATGTTTTGTCCATTCTCGATCGTAGTATTGCCCTCTAGTGCATCCGTTCTCCAATTGTCCTTCACCCAATAATGACATGTGACAAAGTGAAATATATAATGTATAAATATCAACGACTGCTTTTGTATCATGTATTAAAGATAAATTGATGTTTAAATAGTTTCGTAAAATGTTCCGTTACACAAAACATGCATCGTTAAATATATATTATAGAACAATAATCAACTTGCTCAAATGCCCGATAAACGCATCCGAAAACAGTTGATGTATTGAAGGGGGCAGACGTTCAGCTGGTGGACAGAAAACACGCTTTAAAGACACCCTTAAAGTGTCTCTGAAATGCTTCGATATAGACACCACGTGCTGGCAATCCCTTGCTCAAGATCGCCAAATGTGGCGCTGTAACAACAAAAGAGGAACCCGCATAGATGAGAATCATCGTGTTGTTGAGGCACAGAGAAAACGAGCTGCGCGAAAAGACAGAGCACACAACACACACATGTCTAACCTTGATCATGTATGTCCCACCTGTGGTAGGGGATTATGTTTTAGGATTGGACTCTACAGTCACCTCCGCACACACCAGAGAGGTGCAGCACACACGTCTGAGATTGTTGTCATCATCGCTTGCGATGGACATCTATTATATAATTATAGAACAATAAACGAGGAAACAAACAATCTCAAGACTATTATACATTTGACCTAAATACTATTTATATTGAATGAACTGTACTACGGTCAACGAATAAACATTATTTGATTTATTGCAACTCGCT
This sequence comes from Arion vulgaris, assembly GCA_020796225.1. Classification (NCBI taxonomy): domain Eukaryota; kingdom Metazoa; phylum Mollusca; class Gastropoda; order Stylommatophora; family Arionidae; genus Arion; species Arion vulgaris. Next base: position 54,974,689 of record CM036755.1, on the reverse strand, counting down.
TGCCTTGTTAGTTTTATTTGTGATGGTATTTGTTTCTCCATATCAGCGTCTGGCCGAATGGATTAGAGATCACATATCTCTTCTTCTTCTTCTTTGCGTTCATTCTTTACGATCAATTTTAATCACTCTTTGTGATGTTTGATTTTTGCTAAGAACATGTATACGTTGCACATTGGTTTGGTAGGCCCTAAACGTATAGACTTCTATACGTTTAGGACACATGCATTCGATTTCAGTCAAATCTCCTTAGTCGCCTCTTACGACAAGCGTGACAGGTAACAGTGGTTCTATTCTTTACACCCCAAATTTGGGCCCCGGTAACCACTCGGGCGAGAGATCACATATAAATCACACAGAGTGGTTAACAAGTGGCGGATGAACTGGATGCCTGAGAGGCAGAGTGAGAGTGTGTTTAATCAGCGAGCAGCGGGAACCATCAGTACTCTTCGATATCTGTTGGGGGAGACTGAGCACCTATGGGTCTGCCCGGAGTGCAATAACGTCAGTTTAGTAACCAATAACAATAACAACAAGTTGTAACATATGGAGCGTTTGAAGAAGAAGAAGCTCAATGTATAACTGTTCATAGTTCATATGTTCGGTTCCAACCTCACTGCAACGGGTCACCCCATAATTGCTCCGTTCCTGTACCAACGAAAATCACACAAAATGCTAACAAATGTCTCATGTGTCGTGAGCTAATTCCAGAATGAAACAGCCGTACCGCCACAAAAAGCAACCAACACCGCATAAATGCATATGGCCATCGCTAAAGTGTCAACACAAAACTGTTCATCACTTGAATTGCAATTCATATCAAAGGGAACATCAATCACGACAAAATCCAGCTTTCTGCACACGCAAAACACTGCATACTGCAGATTGAGTTGTTTCGTCATTACTGCTGTCCGTCATTTGCTGAATACCCACAATCACATCAAACGCACGGTTGACACAGTAAAAAGCATTCCATTTAACATTTATAGACCACAGCGTTGCTCAAGCACTAACTCAGTAGCTCGGCAAACGGAACCGGAAAATACCCTACCAAACATGGCGGAAATGCGCTAGAAAAGTCGTGTCCAGAATCAAACAGTTCTGATTCTGAATAGCCCTCCCGCATTCCGCCATTGCTGGCCCTATTTTTCCTATATGTGTCACTGTATCGTCGGTAACCTATCAACCGATAATCAATAAGGATAATCGATAAGGTGGATGGTAATCAGTGACTCCATGAGTATTATTCGTAAAATCGAATCAGGAATGGTGAAACGCAACTGGGCGGAGGTACTGGTACAGACAATGATCAGAGAAATAACCTTCATTTTTGTCTCTGGGCACGCAGGAGTTAGGGGTAATGAACGAGCTGATAGATTGGCTGGCTTGGCTACAATATCAGAGGGAGCTGACATGGATCGGAATGACATTCTTCCCGCATTGAGAGAGTCTTTTCGAACAGAGGAGTTTTAGGGCTCCTCTGAAAAGTACGACATACTAAATATGCAAAGAGATTGAGTAATCAACATCGAACTGACGTGTTGGGCCGCTGGACACTGCTGGATTTGCTGAGGCGGAGATCGAAGCACCTATGGACATGTCCGGACGTGCTATGATAGTCCTCATATAACTGATAATTGAATCTGCCTTTTTGTTCAATTTCGTGATTGCCTTAGCTTATACTTTGCATTACCAAATACTCTATTTTCAATACATTTTGATGCCGCGTACTCCTCCTCCCCTCCCAATTACCGGACAGCTAAGCAACAGAGGATCAACAGCACTTTCATACCTACTTTGTGTTACCAGAGCCAAACATGAACAATGAGCAAAGTGCAGTCACAAACAATAACTACATGTGAAATGCGCTGCCTGCGAAAAGCTACCAAAACACGTAATCACAAAGTACTGTAGTTTTACAAATTTAAAAAACAATGATAAAATATAGCAACGTTTCGACCAACAAGGCCTTTATCAACAAACGAACAACAGGAGTGACAAATTAAAAAAAACAAATGGACGACCAAATACAAACGTTTCTAATGAAAATCTGGGAATAAAAACGAATAACGAAATAAATGTAACACAAAAAAACCCCATAAAAACTAGAAATAGAACGGAAGAGAAACAATGAAAAATCTAGTAAATATATAACTTGAATACATGCAACATATATCCATATAGATTACAAGGCATGGGAAGAGAAAGTACTAAGAAGCATAGGAATGTAATACGTTGAGCCCACGTGGTCGCAATGTACCATACAAAGAAATCAACCGATTCTCCAGAGCAAATCGACTGCGATCATCCGAGGAACATGATCGGATGGCTGTGACCTGGACATCGTGAGCTCCTAAATGGCCAGTATCATTGAAATGGGTTGCTACAGGGGTCACAGAGCATTGGCGTATGTCGCGCAAGTGTTCGGCGAATCGGTCACTGAGCCTCTTGCCTGTCTCGACGATATAAGTCTTGTTACACCGCTTACAGATAATGGCATAGATAAGATTACGGGACTCGCATGTGAAACCATCGTCAATAAGAAACGTGACTAAATAAAAAGATACAGTACGCGTCTGTATCACATAAGCACACTTGTTGCAACGCCGACGGGGTCACACTGAACAGTCCCAAAATGAGTCTGGATTTTGAACTTAAGGCGACTGTGTACCAACATATCCTTAAGACTTCTGTCCAGTCTGTAAGCCACCAAAGGATAGTTGGGAAGACAGAACGGGTCTCAGGATCTGACTTAAGGATAGACAGATGACGGAATAAAACATTTTTTACCAGTAAACTATGGGGGTGGAAAGTTAAGATAAGTTTTACTCTGTCAGAGTTAGTAGTCCTATGCTGGCTGGTGAGCGCCTGCTGGCGAGTCATTTTCTGAACTCGATGCATAGCCGAGACAAGCACCCTCTCCGGATATAGGCACCTGCAAATGTACATACATTGATAACTGCATTGGCATTACTGATATGTCTGAAGCCGATTTGTCACGCTTCATTAATTTCATTAATGTTTTCAACCCTTCTATTCGTTTTACTTCTCACATCTCCACTACTTGTGTCAACTTTCTTGACATTACTATCACCATAAACCTATCCACTATCACTACATCAGTATATTACAAGCCTACTGATGCACATAGTTTTCTCCTTTATACTTCTTCCCATCCCCGGGCTTGTCGTGACTCTTTGCCATTCTCGCAGCTCTTGCGCCTTCGTCGCCTTTGTAGCGAGGATGATGCTTTTCTTGAGAGAGCTCGCGAGATGCCTGATTTCTTTCGCAGGCGCCTATACTACAGTGTTTCAATTTCCTTCTCAAACACGCAGCCATGAGCTTCGAAGCAGTCATTCCTCGTAAGATTGGGTTACAACCAAATACAGTTTTGTGTGTATGAAACATTTTTAGAATGAAGAAGTAATTACTTCAGAGAAATTTAGAGATTCTACTGGGATAGAACACACTACTCAACGTCGCACACATGCTTGAGCGATGAATATGTTCTGTTCTACACAGTAAATGTAGAACCCTACAGAGCACATGTGTGAACAATTTAATACTGAACTCTATCACACGGGTGCTCTGTAGGGTTCAGTATTAAAATTGTTCAAGGCATGTCTTCATTGTCATTGTTCACATTAAGAAGGATTCAGTTAATACAAAATCATTTAATTGACTTTTCAGTAATGGAAAATTAGAGAGATGGTCCCAGTTAGAAATTTTTTTTAGTCACAGATATAGAAAATAATGTAACTGTTGATGACTACCTCACAAAAGCTCATGAGAATTTGGTAAAGGCGATGAATTTAATGTTTAATTTAAATATAAAGAGAATTGTTAAAGAAGAAAATCTGCAGTTTCTGGATGAACACAGCTGTTGTTGTTGAGAACTAATGACAGAAGGCAGCATTATAGCAGCAGAACTCAATATTTGGCATTTATGGCGTACATCAAGTCTCCTGCCTGCTATAGATTTTTGTGAAAATCAAAATTTTAAACCTAATGCAGTTTTCTAAGTGGCTGGAGGCATGACAACATCTTGATGGTCAGAGCGGTAAACTTACTACTGAGACCTTCAATGCACTGACACGTACCATGAATGCAGTGATCCAGTTGTCCGAGTATGCCATCAGCACTTTAGGCATTGAATATATTCTACTGGGAAAATTGCAGACAGATAACATTGAAGCAAGATTTGGTGAATACAGACAACTGTCAGGAGCGAACTATCTTGTTTCAGTACACGCAGTCTACTGGAATCAGAGAAGAAGTTGAAAATTTATTCTGTACTAAGCATGTGTTCATCAAGCCGTGATGATGTTGCTCGTATTTCTGAACTGTCAACAGTATTTAACATGGCTGATATTGACACGGAGGAAACAACCTCTAGTACACCAAATGTGTTCAGCCATTCATGGTTCCTGATTAATGTGGAAACAAGTGAAATTCTTGTTCCAGATGGAACAATGAATGTGCTGGTGTACATTAAGCGGATTTATTGCCTTCAGTGTATCAAAAAAACTAAAGTGCTCTACCTGCTGTAAGTTTCTGCAGCAGGACAAGTATTTAAGAGAAAGCTTGGGAAATTTAAATAGCTAAAAATTAATCCAGAAGAATAAAAATGGTTTACAGTGTACATAATAATACCCACTACTCTTCGTTGTGTCATAATAATACCCAATGTGTATATAACAATTATTTATGATGTAACAACTTAGACATCGATATTATGCCTTTTGAGAGTGTACGCTGAGTTAGTGTGTAAACAGTGCTGTATAGAAAGAAATAGACAAGTGTCTGGTTCATTTACCACAGACAGAGAACTACACTCAGATCATATAAATTAAGATTCTTCTGCTGAAATGTGTTGAGGGTTCATTCGTGTACAAAAGGTAGGTGTGTTTTAATTTTTTTTTCAAATGCTCTAGTTTAAAAAATTCATTAATAAGTTGCAATCAAATAGTTTTACTGCAGTCTCATCTATTTTGTGAAAAGCTACCAACAACACCAGTAAAGACAGTCACCAACATCAGCATAAGAAAGAAAGTTGGCACAGAACCTTGCTTGAATTACATTGAGAAACAAAGAATGAAGTGGTTTGGCCACTTAAAAAGAATGCATCCAAACTCCACAGTATACAGAGTCTTCTACAACAGAACAGCAGGAAAGAAGACAAGAGGAAGACCACGAAAAGATGGTTAGATGGCATAGCAGAATTCTGTCAAAGAGCAAAAATAACAATCACACAAGCCACGAGAGCAGCACAAGACAAAAACAGAAAACCACGACACTGGGCAACAACCCGGTAGCAGTGTGACGACAAAAGAAGAAGAAGATAACTTTGAACACTTATACAGTGAAAGCTGGTTTCTACTACGCCATCTTTGACACCAATAGTAAACAATTTGGTATCCATGGATTAATCTAAGTATTTAGTACGTCACTACCACGTAATCACTTTATGTGTATTTACCGCAGAAATGCTTAACAAACGGATGTACAAACAATGGAGACTGTAAAGTCCTGCGTAGATGATGGTCTTCGATGATGTTTTCCCCAAACAATAATCTTCTATCTGATGTAAGAAGTAATATATGATGCTAATCACGTACATCTTCTTCTTCTTCGTTTGTTGCCATATTGCTACTGAGTTGTTGCACAGCGTCGTGGTTTTCTGTTGTCTTGCGTTGTTCTAGTAGCTTGGTGATTATTATTATATATATATATATTTGGACAGATTCTCTTATACCATCGTTTTTGTGGTATTTCTCACATCTTATTTCCTTTCTTTTTATATAATCCTGGTTTGCCTCACAGCGTCAGGATAATAATAGATTTCTAGAACGGGCTTTTATGTGCACTTGATAAATAGTGTTTTTCACCTCCTCTATTATTTCTGAGTCCCATCTTTTGCGTGGACAGCCTTGTGCTTTGTATCCACTGTATGGGAGTAGCAATGCTCTTTGATGTGCACTGTCTGTTGGTAATCTGCTTATGTGGCCGAACCATTTCATTAGTTGTTTCTTGATAAAGTTCAGTACTGATTTTGTACCCACTTTTTTTCTGATGTCTTCATTTCTCAAACGGCCTCTTCTTGATACCTCTAACATTCTGCATAGACACTTACTCTCTGTCGTGACTAATTTTCTATCCATCATGTGTGTGTACTTCCTCTCATCTTCTGTCCTGATGTTCCGAGAGAACAATATCTCTAAATGGAGTAACTGCAGAAACATTGTGCACTGATGGTGAATTATCGAAGCACGGGGTTTGTTTATTATAAGAATTTAAGTTGTAAATTGATTATTGATTATTGGTAGATATCCCGACTTCAAAGTACAACGGACAGTTGCATAGTTTCTCCCAGCAATGTAAGCAGGACCGTGCGGTATATTTTCTCAGTATGATGCACATCTTCGAAATGCCGCCCCTGAAATGTTTTTCCTTTAAAATAACCTTCAAATGTGATTTTAATTTCACTTCTTATGTTGTCGGCCCTCCTTTTGGTGCCGCCTGATGCGGCTGCCTCTTTGCATCATAGCACGGTACGAGCCTGAATGTAAGACTCATCATCATCATCAAGTAGCTTGTCCCTTCCGGAACCTTGCTTCCATGACAGCAGTCCTGAACAACTCTCTGTATATGCACGCTATCTGGCGTCAACAGCAGTCATTTCTCATATCGTCAATGACATCTTGCACCCATTGTCTTCTAGGTTTCGTTCTTCTTCCAGGCACAATTCCCTCCAAAATTGTCTGATCTAGGCATTCATATCGTTTGATGTGTCCAAAATATTTAATTTTCCTTGATTTTATGTTCTTTAATAACCGCCTATCTTTAATATAAATCTGTTGCAGAGCAGAAGTATTTGTTCTTTTCTCTGTCCATGATATTCTAAGTACTCACTGTAACATTTGCATTCAAAGGAATTAATGATCTTCTCTGTCGCTTTGTCAATTGTCCATGTGTCACAACCAGTGGCGGCTCGTCATTAAGGGCCAGTGGGGCCTGGTCCCACCAAAAATAATGTATAACATGTATTTATTATTTTATAAATTAAAATATAGCAACCCAAAACCATGATTTATCCGGAAATAAAATGTCTGGCCCCACCAGCAAAAATGATCACGAGCCGCCACTCGTCACTACCATATGTTGCCAAGGCAAAAACGAAGGCTCTTAAACATGAAGACAATAAGTTTTAAATTGGTTATTGATTATTGGTAAAAAGCCCAACTACACAGTACAACGGGCAGACCTATCTTCTTCAATGATTCAGCGGCACTTGAACTTTTGCCCTTCGACCCAATGCTATGTAGTGGTATCTGCATGTGTTTGTAAGTTGTTCTTTTGTTCTGTATAATGTGTTCCTTTATCCTGGCCTTGGAGGAAGGAAGGTCTTTCTGATGTCATCTGGTAACCCGACACTTGAAGAGGTGGCATTATGAACGGTTTCATGATGATGTGCACAGTTGGTACTCTAGTGTGTTGTGGTTGAGATTCTGTTCAAGTGATTATTAAGTGTTATGTGTTGGGTTCGGAGTCTAAAATGGTGCTCTGATCTCTTCCTTAAGGTGGTTGATGTTGTCATTAAGGTTAGGGCTGGCCATATGGCTGTAAACCTCCCTCTTCCTGTGTTTCCATATTATGTTCAATAAATTTCTTTATTTGTTGTCATTAGGATTTGCTTTGCTGTATGAGTTATTGCTGTGATTGGTTTCCTGTGTTGACCCTTTCCACATCTATCTCATGCATTTCCAGTGTTTGAAATATCACAGGATCAATGTATTATTTTTGAAATGTATAAGTACACAAGTCTGTGTCTCAGATATATAGGTTAATTTCAATATCTTTCATCTTCTTGAAGCTGCGGCAGCTTCTGTTGAATCTGTGAAAACCTAACGATGTTTTTGTGTCTTGGATGGAAAGGCACTGAAAACGGTGCCGGCAGATCTATAGCTGTAGTTTACTGAGTAATGTAGATCATTGTACCTGTTGCGAGCTGGCTAAGTTAACGCTAATTCTGCCTCTTCAGATGTTGAGGCTGCTTGTAAATATACGATTTCAAACGTATCAGAGGACTCATAATAGTGATTCGAACCCTGGGTATCTGTAACGATCACACTAGGATCTAATCTTATGTATCCTGTAAGTCACACTAGAAGGATCTAATCTTATGTATCCTGTAACGATCACACTAGAAGGATCTATCTAATCTTATGTATCCTGTAACGATCACTAGAAGGATCTAGTACCTTCTGTCCTGTAACGATCACTAGAAAGGGATCTAATCTTATGTATCCTGCATAACGATCACCCACTAGAAGGATCCTATCCCCAATTTTATGTATCTGTAACGATCACACTAGAAGGATCTAATCTTATGTATCCTGTAACGATCACACTAGAAGGATCTAATCTTATGTATCCTGTAACGATCACCTAGCAGGATCTAATCATATGTATCTGTAACGATCACTAGAGGATCTAATCTTATGTATCCTGTAACGATCACACTAGAAGGATCTAATCTTATGTATCCTGTAACGATCACACTAGAAGGATCTAATCTTATGTATCCTGTAACGATCACACTACAGAGGATCTAATCTTATGTATCCTGTAACGATCACACTAGAAGGATCTCAATCGCCTGTTGTCTGTAACGATCACACCTAGAAGGATCTAATCTTATGTATCTGTAACGATCACACTAGAAGGATCTAATCTTGTCTTTGTCCTGTAACGATCACACTAGAAGGATCTAATCTTATGTATCCTGTAACGATCACACTAGAAGGATCTAATCTTATGTATCCTGTAACGATCACACTAGAAGGATCTAATCTTATGTATCCTGTAACGATCACACTAGAAGGATCTAATCTTATGTATCCTGTAACGATCACACTAGAAGGATCTAATCTTATGTATCCTGTAACGATCACACTAGAGGATCTAATCTTATGTATATAACGATCACACTAGAAGGATCTAATCTTATGTGGCTCCTGTAACGATCACACTAGAAGGATCTAATCTTATGTATCCTGTAACGATCACACTAGAAGGATCTAATCTTATGTATCCTGTAACAGTCACACTAGAAGGATCCCACAATCTTATGTATCTTAACTGATCACACTAGAAGGATCCTAATCTTATGTATCTGTAACGATCTTACTAGAAGGATCTGAAATACCTTGCATCCTGTAACTGATCACACTGAAAGAGGATCTAATCTTCAAATAACTCTGAAGATGGCGAATGATCACACATGTATGGCTAGGGACACCGGTCACATGGTAAGCACAGGCCTCCACAAAAGTCGTGACGCTGCTAATGGCGATCACAGAAAAAGAAGCTTTACGCTTTCACTCGGGCGAAACATGCAGAAAAGAAGTAACATAGTTTGACATGAAAATACAAAAGCAAGATACATTTCGTTCAGGGTTGTGAATCTCACTCGCTAGATCAGATTGAGAGAAATGAGTGTCGATATTAGTGCAGCACGAAAAGAACTGACATGCTAAATAATCAAAGATATTGATCAAGTAACAACATCGAACTGGTATGTTGGGACGCTGGACGCTGCTAGATTTGCTTGGCGGAGATCGGAGCACCTATGGACGTACCAGTGTTATGACGATGATATAACATAACTGATAACAAAATGCAACAACATTTCCACAAGTGCTATCAAACAAGAATGCAAGACACAGAAACAGACGATGGTACTATATACCCAGACATCATGGAGCCACAACGAAACGAGTAAGTCTTAACTGCTCTACAATAAAATCAAAATGGAAATATAAATATAAAAAATATAGTTACACCTGTGGCACACCAGTTCTCAATAAAATAACAATTCGACGAATAGTTGCAGAAAATGGCCGATATTATTATAATTACAAAGATTTCTGTTTAATGAGGGCTGGTTTTTATAAGTGTTTGATAGAAAACTGTACAGTTTTCTGCAATTTTACGAGTTCATGGTTATTTGTTGTTATAAAAGTGTTAATAATACTGATATTGTAGTGTTAAACTTCATTTGTAACATAATATAATCTTGAAGTTAGCATGTTAATAATACTGATGTTGCTTAGTGTTAACTACATTTGTAACATAATATAATCTTGAGTTAGCATGTTAATAATACTGATATTGCTTAGTGTTAAACTTCATTTGTAACATAATAATCTTGAGTTAGCATGTTAATAATGTACTGATGTTGTAGTGTTAAACTTCATTTGTAACATAATATAATCTTGAGTTAGCATGTTAATAATACTGATATTGATTAGTGTTAAACTTCATTTGCCAACATAATATAATCTTGAGTTAGCATGCTAATAATACTGATATTGCTTAGTGTTAAACTTCATTTGTAACATAATATAATCTTGAGTTAGCATGTTAATATGATATTGCTTAATTAATTTAAACATTTGTAACATAATATAATGCGAGTTAGCATGGTAATAATGCTGATGTTGCTTAGTGTTAAACTTCATTTGTAACATAATATAAATCTTGAGTTATTAATAATAGTATTGCTTAGTGTTAAGCTTCATTTGTAACATAATATAATCTTGAGTTATATGTACTAATATTACTGATATTGCTTAGTGTTAAACTTCATTTGTAACATAATATAATCTTGAGTTAGCATCATTAATAATACTGATGTGCTTAGTGTTAAACTTCATTTGTAACATAATATAATCTTGAGTTAGCATGTTAATAATACTGATATTGCTTAGTGTTAAACTTCATTTGTAACATAATATAATCTTGAGTTAGCATGTTAATAATACTGATGTGCTTAGTGTTAAACTTCCATTTGTAATATAATATAATCTTGAGTTAGCATGTATTAATAATACTGATATTACTTAGTGTTAAACTTCATTTTGTAACATAATATAATCTTGAGTTATGTTAATAATACTGATATTAGCAGGTAATTGAAACTTCATTTGTAACATAATACTGTCTTGAGGTTAGCATGTTAATAATACTGATGTTGTAGTGTTAAACTTCATTTGTAACATAATATAATCTTGAGTTAGCATGTTAATATGTGCAGTATTGTAGTGTTAAACTTCATTTGTAACATAATATAATCTTGAGTTAGCATGTTAATAATACTGATATTGTAGTATTTAAACTTCATTTTGTAACATAATATAATCTTAGTTAGCATGTTAATAATATGATATTGTGGTATTAGAAACTTCATTGTAACATAATATAAATCTTGAGTTAGCATGTTAATAATGCTGATGTTAGCAGTGTTAGAAGCTGCATTTGGCAGCATAATATAAATCTGCGTTAGCATGTTAATAATGCTTTTGAGTAATTTGCTTAAGTATTAAGAGCTTCATTTTGTGACATAATGTAATCTTGAGTTGGCATGTTAATAAAAATACTGATATTATTGCTTAGTGTTAAACTTCATTTGTAACATAATATAATCTTGAGTTAGCATGTTAATAATACTGATATTGGTGTTAAACCATTTTGTAACATAATATAATCTTGAGTTAATATTAATAATACTAGTATTGTAGTATTTAAACTTCATTTGTAACATAATATAATCTTGAGTTAGCATGTTAATAATACTGATATTGATTAGTGTTAAACTTCATTTGTAACATAATATAATCTTGAGTTAGCATGTTAATAATGCCTGATATTGCTTGATATTGGCTTTCTAACATGTAATACCGTCTTGATTAGCATGTTAGTAATACTGATGTGCTTAGTGTTAAACTTCAGTACATAACTGTCACTAATCTTGAGTTAGCATCTTAATAATACTGATATTGCTTAGTGTTAGCTTCATTGTAACCTCAATATAATCACGGGTTAGCATCTTGTGTTGTTTAAAAATAAATTTGTTTTTATCATTACTCCGAATGGTGGCGTCATTGACTTAGGGGATAGTGACTCAGTCCTTAACCCCGGCGTTCTGGACAATTGGTTGGAATTGTTTCGTGTCAGGTTTACAAAAGAACAATGTCACCACCCATTCAGAAAGCAATGACAAACTACTGAACGTAATAATGCCTAGAAAAATCACAAACAGCATTAAAAGCTGGGGTTGGTTAAAGTCCTGTAAAGGATATCACAATTAACATTTTTATTACTCGAATACGAGGTCACGCATTGGTTGGGGTCGGGATTCCGAAAATGTTTACCTGAGCTCGCCAGCCTTATGTTATCGGAGGCAACGATTCAAGAGTTTCCCTAGAGACTGGAAGCCACGATAGACGACATCCGCGCATTCTTCAAATAACATTTTGGATCTTCCAAACCTGGACTGGAAGTCAGATACAGGAATATCTACTCAATTCTTTCACATTTTGTCTTAGTCTTTACGCATTTTACGTATATTTCAATCTTTATTCTTCTTCATGTCTTTACACGCATTTACATCATATTTCAATCTTATTTTTCTTCTTCATGTCTTTACACATTTGTCATATTTCAATCTTTATTTTTTTCTTCTTTGTGTTTACATATTTACATCATATTTCAATCTTTATTTTCTTCTTTATGTCTTTACATATTTAAAATATATTTCAAATCTTTATTTTTTTCTTCTTTATGTCTTTACACGCATTACATCATACTTCAATCTTTATTTTCTTCTTTGTCTTTACACGCATTTACATCCTTATTTCAATCTTTATTTTCTTCTTTATGTCTTTACACGCATTTTACATCCTTATTTCAATCTTTATTTTTTTCTTCTTCATGTCTTTACACGCATTACATCATATTTCAATCTTTATTTTCGCTTCTGTATGTCTTTACACATTTACATCATGGCTAATCTTTATTTTTCTTCTTTATGTCTTTACACGCATTTTACATCATATTTCAATCTCTTTATTTTCTTCTTTATGTCTTCTATAATTTACATCATATTTCAATCTTTTTTTTTCTTCTTTATGTCTTTACACGCATTTACATCATATTTCAATCTTTATTTTTCTTCTTTATGTCTTTACACGCATTTACATCATATTTCAATCTTTATTTTTCTTCTTTATGTCTTTACACGCATTTACATCATATTTCAATCTTTTTTTTTCTTCTTTATGTCTTTACACGCATTTACATCATATTTCAATCTTCATTTTTTCTTCTTCATGTCTTTACACGCATTTACATCATATTTCAATCTTTATTTTTTCTTCTTTATGTCTTTACCGCATTTACATCATATTTCAATCTTTATTTTCTTCTTTATATATTTCTACGCATTTACCATCATATTTCAATCTTTATTTTTCTTCTTTATGTCTTTACACGCATTTACATCATATTTCAGTCTTTATTTTCTTCTTTATGTCTTTACACGCATTTACATCATATTTCAATCTTTATTTTTTCTTCTTTATGTCTTCACACACGCATTTACATCATGTTTCAATCTTTATTTTTCTTCTTTATGTCTTTACACACATTTACATCATATTTCAATCTTTATTTTTCTTCTTCATGTCTTTACACGCATTTACATCATATTTAAATCTTTATTTTTCTTCTTTATGTCTTTACACGCATTTACATCATATTTCAATCTTTCTTTTCTTCTTTATGTCTTTACACATTTACATCATATTTCAATCTTTATTTTCTTCTTCATGTCTTTACACATATTTTACATCATATTTCAATCTTTATTTTTCTTCTTTATGTCTTTACACGCATTTACATCATATTTCAATCTTTATTTTTCTTCTTTATGTCTTTATATTTATCCTTATTTCAATCTTTATTTTTCTTCTTCATGTCTTTACACGCATTTTACATCATATTTCAATCTTTATTTTCTTCTTCTTTATGTCTTTCACACATATTTATCATATTTCAATCTTTTTTTTTCTTCTTTATGTCTTTACACGCATTTACATCATATTTCAATCTTTATTTTTCTTCTTTATGTCTTTACACATAATTTATCATATTTCAATCTTTGTTTTCTTCTTTATGTCTTTACACGCATTTACATCATATTTCAATCTTTATTTTCTTCTTTATGTCTTTATGGCTACATCATATTTCAATCTTTATTTTTCTTCTTTATGTCTTTACACGCATTTACATCATATTTCCAATCTTTATTTTTTTCTTCATGTCTTTACATTTTACATCATATTTCCAATCTTTATTTTCTTCATTGTGTCTTTACGCATTTACATCATGTTCAATCTTTATTTTTCTTCTTTGTAATATTTTGCATATTTACATCATATTTCAATTTTTATTTTTCTTCTTTATGTCTTTACACGCATTTACATCATATTTCAATCTTTATTTTTCTTCTTTATGTCTTTACACGCATTTACATCATATTTCAATCTTTATTTTTCTTCTTTATGTCTTTACACGCATTTACATCATATTTCAATCTTTATTTTTCTTCTTTATGTCTTTACACGCATTTACATCATATTTCAATCTTTATTTTTCTTCTTTATGTCTTTACACGCATTTACATCATATTTCAATCTTTATTCTTCTTTATGTCTTTACACGCATTTACATCATATTTCAATCTTTCTTTTTCTTCTTTATGTCTTTACACTCATTTACATCATATTTCAATCTTTATTTTTCTTCTTTATGTCTTTGCACATTTACATCATGTTCAATCTTTATTTTCTTTATATCTTTACACGCATTTACATCATATTTCAATCTTTATTCTTCTTTATGTCTTTACATATTTACATCATATTTCAATCTTTATTCTTCTTTATGTTTACATATTTACATCATATTTCAATCTTTATTTTCTTCTTCATGTCTTTACATTTACATCATGTTCAATCTTTATTCTTCTTCTTTATGTCTTTACACGCATTTACATCATATTTCAATCTTTATTTTTCTTCATCATGTCTTTACACGCATTTACATCATATTTCAATCTTTATTTTCTTCTTTATGTCTTTACACACATTTTTCATATATATTTCAATCTTTATTCTTCTTTATGTCTTTATACGCATTTACATCATATTTCAATCTTTATTTTTCTTCTTTATGTCTTTACACGCATTTACATCATATTTCAATCTTTATTTTTCTTCTTTATGTCTTTTTTTTTTTTTTTTACACGCCCATTTACATCATATTTCAAATCTTTATTCTTCTTTATCTTCTTTTACACATTTTACATCATATTTCAATCTTTATTCTTCTTTATGTCTTTACACACATTTACATCATATTTCAATCTTTAATTTTTTTCTTTATGTCTTTACACGCATTTAGATCTTCTTTAATCTTTATTTTTCTTCTTTATGTCTTTACACGCATTTACATCATATTTCAATCTGTATTCTTCTTTATGTCTTTTACGCATTTACATCATATTTCAATCTTATTTTCTTCTTTGTCTTTACACGCATTTACATCATATTTCAATCTTTATTTTTCTTCTTTATGTCTTTACACGCATTTACATCATATTTCAATCTTTATTTTTTCTTCTTTATGTCTTTACACGCATTTACATCATATTTCAATCTTTATTTTTCTTCATCATGTCTTTACACGCATTTACATCATATTTCAATCTTTCTTTTTCTTCTTTATGTCTTTACACGCATTTACATCATATTTCAAGCTTTATTTTTCTTCTTTATGTCTTTACACGCATTTACATCATATTTCAATCTTTATTTTTCTTCTTTATGTCTTTACACGCATTTACATCATATTTCAATCTTTATTTTTCTTCTTCATGTCTTTACACACATTTACATCATATTTCAATCTTTATTTTTCTTCTTTATGTCTTTACGCAGTTTATCATGTTCCAATCTTTATTTTTCTTCTTTATGTCTTTACACGCATTTACATCATATTTCAATCTTTATTTTTCTTCTTCATGTCTTTACACACATTTTACATCATATTTCAATCTTTATTTTCTTCTTCTTTATGTCTTTACACGCATTTACATGTATTCAATCTTTATTTTCTTCTTTATGTCTTTACACGCATTTACATCATATTTCAATCTTTATTTTCTTCTTTATGTCTTTACACGCATTTACATCCATATTCAATCTTTATTTTTCTTCTTTATGTCTTTACACGCATTTACATCATATTTCAATCTTTATTTTCTTCTTTATGTCTTTACACGCATTATCATATATTCAATCTTCTTCTTTCTTCTTTATAATATTTACATACATTTACATCATATTTCAATCTTTATTTTTCTTCTTTATGTCTTTACACGCATTTACATCATATTTCAATCTTTATTTTTCTTCTTTATGTCTTTACACGCATTTACATCATATTTCAATCTTTATTTTCTTCTTCATGTCTTTACGCATTTACATCGCATTTCAATCTTTATTTTTCTTCTTTATGTCTTTACACGCATTTACATCATATTTCATCTTTATTTTTCTTCTTTATGTCTTTACACGCATTTACATCATATTTAAATCTTTATTTTTCTTCTTTATGTCTTTACACGCATTTACATCATATTTCAATCTTTATTTTTCTTCTTTATGTCTTTACACGCATTTACATCATATTTCAATCTTTATTTTTCTTCTTCATGTCTTTATACGCATTTACATCATATTTCAATCTTTATTTTTCTTCTTTATGTCTTTACACGCATTTACATCATATTTCAATCTTTCTTTTTCTTCTTTATGTCTTTACACACGCATTTACATCATATTTCAATCTTTATTTTTCTTCTTCATGTCTTTACACATTTACATCATATTTCAATCTTCATTTTTCTTCTTTATGTCTTTACACGCATTTGTCATATTTCAATCTTTATTTTTCTTCTTTATGTCTTTACACGCATTTACATCATATTTCAATCTTTATTTTTCTTCTTCATGTCTTTACCGCATTTACATCATATTTCAATCTTTATTTTCTTCTTCTTATGTCTTTACATTTACATCATATTCAATCTTTATTTTCTTCTTTATGTCTTTACATTCATCATATTTCAATCTTTATTTTCTTCTTATGTCTTTACATTTACGCTCATATTTCAATCTTTATTTTCTTCTTTATGTCTTTTACACTGCATTTACATCCATATTTCAATCTTTATTTTTCTTCTTCTATGTCTTTACACGCATTTACATCATGTTCCAATCTTTATTTTTTCTTCTTTATGTCTTTACACGCATTTACATCATATTTCAATCTTTATTTTTTTTCTTCATGTCTTTACACGCATTTACATCATATTTCAATCTTTATTTTTCTTCTTTATGTCTTTACACACATTTACATCATATTTCAATCTTTATTTTTCTTCTTCATGTCTTCACACGCATTTACATCATATTTCAATCTTTATTTTTCTTCTTTATGTCTTTACACGCATTTACATCATATTTCAATCTTTATTTTTCTTCTTTTTGTGTCTTTACACGCATTTACATCATATTTCAATCTTTATTTTTCTTCTTTATGTCTTTACATGCATTTACATCATATTTCAATCTTTATTTTTCTTCTTTATGTCTTTACACACATTTACATCATATTTCAATCTTTATTCTTCTTCTTTATGTATTTACACGCATTTACATCATATTTCAATCTTTATTCATTCTTTATGTCTTTACATATTTACATCATATTCCAATCTTTCACTGCTTCTATGTCTTTACACTCATTTTACATCATATTTCCAATCTTTATTTTCTTCTTTATGTCTTTACACGCATTTACATCATATTTCAATCTTTATTTTCTTTATATCTTTACACATTTACATCATATTTCAATCTTTATTCTTCTTTATGTCTTTACACGCATTTACATCATATTTCAATCTTTATTCTTCTTTATGTCTTTACACGCATTTACATCATATTTCCAATCTTTATTTTTTCTTCTTCATGTCACACACGCATTTACATCATATTTCAATCTTTATTCTTCTTCTTTATGTCTTTACACGCATTTACATCATATTTCAATCTTTATTTTTCTTCATCATGTCTTTACACGCATTTACATCATATTTCAATTACATTTTTCTTCTTTATGTCTTTACACGCATTTACATCATATTTCAATCTTTATTCTTCTTTATGTCTTTACACGCATTTACATCATATTTCAATCTTTATTTTTCTTCTTTATGTCTTTACACGCATTTACATCATATTTCAATCTTTATTTTCTTCTTTGTAATATTTACGCATTTACATCATATTTCAATCTTATTCTTCTTTATGTCTTTACACACATTTACATCTTTCAATCTTTATTCTTCTTTATGTCTTTACGCATTTGTCATATTTCAATCTTTAATTTTTCTTTATGTCTTTACACATTTAGATCATATTTCAATCTTTATTTTCTTCTTTATGTCTTTACACACTTATTTACATCCCATATTTCAATCTGTATTCTTCTTTATGTCTTTACATGCATTTACATCATATTTCAATCTTTATTCTTCTTCTTTATGTCTTTACACGCATTTACATCATGTTTCAATCTTTATTTTTCTTCTTTATGTCTTTACACGCATTTACATCATATTTCAATCTTTATTTTCTTCTTTATGTCTTTACGCATTACCCCATCATATTTCAATCTTTATTTTTCTTCTTTATGTCTTTACACGCATTTACATCATATTTCAATCTTTATTTTTTCTTCATCATGTCTTTACACATTTGCATCATATTTCAATCTTTCTTTTTCTTCTTTATGTCTTTACATATTTACATCATATTTTCAGCTTTATTTTTCTTCTTCATGTCTTTATACGCATTTACATCATATTTCAATCTTTATTTTTCTTCTTTATGTCTTTACACACATTTACATCATATTTCAATCTTTATTTTTCTTCTTCATGTCTTTACACGCATTTACATCATATTTCAATCTTTATTTTTCTTTCTGTCTTTACACGCATTTACATCATATTTCAATCTTTATTTTTCTTCTTTATGTCTTTACATGCATTTACATCATATTTCAATCTTTATTTTTCTTCTTCATGTCTTTAAACGCATTTACATCATATTTCAATCTTTATTTTTCTTCTTCTTTATGTCTTTGCATTTACATCATGTTTAATCTTTATTTTCTTCTTTATGTCTTTACATGCATTTACATCATATTTCAATCTTTCTTTTTCTTTATGTCTTTACACTTGTTTACATCATATTTCAATCTTTATTTTTCTTCTTTATGTCTTTACACGCATTTACATCATATTTCAATCTTTATTTTCTTCTTTATGTCTTTACTGCATTTACATCATGTTTCAATCTTTATTTTTCTTCTTTATGTCTTTACACGCATTTACATCATATTTCAAGTATTTTTTATTTTTCTTCTTTATGTCTTTACCATTTTACATATCTTTAATCTTTATTTTCTTCTTTATGTCTTTACACGCATTTTGTCATATTCAATCTTTATTTTTCTTCTTCATGTCTTTACACGCATTTACATCATATTTCAATCTTTTTTTTTCTTCTTTATGTCTTTACACGCATTTACATCATATTTCAATCTTTTTTTTTCTTCTTTATGTCTTTACACGCATTTACATCATATTTAAATCTTTATTTTTCTTCTTTATGTCTTCGCATTTGTCATATTTCAATCTTTATTTTTCTTCTTATGTCTTTGCATTTACATCATATTTCAATCTTTATTTTTCTTCTTTGTGTCTTTACACGCATTTTACATCATGTTTCAATCTTTATTTTTCTTCTTTCATGTCTTTACACGCATTTTACATCATATTTCAATCTTTATTTTCTTCTTCATGTCTTTACGTATTACATCATATTTCAATCTCTTTGTTTTCTTCTTTATGTCTTCACGCATTTACGGCATCATATTTCAATCTTTATTTTCTTCTTCTGTCTTTGCGCATTTACATCATATTTCAATCTTTATTTTTCTTCTTTATGTCTTTACACGCATTTACATCATATATCCAATCTTAATTTTCTTCTTCATGTCTTTACACGCATTTACATCATATTTCAATCTTTATTTTTCTTCTTCATGTCTTTATACGCATTTACATCATATTTCAATCTTTATTTTTCTTCTTTATGTCTTTACATAATTTACATCATATTTCAATCTTTATTTTCTTCTTCATGTCTTTACACGCATTTATCATATTTCAATCTTTATTTCTTCTTCTTTATGTCTTTACGCATTTACATATTTCAATCTGTTTTCTTCTTTATGTCTTTACACGCATTTACATCATATTTCAATCTTTATTTTTCTTCTTTATGTCTTTGCGCATTTACATCCTTTCAAATCTTTATTTTTTTCTTTATGTCTTTACACGCATTTACATCATATTTCAATCTTTATTTTTTCTTCTTTGTGTCTTTGCGCATTTACATCATATATTTCAATCTTTATTTTTTTCTTCTTTATGTCTTTACGCATTTTACATCATATTTCAATCTTTGTTTTCTTCTTCTTCTCTTTACGCATTTACATCATATTTCAATCTTTTATTTTTCTTCTTTATGTCTTTACGCATTTTACATCATATTTCAATCTTTATTTTTCTTCTTTATGTCTTTACACGCATTTACATCATATTTTCAATCTTTTATTTTTCTTCTTCTTTATGTCTTTACGCATTTCATCATATTTCAATCTTTATTTTCTTCTTGTGTCTTTACACATACATTTTATCATATTTCAATCTTTATTTTTTTCTTCTTCATGTCTTTACACGCATTTACATCATATTTCAATCTTTATTTTTCTTCTGTATGTCTTTACACGCATTTACATCATGTTTAATCTTTATTCTTCTTTATGTCTTTACCGCATTTACATCATATTTCAATCTTTATTTTCTTCTTTATGTCTTTACACCTTTTACATCATATTTCAATCTTTATTTTTCTTCTTTATGTCTTTACACACATTTACATCATATTTCAATCTTTATTTTTCTTCATGTCTTTACACGGATTTACATCATATTTCAATCTTTATTCTTTTTTATGTCTTTACACGCATTTACATCATATTTCAACTTTATTTTTCTTCTTCTTCGTGTCTTTACACGCATTTACATCATATTTCAATCTTTATTTTTCTTCTTCATGTCTTTACACGCATTTACATCATATTTCAATCTTTATTCTTCTTCTTTATGTCTTTGCGCATTTCATCATATTTCAATCTTTATTTTTCTTCATCATCTTTACACGCATTTACATCATATTTCAATCTTTATTCTTCTTTATGTCTTTACACGCATTTACATCATATTTCAATCTTTATTTTTCTTCTTTATGTCTTTACACGCATTTACATCATATTTAAATCTTTATTTTTCTTCTTTATGTCTTTACACACATTTACATCATATTTCAATCTTTATTCTTCTTTATGTCTTTACACGCATTTACATCATATTTCAATCTTTATTCTTCTTCTTTGCTTCTTTTTGTAAAAAACTGTGTCTTTACACACATTTTACATCATGTTCAATCTTATTCTTCTTTATGTCTTTACATTTACATATATTTCAATCTTTATTCTTCTTTATGTCTTCCACTGTAATTCATCATATTTCAATCTTTATTTTTTTTTCTTTATGTCCTTACACGCATTTACATCATATTTCAGTACTTTATTTTTCTTCTTTATGTCTTTACACGCATTTACATCATATTTCAATCTTTATTTTTCTTCTTCATGTCTTTACACGCATTACATCATATTTCAATCTTTATTTTTCTTCTTTATGTCTTTACCTTTTACATCATATTTCAATCTTTATTTTTTCTTCTTTATGTCTTTACCTTTTCCTTTGCATCATATTTCAATCTTTATTTTTCTTCATCATGTCTTTACACGCATTTACATCATGTTTCAATCTTTTCTTTCTTCTTTATGTCTTTACACGCATTTACATCATATTTCAATCTTTATTTTTCTTCGTATCTTTACACGCATTTACATCATATTTCAATCTTTATTTTTCTTCTTTATGTCTTTACACATTTTACATCATAATATTAATCTTTATTTTCTTCTTCATCGCCCCTAAGTGACATAGGTCCGCAACCAAGGACTTCCAAGCTCGCCTAACCACGTCTATTCCTTCCAGACCTCTCTACTATCTCCCCATTTTCTTGTCATGAGCCTGCGAGTTCTTTCTTCCTCAGTTGGCGAGCAATGAATTTTCCTGGTTTCTGTGGCTATATCTAGTTTTTAACAGGTGGGGTAGCTAGCCCCACATTCCCACCTCCATATTCGCCTCTTACAACATGCGTGGCAGGTAACAGTAGTTCTATTCTTTACAACCTAATATGGGCCATACTGGTAACTACTAGGGCGATTTCAATCTTATTCGTTTCAAAAATGTAAACATGATGTCTTGTAGTACGGATAAAGTCAAGAAAGTTTAACAACACTTATTTGTTTCTACAGCGACCAGTGGATCGAGATGCGAAAAAGTTTGTAAATCGTTTCTATAATGATGGTTTACTTGATTCAAGCCTTCTATGTTCTTACTATTCTATGGCAAGCTAGTGGTCAAGGTATTACATTATTATTAGATCATAGGTTTCCAAAGTGGGCGGTACTGCCCCTCCCAGTGGTCGCCGAAGTGGGGTGGGCGAGGTAGGATATTGTCTATGTTTGATAGAACACTGCAAGCATTTTTGCAATTTTACTCAATTCTATGAGTCTATGAATATTTATTGATGACAAATATTAATATTGATATTCAGTTTCAGTTTGGAGTATCTTCATTGCACTCCGGACATGTCCAGAGGTGCTCTGATCTCCTTCGCAATATCTCCAATAACGTCCAGCGACTGCCCGTACCAGCAGATTTTGATTGATGAGCCTACTCGTATACCTATTGTACTGTTCTTTCTTGCCCCATCAATCTTCAACCAGCTCCGCTTATTGAAATTCCTTATTGTTAAATCTGACTTGTTGGGATAATATAACCTGATTTAGCATATTGTTTGATTTTAAAATGAATTCGTCTATATACAACAATACTGAAATGCAAGGTTACGCGACGATTGGGGTCTTATTTCCTAGAATTTTTACGTGAGTCCGCTGGTGGTATGAGTTTATAGTTGGCTGTGGCAAACGATACGTGGTTGGACTACAGTTTTTCTGACCCTTTAATTGGAGATCTAAATTACAAATTACCACATAAGTCAAAGCAAGGCTCGCCTAAATGGCAAGGGACACTAATGAGAAAAACAAGTCTTCACGTGACTACGTCTGAATTCAAACAGACAAAAGAAAAAATAAATTACAAAAGAAACAATTACAATAATTAAAGCAAAAAAAAACCCCAAAAGCGTATTAGATACATTGGTCAGCCACTAGTGACAACTGTCTGGTCAACGACTAGTGACAACTGTCTGGTCAGCCACTAGTGACAACTGTCTGGTCAGGGCCCCTAGTGACAACTGTCTGGTCAACGACTAGTGACAACTGTCTGGTCAACCACTAGTGACAATGTCTGGGCAACGACTAGTGACAACTGTCTGGTCAACGACTAGTGACAACTGTCTGGTCAGCCACTAGTGACAACTGTCTGGTCAACGACTAGTGACAACTGTCTGGTCAACCACTAGTGACAACTGTCTGGTCAACGACTAGTGACAACTGTCTGGTCAACCACTAGTGACAACTATCTGGTCAACCACTAGTGATAACTGTTATAAGAAAGAGAAGATGAAGATATGTTGGACACACCTTGAGAAGAAATGATCAACGAATATCAAAGCAGGCATTGAAGTGGGATGCAAAGGTTTCAAGAAAAAGAAGACGACCCAAGGAGACCCTGAAACGAACTTTGCTGAAAGAGGCAATAAATATCGGTCTCAGTTCCATGGAGGAGATTGAGCGAGTTGCCCAGGATAGAGCGATATGGAGAAATTATTTGCAAGCCCTATGTAACGTATAATGGTACAAGAAGAATTATTATTAAATACATTGATCTCAAATGTCTTTCAGTTAATTTCGTTTACACATCTTCTATGTACATATAATAATTTGTTTGTTTAAATGTTAGGTTATAATTATCATAGAAATGCAGTAATATAATTCTACATTAGTCAACTTTTACGCTCTGACCTATAACTTCTTTTGTGCTCTCACCTCTTCTCTTTAACATATCCTGCTGGATTCCAAACGTATAGACTTTGTCTTTCCTTTGGAAAAAACAGTAGGGTAGAGAGGGGTTTGTGCAAAATGGGCAAGGCACATTCTCCATATCAGCTGCCCAGGCTAGGCACAAAGAGAGAAGACACTTCATCTTTTCTTTCGGCTCGAGCACAACACGGTAAGCAACAGTTACAGAGACACAAGACAAATAAACCTCTTAGATTTGGCACATGGAACGTAAGGACCATGTGTCCTGGACTTGTCAACCTAGACCCGACGAAAACAAAAGACATCAGGAAAACAGCTGTTATAGACAGAGAACTTGAGAGACTGCAGGTAGACATAGTCGCGCTACAGGAAACCAGGCTTCCAGACTGTGGTTCAGTAAAAGAATTACACATTCTTCTGGCAGGGCCTAAGCACCAATCAACCTAGACTGTATGGAGTCGGCTTTGCCGTGCACAATAGACTTGTGAAAGCTATTCATACACCAGTAGCTGCATCAGAACGAGTAATATCACTACGACTCAATGTAAAAAGTGGACTCCTAAACATCGTATGTGTCTACGCACCAACCCTAGCAGCGTCTGCAGAAGATAAAGACAAGTTTTATGACTCATTACAGAATGTCGTTAATTCATTTTCAGTAGATGAGCAACTGTTTATATTGGGCGACTTAAATGCACGCATAGGATCTGATCATCAGTCATGGCCAGTATGCCTGGGTCATCATGGCATTGGAAATATCAACGATAATGGTCAAAGACTGCTTGAATTCTGCTCCCAAAACAACATGTGTGTGACAAATACGTTTTTCTGTCAAACACAGACACAGGTGTCATGGTGCCACCCAAGATCAGGTCACTGGCACCAGCTTGATTTTGTACTCACACGCAGACAACACATCAACACAGTGAAAATCACACGTACTTTCCACAGCGCGGACTGTGATACAGATCATGCACTAGTTATCAGCAAAGTCAAAATACTTCCAAGGAAAACCTATTCAACAAGAAGACCACCCAAACCCAAAGTCAGCGTCACCAAAATGGGGATGACAGAGAATAAGGAGACTTTCAGAAAGGCGTTTACTGCTCTGTGTGAGAATGAAATGGGAGAATGTAGAGTAGAGAAAAGTGGAACATTCTAAAATCTAACATATATGACTGTGCCATTGACTCATTTGGCACCAAGAAATTCTCCAACAAAGACTGGGTAGAACAAAATGAAACAACCCTAAGCCCTCTACTTGAGGAAAAGAAAAGAGCTCTAATAAATCACAAAAATAAACCTCGCAAAGTTCAAGGACCATCTTCGACAACAAAATCAGTATTGCAACGAGAGTCAAGGAGGTGTGCAAATGAATACTGGTCAAATCTGTGTTCTGCGATACAAAATGCTGCAGATATGGGCAACACCAAGGCAATGTACGAAAATATCAGAGTAGCTCTGGGACCAAACATAACAAAAATTGCACCACTAAGATCAGAAACAGGTGAGCCAATAACAGATATGACCAAACAGCTCGAAAGATGGGTGGAACACTATTCCAATCTTTACTCTGTGGAGAAACCAGCACACCCAGTCCTCGATCAGATCATACCGAAACATCATGACCAAACCGAGCTGGATACCGAACCCACGGAGCAGGAACTTTCCGAAGCAATCAACAAACTTTCAAATGGCAAGGCATCAGGATAGACAACATTCCTGCAGAAATCCTCAAATACAATAGGGATGTCCTGCTGCCCCACCTCTACAATCTCCTTATTCAGTGCTGGAGAGAGGGAACACTTCCTCAGGACATGAGGGATGCAAAGATAGTGACACTCTATAAAAACAAAGGGGATAAGGGGATTGTAACAACTACAGAGGCATCTCCCTTCTAAGCGTAACAGGCAAAGCTTTGCACTAGTCCTTTCAAAACGACTACAGAAACTGGCGGAGCGTGTTCTTCCAGAGTCACAATGTGGATTCAGAGCTAGACGGTCAACAACTGACATGATATTTACCCTTCGACAGCTACAAGAGAAGTGCAGAGAGCAGAGCAAGCCTCTATGTATTGCTTTCGTGGATTTGACTAAGGCATCTGACACAGTCCAGCAGGCCAAGTCTTTATAAAATATTGAAGTATATTGGTTGTCCCCAAAGTTGCTCCAATTGATTGTTTCCTTCCATGAGGGCATGAAAGCCAGCATATAGTTCGATGGCAGCGCATCTGATAGTTTTGAGGTTAAGAGTGGAGTCAAGCAGGGCTGTGTCCTTGCCCCCACTCTCTTTGGTATCTTCTTCGCAGTCCTTTGAACCACGCCTTAGGGACGCTGATGGTGATGTTTTCATCCGCACTAGATCTGATGGTTCACTGTTTAACTTGGCTCGCTTAAGAGCCAAGACAAAAACGACGGAAATACTTCTCAAGGACCTCCTTTTAGCTGACGATGCTGCCTTAGTCGCCCACAGTGAGACCACACTGCAAAGTCTAATTAATAATTTGTCAAAGGCATGCGACCTCTTTTCTCTGACAATAAGTGTCTCCAAAACAGTTGTATTATGTCAGGGAGGTAAGACGTCAAACATCACTTTAAATGGCGACCATCTAACACCAGTGCAAAAATTCTGCTATCTTGGGTCCACGGTCACTGCCAGCCTTTCTCTTGACGAGGAAATCAACGCTCGTATAAGGAGTGCCGCTACTACATTCGGCAAACTATCAAAGCGAGCGTGGGATAACAAAAAATTGACATTGCAGACGAAGACTCAAATATATCGAGCCTGTGTAATTAGTTCTTTACTATATGGCTCAGAAACATGGACAGCCTACTCAAGACACGAGAGGAGACTTAACATCTTTCACCTTCGATGTCTCCGCAAGATTATGAACATCAGGTGGTAGACAAGATAACCAATACTGAAGTACTACAACGTGCAAATCTGCCTTCCATCATGGGCATGCTCAGCAGTAGACGACTAAGATGGTTGGGACATGTGAGAAGAATGGAAACTTATCGCATACCAAAACAAATGTTGTTCTGTGAACTTTCGGAGGAAGAGGCACCAGGGCAGACCACTGCTCAGATATAAAGATGTCTGCAAAACCTCAATGAAAAACTTTTCTATAGATCCCAGCACATGGGAGGGACTAGCTGATGACAGAGTTGTGTGGAAAGCCAAATTACGGAAGGGCGCAGAGTCTTTGAGAAGAGACTTATGTACGAGCTGAACAACAAGAGAGAAAGCGAAAACTCAGAAGTTGTCACAGTAAAACACTTGCCTATTGACCGTCTGTAAAGATGAAAAGGGCCATATATATATTTATATAGACAGAATAATGAAAGAGGCACAGTGCGGAAAAGACCTTATTGACATAGACAATGATCACGACGACCAAATCAACGAATTACTTTTTGCGGAAGACCAAAGTTTAATGTAATGAAGATCAACTACAACATCACATGAATTCCATTGCTAATAGCATGTAGAAAGTACAACATGAAAATCATCAACAAACAAAAGACAGAGACCATGAAAATCAGCAGAACACCAAGCCAAGCAAACATACAAATAGATAACACCTGAGTAAAGCAAGTTTCTGAATTCAAATATTTAGGCAGTATTTTTACAGAGGACGGAAACTCGATAGAAAAATAGAGACAATGTTCAAAAACAAATGCAGTGACATACCAAGTGGCACCATTACTACAACACCAAAGATCAAGATGGAAGTGAAAGACAGATGACAAAAGTATTTTCCTACCAACACTTTGTTACCAGTGCCAAACTTGATCTCTTACAGCAACACATCACAGAAAGCTCACCACGTGTGAAATGAAATGCTTGAGGAAGGCAGTGGGAGTCACCAGGAAAGATAGACTACGAAATGAGGACATCAGAAGCAGAGTGGGCATAACTTCATGCACCGAATGCATCGAAAGACAATAAATGCTGAGGTTTGGACATTTAATGAGAATGAAATACAACCAACCACCAATAACAGTATATAATAAAAAGAGATCGGGTACTAGAGCTAAGGGAAGACGAAGAAAAAGATGGATAGACAATATCAAGAAAACACTACATAAACACGGATATAACACAGCAAGGGTGACTCATCTAGTACTAAAACGCAAATTAAAGCTCCCATCCCTACGCTTAACGGCAAGAGTGGACAGCCAATTCCATCATCCACCTGGGAATAGACAATAGACCTATACCTGATTAGGTATTATATTATGGTCATAGAGACGGATACATGTATAAGTGTGTTTTATTTGAGCAAGAGAAAACAAAATTAAGAATTAATTATGAAAAGTACCAACAATCGATGAAGAAAATTAAAAGAAAAACAGACTGCGGTAAAAATAATTTTAGCAGTAAAAAACAACATGTAATGAAACTGATAGGAAAACAAAGATTAACATACAAGGGTAAGTATATTAACCGTGGCAGCGTATGGGAGTGAAGCATATATTTTAGCAAAACAGTAGAAAACATATATGTGCTTTTGAATATAAGTGTTACAGAATAGTCAATACAGGATTCGTATATCTTGGACAGAGAAGAGAACAAATAGATCTATCCAGAAAGAACTCAAAATCAAAGAAAACTGGCTGATGCTACAAATAAGAATGAGAACATTAAAGTATTTTGGACATATAAAAGAAATTAAGGTTGGCCCGACCATCATGGAAGGAGGTATCCCTGACAAAGAGAAGAAGAGGAAGATCACGGAGAACATGGATTCAGGATGTAACTGATAGTTTGAACATGACGGCTGCAGAGGCGGAACATCACGCCTACAGAGGCGGAACATCACGCCTACAGAGGCGGAACATCACCCTTACAGAGGCGGAACATCACGCCTACAGAGGTGGAACATCACGCCTACAGAGGCGGAACATCACGCCTACAGAGGCGGAACATCACCCCTACAGAGGCGGAACATCACGCCTACAGAGGTGGAACATCACGCCTACAGAGGCGGAACATCACGCCTACAGAGGTGGAACATCACGCCTACAGAGGCGGAACATCACGCCTACGAGAGAGAGCGCTGGAGAACCGTGCACAATTCACGGTAATGTCAAAGGTTTTTTCTGTTGTGAGCATAAATGAAAAATCGTACGCTGAACAGCTTCGGGGCGACTGCACTCGCCATGCGCCTATTAAATCCTTCAGGCTCCGGTCCCACCTGTTCTAAACCGCAGTAAGAAAAGCAGTATTACAGGTGGTAACGACATTTTTGTTTCTTTTTCTTACCAGTAACTTTGAAATGTTACAGTTGGTTATATAACCAGTGTCTAACCAGTGGCTAACCATTAACTAACCAGTGACTTTGAAATGTTACAGTTAGTTATATAACCAGTGTCTAACCACTGACTAACCACTAACTAACCAGTGACTTTGAAATGTTACAGTTAGTTATATAACCAGTGTCTAACCACTGACTAGCCATTAACTAACGAGTAACGAACCATTAACTAACCAGTTACTAACCAGTGACTAACCATTAACTAACCAGTAATTAACCAGTGACTAATCAGTTATTAACCAGTAACTAATCAGTAACTAACCAGTAACTAACCAGTAGCTTCTTCTTCTTCTTTGCGTTCGTTCTTTACGACCAATTTTAATCACTCTTTGTGATATGTTTGATCTTGCCAAGAACGTGTATACGTTGCACATTGGTTTAGTAGGCCCCTAAACGCATAGACTTCTACACGTTTAGGACACGCGCATCCGACTTCATCCTAACCTCCTTAGTCGCCTCTTACAACATGCATGACAGGTAACAGTGGTTCTATTCTTTACACCCCAAATTTGGGTAACCAGTAACTAACCAGTATCTAACCAGTGACTAACCAGTAACTAACCAGTGACTAACCAGTAACTTTGTAATATTTCAGAAATACCTTGCACCACGCATGAAAGATTTGGACCGTCATGCAAATATAGTTGTCATTGTGAGAGGCATACCAACTGTAATAATACCGGATTTTGTGTAGTGCCATGCGAGTACCACTATTTCGGTCCAGGATGTCAGTTTGGTTAGTGCCGGTTATATAATAAACAATGTATACTGATGTATCACTACATACTTATTCCTCTCCGCTCCTCGTGGAGCATAGGGCTTCAACAGTTGTTGGCCACTTTTCTCAGTCACTGACTGTTTTTTTGATGGTCTCCCAGGATAGTCGAGCACTCTTCAGTTCCTCACGAAAACTTTGTTGTAGGTTTCTGTAACTACGTTCTATTGTAAATGGAGGAGTAGTTATCCCATCGCACAACCCCCAACCTGGTGGACCAGAAGGACAGATTTAGTTTGACCTCTCTTCTTGGACCTGTCCCGCTTGGGCATAGCTCTCCAGGTCCTTGAAAAACGCAAGCTCACCCCCTCTCACTCCTCCCACCCACCTCTACAAAGTAATTGCCTCATGGGGGATTAGAAAACTAAAAACACGTTTATCTTAGGTTGTTCTCGAGTTGTACAGCAACAGTGTGACTTATTTCTTCTTCGCTTTTCGTGGAGCAATGGGCATCAACAGTTGTCCACTACTTTTCTCGGTATTTGGCCGTTTTCTTAAAGCCGTCCCAGGATAGTCCAACATCGTTCAGTTCCCCAAGAAGACTCCGTCTCCAGGTCTGTTCAGGGCGTCATATTTTCCGTTACCTTGAGTGTTCGTCTATATTTCGGCCTGTCTGGCTTTCTCACTAGATCAATGGTGGCCAATATATCGGTCTTATCGTTCCAAGAAAATACCACACACATCTCCACCAACAAATATGATTGATTGATTGAACCATCATCATTGCACTTCGGTGAGTAACCATGTGTGCTCCGATCTCTTTCTACCAGGAAGATCTCAGCTGCAGTTCACGAAAAGAGGGTTTCTCACAACCGCTTCGTTTTGCTAGACACAGAACAATCAGGTATGTTTCAATCAAATAATGTTTGCACAAGCACTTGCGATAAGCTCAAGCGATTTAGGCAGTTTGGAGTTAACCTTTGTACAAGTCGAACTGGATGTCTGAGAGGCAGAGTGAGGTTGTGGTTAATCAGCGAGCCACTGGAACCATCAGTATGCATACTATTCGATATCTGTTGGGGAGAATGAGCACCTATGGGTCTGCCCGGAGTGCAATAACGTCAGTTTAGTAACTAATAACCAATAACCAATTATTGTGTTGTACATTTGAGGCAAAACAACGTACATACACACTGGTATAGACATAAAACAAACAGGCATACATCATTCTCATCTTAAGATTAGTGAAGAAATGTCGCCCTATATTACGTTTACCCCCTTTCTTAAAGACGCTCTACCATAATACAATGAACACACGGATTTGCAGTTGTTTAAAAAAAAAAAAAAAAATCTTTCAATTCAGAATTACAATTGTATTTGCAATTTCGTTTAATCATGTTGTTTTAAAATTCCATATGATACTAATTAATCCAGGGCTCCATGTAGCATAGTGGTTAGCTGCTGTTGTTTTAAAATTCCATATGATACTAATTAATCCAGGGCTCCATGTAACATAGTGGTTAGCTGCTGTTGTTTTAAAATTCCATATGATACTAATTAATCCAGGGCTCCATGTAGCATAGTGGTTAGTTGCTGTTGTTTTAAAATTCCATATGATACTAATTAATCCAGGGCTCCATGTAGCATAGTGGTTAGCTGCTGTTGTTTTAAAATTCCATATGATACTAATTAATCCAGGGCTCCATGTAGCATAGTGGTTAGCTGCTGTTGTTTTAAAATTCCATATGGTACTAATTAATCCAGGGCTCCATGTAGCATAGTGGTTAGCTGCTGTTGTTTTAAAATTCCATATGATACTAATTAATCCAGGGCTCCATGTGGCATAGACAGAGCCGGATTAGCCTAGTAGCAGAAGTAGCAAATGCTACGGGCCCCGCGCTTCTAGGGGCCCGCGCCTATGTGAAAGATGAAAATGGAAAAAATAACCAGATGTTATATCAAAAACACGCAAGCTGTTTGAATTTTTAAATGTCGTGTGTGATGGTGCTGAATCCAACGAAATCGAAGCATAAAATACAGAAGACGTATCCTACTGTGTAGTAGATGAAAGCAGTGCTATAGAAGAATCATCATTACCAATATTACCATTAAGATCAGCAACTCTTCACGATTTAGCCACATTTTCACAAGACAAACTGAAATCGAATGTACAACAAGTCCTCCCCAATTTAGCCATATCATCTTCAAGCCAAAGAGAGGCAGAAAGCACAGCACATGCTTCAATGTAGCAACATCATCTACAAGCCAAAAACACAACGAAAGTAAAATGTACTCCAACGATATTGGTGAATGGCCAAACAACTTCAAACAATCCACGATTTTGTCGAAAGTCGTTTTTCACATACACACATACACCAACAAACAAAACTCACGTGAAAGATTGGTTGTGTTATACAGAAACTAAAGGACAACTGTTCTGTTTTGTTTGAAAAGTTATTGATTTAGGATGTACCATAGAGTGACTGGTGTATTTGGAATACTCCGGCAGTTAAAATCTATTACAGAGGAAGAGATCTTGAAAAGAACTCCAAATATTGTCAGCTCTTACCAAGAGGATTTGGAAGAAAGCCTAGGCGACGAACTTATGCAGTTCACTGAATTCTTAAAACTAATGTAGCTGCTGCTATTTGCAACGAAAAGCATGAGGCTCTAGAACTGCAATTTTATAAACTTATAATGGAAAATTTATTAGAGTCGTGTTTCCCAAATGTAGAAATAGTCTTAAGAATTTACTAGTTTTTAATGATTACTAACTGCAGCGGAGAACGTTTTTTTTCAACATTAAAGTGTATAAAAAAAGAGTTAAGGAAGATGATGGGACAAGATCGTCTAAATAACCTCACCTTGATGAACATTGATTTGTCTAGTATTATCTCTAAATTTGCTCACATTAAATCAAGAAAAGTTTGTTTGTAAAAGTTGTGTTTTATTTTATTATCATAAAACCTAGGGCCCCGCGCTAAAATTTGCTACGGGCCCCGCGCTAGCCTAATCCGGCACTGGGCATAGAGGTTAGTTGCTCGCCTCTCATGACATAGGTACTCGGTTCGCCATCACGACATATTTCCAGAGGTTTCTCATATCATTGTATTACATGTGAAAGCGAGTTCCTAGTCCTATCGGAGACGGACGATAAAACGTAGGTCCCATGTTCAAGTTGAGCACATACTAGAACCCTTAGTAATCCTCTCGTACCGTTATACGTTACATAAGGCTGCAAGTAATTTCTTCATACCGCTCTATCCTGGGCAACTCGCTCAATCTCCTCCATGGAACTGATACCGATATTTCTTGCCTCTCTCAGCAAAGTTTGTTTCAGGGCCACCTTAGGTCGTCCTCTTTCTTGAACCCTTTGCATCCCACTTCAATGCCTGCTTTGATATCCGCTGATCATTTCTCCGTAAGTTGTGTCGAACATATCTCCATCTTCTCTTTCTTAAGAAGAGCAGGCTTGAAAAGACCTGAGAAAAATTCGATGAAAAATAAAATAAATGACAGTTATGCGCCTACAAGTAGACAAGCACAAAGTTCGCCAGTTATGCGCCTACAAGTAGACCGGCACAAAGTTCGACAGTTATGCGCCTACAAGTAGACCGGCACAAAGTTCGACAGTTATGCGCCTACAAGAGACCGGCAAAAGTTCGTCAGTTATGCGCCTACAAGTAGACCGGCACAAAGTTCGTCAGTTATATGCCTACAAGTAGACAAGCACAAAGTTCGCCAGTTATGTGCCTACAAGTAGACAAGCACAAAATTCGCCAGTTATGCGCCTACAAGTAGACCGGCACAAAGTTCGTCAGTTATGTGCCTACAAGTAGACAAGCACAAAGTTCGCCAGTTATGTGCCTACAAGTAGACAAGCACAAAGTTCGCCAGTTATGCGCCTACAAGTAGACCGGCACAAAGTTCGTCAGTTATGTGCTTACAAGTAGACCGGCACAAAGTTTGTCAGTTATGCGCCTACAAGTAGACCGGCACATACGATTTCTTCAACTCTTTATTTACTAGGATAGCTTCCCTAGGTCCTCTACCTCAGTCATCTATTACGGCATGCCTTGTAGGTGGCAGTGTTACTATTCTTTCCTCTCCTTGTGGATCCCTGCAACACACAGGCGTTATGAAAAAAAAGCAAATTAACTTATGTAATCGTCAGAAAACATGACAAATTAACTTGAAAAATTCTTAGAATAATTTCATGCGATAATTAGTAAAATTCTGTATAAGATGTTGCTAGGAAGAAGAAATAGTTAACATTATTTTTGAACACTTGTAAATAATGTTTTCATTTCAGGTGATATGTTATCGTGGGAAGCCGATGCAACTGTACCGCTTTATTTACTTGATAACAATCATCAAACGTGCAATCCACAAACTAGTGCGACTTCGTTAGTGCGTTTGCGCACATCTGTTATATTTTCTTGGTATCAAATAGTGGCTGTAAACTCTGGTAATGTATTTTTTTTAATAATGGCGTGCATGTTCAACAAATTCACTACGTCTCTCTTTGAACTTCCAAGTACATGGTCTTCAACAAACTTCTTCCAGATCTTCCTCTCTATTGCTAGCACTTCCAATTCCTTCCATGTTTTAATTATCTTGTTAATATCAGTTTCAGCGCTCGTTCCACGTATGTTAGGTCTTCAACTCTCTATCCCTGTGTGTTTCAAAACTGTGATGTCGTGCAATCTCGGTCGGTCTTCTCAGTGTGGTCTATCCATCGCCAGCGTTTTTCCTTAGCCTTTCTCCACTGATATCTGCTTAGTTCTTTCTCTGAGTTCCTCGTTTGATCTTATCTATATTCAGTCCTCATTTCTAGTAGCATCCACTTTGAAGGTCTGTAGTTTTCTGGTAGTTTACTTTGTGTCTTCCATGCTTTCCAGCCATAGAACAGCACTGACTTCACATTTAATTGAAAGATTCTCAGCTTTGTGTTTGTTTTGATCTCTTTGTCTCCATATCTTACTCAATGCAATATAGTTTCCTACTTTTGTATTCTTATCTTAACATCACTATAATACATAATTTCTGTACCGTTAGTACTTACATTAAGCCTCAAGAATTTCTCCATACTGCTCTATCTGCAACTCTCTCAACCTCTCCATGGAACTGAGACCGATATTTCTTGCCTCTCTAAGCAAAGTTCGTTTCAGGGTTCCTTGTCGTCCTCTCTTTCTTGAACCCTTACATCCCACTTCAATACCTGCTTTGATATCGTTGATCATTTCTCCTCAAGTGGGCCCAACATATCTCCATCTCTCTTTCATAACAGTTGTCACCTAGTGGTTGACCAGTCATAGTCTCTGATTTCATCACTTCTCTGAATTCGTTCCATTTTATATTCATTATTTTTCGCAGACATCTCATTTTGAAAATGCATTCAACTTGCTTTATATCTTTAGATCATTTTCCAACTCTCCTGGCATATGTTAGGATTGATACAACTGTCGCTGGTTATATAGGATTGATACAACTCTCGCTGGCATATGTTAAGATTGATACAACTCTCGCTGGCATATGTTAGAATTGATACAACTCTGCTGGCATATGTTGAGATTGATCAACTCTGCTGGCATATGTTAGGATTGATACAACTCTCGCTGGCATATGTTAGGATTGATACAACATTTGAATTGAAGACACATTCACTAGTGAATTTTTTAAAAATGATGTGCTAATCAATTTCATCTTATATATCATTCCATGGATGGGGTCAAAGGTGCATGAGGTGGTGTGCCAGGGTTAGCAGAGGGCGCGTAAACAGAACCTGTCCCTACCTCCACGTTGTGACCCTGGAAACAGACTCAGGTTCCGGTCTGGCTAAGGAGGGCAGGAATCGGGGAGAACTACAAGCAGAAGTAGTAGTGCAAACACGGAAAAGCAATTACAGTGCCCGAAAATCCCTGAACAAGCACGCATCTCCTGGCTGATGTCCGATAAAATATGTCCAAGTTAAAAAGTACGAATCAGCAGCGTACGAACGTCCGGGAACAAAACAGTAGTGGAATTGCAAACACGGAAAAACAATTCAGCAGGGATCGGAAATCCCTGAACAACGCACACATTTCCAGACCGAAATCTGCTAAAATAAAACCAAAGTTCAAAGAAGCATGAAATAATAGAGTACAAGCGTACGTGAAAAAATAGGTGGAAGCGCAAACATGGAAAACCAACGGGCCGGAAATCCCTGAACAACACACACATTTCCTGGCCGAAGACTGCGCCGAATGAAACGACCTATACATTACGATGTGCGGGGCTCCAGCCCAGGGTTTCCCGGATCAAAGGAAACGACAGAGCCAATGCAAATTCCCTAGTGTCGATCCGAGTGTCCATAAAGCGTCCCAGGACTCTGTTCTCTTCGTAGGAACCACTGTTGCCTTGTAGTTTTGGTTGGGACAACAAAGGCTGCGGAGTAAACCGTAAACAAAACTAGACGGTAGGCAAACCAAGCAGTCCATTAACAATACAGGTATTGCTGGGCAGATGACGCTCATCAGACAGGGAGGCCAGGTCGTCTAAGTGTCGCTGCCCTGAAAGAAAATAGCAACCTGCTGCCTTGTGGGTTCTGGCTGGGGACAGTCAAAGGCTAACGGAGAGCGAACCCAGTAAACGCGTTGGTTGAAATCGGACACACGGCCGAAAGACAAGCAACTGAGTTCCAATTGGCACTGAAAGTTGTGACGTAGCTACGCATACTAAGGCTGCATGGACCATATTTTTCATGAATATGTTTAATTTAGAAAATCGATATAGTGCTACGCCTGTGGAGATCCGACGGGCAAGACGAGTGCCAGGCCCCATGCCTCGAAGGATCCCGTTTTTGCTACCGACGGTCCCGTCCTCCAGCTCGGCAAAGCAGCAAGCGAGGTCCACGGGAAAAAGCTACTGGTTCAATACGGCAAAGTGCTGGCCAGCGACGTTTAAACATTATGCAATGGAATGCCGAAGGTATTCGTTACAA
Source organism: Arion vulgaris (assembly GCA_020796225.1). Taxonomy (NCBI): domain Eukaryota; kingdom Metazoa; phylum Mollusca; class Gastropoda; order Stylommatophora; family Arionidae; genus Arion; species Arion vulgaris. Next base: position 54,937,489 of record CM036755.1, on the reverse strand, counting down.
AAAGCAAGCACACGCAATAAGACTTGCAGAAGATACAATTGATGTTGCGTGCATACAAGACCCATCTAAATGCAGAACATAGATTCGGGATCAGGGGTTACCAAACCTTCAGACTAGACCGAGAAGGGCACAAGGGTGGACTCCTCACCCTAGTGGAAGACTGGGAGATAGAGAAAAACCTGTTCCTCATCAATGCCCCAGACGACTCGCCAACCTTCTATTTAGAAGGTGGCATACGACTAGCACCCCCGATTTGGCCTTCGCAACAAGTGACGTGTCCACTAAAACAATACGTACGATCACAAAGCAACTCGGAGATAGTGACCATAGGCCCGTCAAATTCCAAGTAGACCTAAAATTTGTATCTGAGCCCAAAATGTGGTTGCCACGGTGGAACTACAAAAAAACCACTTGGAAACAGTACGGAGCACTGACAGATGCCAATGTTGAGCGCATCGACATGCATGAAAGAAACACATTCGATCCGTGGCAAGGGAACTCAGAAGCAATCATGAAAGCGGCATTGAAACCATTCCTAGAGACGCACGGAAGGATTAAGCCATACTGGACAGCAGAGGTTCAGAAGCTTGAAAACGACCTTGAATTGGCAAGGAGTGAGGCAGAACAAGCACAATCAGTAACGACCAATACTGGGGCACAGTCAGTAACGACCAATACTGCTTACAAGGCGGCAGCAGCTAAGTACAAGCGGGAGGTCAAACGATCAGCACGTTAGAGCTGGGTTAACAAGACTGAGTCCCTGAACCTCGGCCATAAATTGTGGAAGATAGCAAAATCGCTGAGCGATGAAAACACCAGCCGACCTCCAATAGTCCTCGAAAAAGATAAAAAGATGTCCTCGGGAAGGGAAGACGCAAACATTCTAATGCAAAAATATGTCGAAGTCAGCAGAGTAAAAAATCGACGAAACAAAGAAAGAGAAAAGCTAGAGCACTCAAGGCAGAGCCAAGAAGAGCCGAAAGTCACCTAACGGATACATTTACCAGTAACGAGTTGAAGAGGCATAAGAGAGCTCAAGCTCAGAAGGTCGCAAAAAGATGGGATCACAAATGAAATGCTTTAAAACTTGGGTACTAGAGCAAAGGCAGCTCTACTGGCCGTCACAAATATGTCATGGAGGACAGGCATAGAACCACGAGAATGGAAGGAATCGATCATGGTTCCCATCCTAAAACCAGGGAAAAACAAACTCGACCCAGCGAGTTACAGACCAATAAGCCTCTTAAGCTGAACGGGCAAACTCATAGAACGCATGGTGAACAAACGGCTATCTTGGCACTTGGAAAGCAAAGAGCTTCTCATGGTACAACAGGATGCTTTGGAGATACCGATCTACAGAAGATCAAGTAACCTATATCGCCCAGGAAATCGAAGATGGTATCCAAGAAAAGAAACAGACACTGGCAGTTTTGGTAGATATGGAGAAGGCGTTTGACACAGTCTGGAAGAAAGGACTAAGGTTGAAACTCCTCAACCTCGGTATAAAGGGAAGAATGTACAATTGGTTTGATAGATACCTAGAGAACAGAACAGAGGGTTCAGGTTCAGGGTACACAAAGTATGAAGGCCACATTAGAGCAAGGAGTTCCCCAAGGAGGTGTGCTCTCACCAACCCTCTTTCTAATCTTTGTCAATGACATAGCAACATGCCTACCAAAGCGAGTACACTCTGCCATGTATGCCGACAACTTGGCAATATGGGCGAGTGAAGAGTCAATGTCCATAGCAATAAATAGACTCCAAGAATCTCTAATAACCTGGAAGTGTTGTAAAAAAATGGAATATGAATATAAATCCTTCAAAAACAACCTACACTGTGTTCTCCCAGAACAACCAGGCTCACAAAATTAAGCTTAAAGTCAATGGTCAAGATTTTCCAGAAAGCAAGACCCCATGTACCTTTGGAGTCACACTGACTGAAAACTGACTTGGTGCCCTCAAATTGAAAATGCATGGCAAAGCGAGACACAGGCTCACGATGATGCGCAAACTCGCAGGCTCCACGTGGGAAGCAGACACCAGAGTCCTCAAAACACTCTACTCTGGAAGAGTGCGACCCGTCCTGCAGTACTGCATTGCAGCGTGGAGTAGTGCATCAAATAAGCAATTGGCCAAAGTGAGCAATAGTCAGAACCGTGCAATGCGCATTATCACAGGAGCCATGAAGTCCACGCCCATCAAGCAGATGAAAACAATTACAGGTATCCAACCAATGGCAGATCGAAGGGACAGAAAAGTCTTGGTGTTGGCGGAAAACTTAAGGCTCGATTCATACCCTATGTACGAAAGAATGAACGGATTCGGAATGGGCAGAATACAGAGGACCAGCTACGCAAAAACGCGAAAGCACTGATCGCAGACCATCCGGTCCTAGCAAACTGCAAAGCCAAAGCAATCCCGGCAACCGATAAGTACCCGTGGAAACCAAAATGCCGGAACTAAGTGAATCAATCACAGGCATACTGAAAAAGGGCAGCAAGAAAACGTCGAGAGAAGAGCAGCCACAAAAACACGTATCGACAGAATACCGAAAAATAAGTGGACAACGTGACACTGACGGGTCGGCTAGAACGCAATCAGCGATGGTGGAGGAGGAATAGTGCTTAAACTCTCAAAAAAGTGACGGTCACAAAAGCGATTGCCACAGATAAATACTCAAATAACTACCGGGCAGAGGCAGAGGCAATAAGAACATCGGACGAAATGATCCTAGAGAGAAGAGGCACCGTTCGCAACAAAGTCGTGATATTCACCTATGCTCTATCGGTCATCAGGGCACTCGAAGGAATAAGCAAAACAGAACTGAATTATGAACTCAGCGCTCACTCAAACGCACCGTCATTCAGTGAATACCATCACACTGTAATATAAGTGGAAACGAATATGCCGACAAACTAGCTAAAGAAGGCGGGTGACTACCTCAAATTGATCTCGAGGTCAGTTATGAGGAAACCAGAACAACCATCGGCTGGCACTATAGAGACAAATGGACAAAAGATCATCCTCACCAAAACAACAGCGACGGATACTATCTTCTGTCTCGTAATAACAAGTTGCCATACTTCGCCTCCGTACCGGCCACAACAGGTCGCACCCACATGTTTCACAATTTAAAATTAATAAACCTGTGCCTCTGCAAAAAGGCGGACATGACGGCAGAGCATATTCTGCAAGATTGTCAACTGATAGCAGGTATAAGAAAAGAAACCTGGCCCCAAAACACAGCGCTTCGTGAGAAACTGCACGGAAGAACGGAGTCCCTTAAAACACGGTAAAATTCATGAAAAAAGTTGGTTCATCAGTCTAGACTGGGATCGCGAGAGAGAGAAATTCCATGGATAGAAACTTCATCAAATAAATTAATGTTATTAAACTCGATCGTACAATACGTAGAAATAGATAGATTTGATGTAGATTAAAAATCGAAAAATGGATCACAATACGTTGATATAAATGTAGTGCTAATTTTACATTAATATTTCAGTGTACGGCAGTTGGGTAATTTAATAAACAAACTTAGCGCATACTGCCGGAGTTAGTTCGGAATGAGTTAATAATTCAACAAAACGATGATGCTTACTGCCAGCTGATAGAAAAGAACAGGATGTTATCTTCCGACTACGAGCTGGGCACAATAGGTTGAGATGCCATCTGTTTAACAAGTACAAGATTAAAGTGTCTTACAGCAGAAGGATTGACATCATTGCACCGGGTTTTATCCCATATAACTCGGCCCTCTCCACCACCAGCCAGAGATTGTACAAAGCACGAACTCAGTAGCGCCGGCAACAATCCTAGAGGTCTCTGGAAAAAAATATTAACTTGTGAGCAGAATGGCGTGGTCCGGATTCGCACCTATGACCTTCGACTCGCAAGTCAGGACAAGATGTTCCTTAATGACTTATGCTTATGTGCAGTGGCGGCTCGTCATTAAGGGCCAGTGGGGCCGGGCCCCACTAAAAATAATGTATTACGTGTTTTTATTATTTTATAAATTAAAATATAGCAACCAAAACCATGATTTATCCTGGAAAAAATGTCTGTCCCCACCAACAAAAATGATCACGAGCCGCCACTGCATATGTGGCACCAGCAAGTTGGCTGAGACATGCATCCTGCAAGAATGACCAAAATATAACGAACAGAGACACAATGGCCAATCACTATGTCAGTCCAAAACAAGCTGTATTTTGATGTACATACAAAAGCTAGACAATGTTTCCATCAATGCCAGAATGTCTATGAAATCTTTGGATGCTTTAAATTATTTGTGCCCAAATAACTCTGTATCCGAAAACGGTCTACAAGGTGTGTCCTGAGCATAGCCCTGCAATCAGCAGGGTTTGGATCAGCTAGCTCTCTTACTAGGGCGAACAGTGAAAATAGTAGCCTGCTGATGCCCTCAGAACAAGGTCAGGCTAACGGGGAATGGCTCGCTCTAGGATATGGACTCCCATAGGCCAGGATTTTAAAAAGATGTCCTTTGGGTGTTAACCCTGACAAAAATCTCGTGGAGGTCTGGCCCTCCAGACGTGGGATATGAGTGGATTTACCCTGATATCCAAGATCCAGATCCCCAGCTATGGACAAATAGCCTCATTGCCTTTGGGAGCCTCGGGAGAGGCAAAGGGTATGGGAGTAAACTCAAACAGAAAATCAACCTGCTGCCTTGCAGGTCGACTGGGAACAACCAAAGGCCAACGGAAAGCGAACCCAGCAAACCCTGGCTAAAACCGAACACATCACCGAACTATAAGCACCAGAACTCCAAATGGCGCTAAAGATGTGGACGTAAATACACAAATGCTATGGCTGCATGAATCAGATTTCCACACGAATAGAATTTATGGGGAAATCTGGTACATCGGTCTGGGCGGTGATCGCGAGAGAGAGAGACAGAGAGAGAGAGAGAGTATCCGAATACTGCTGTAGCTCTGAGAATTCTATTAACACTCACTGTCTCTGTAGCTATTGGAGAAAAGAAGTTTGTCCAAATTAAAATTATTAAAACACTACTTAAGAAGTTCAATAAGCCAAACAAAACTTAGAAATCTATCATTATTTTCTATTGAATCTACTATGGCTGCCACTCTAAACTACAGATACATAATTAAAGAGTTGCAAAGTTAAAGTTAGAAGGGTAAAACTGTAGTAGAATGTTGTAGTTGATATCATTATTTGAAAGTAGTTTATATTTTCAAAATAAAAATAAAATTTGTACATTTTGTGCAGCGTTAAATAAAATATAACAAACCGAAGGTTATTTTAGAGAAAAAAAACATTTACTGGGCGGTATTTCGAAGACTTGCATCATGCTGAGAAAATATACCGCACAACACTGTATGTTTTCCATATATTAGTTTTGTTCCCGTGTGGTGCCGAGACCCGTAAGGGAAGCAAAGAATAGTACAAGGTGCGACCTACAATGCATGTCGTAGGAGGCAACTGATGAGACCCTAGGGATACTCCTAGTAAATAAAAAAGCAACGCAGAAATCGAATGTGCAGGCCTACTTGTGGGCATAACTGAACGTACAATCGCTCTTAGGCTCAGATCACATACAAATCACACAGAGTGGTTGACAAGTGGTCGATATGGAGCGTTCGAAGAAGAAGAACGATATTAGTTTTGTATCGATACGTTTTTTTATCGATTATTTTGTTGTATACATGCTCTCTATAATCGATTATTTTGTTGTATACATGCCTCATAATCGATTATTTTGTTGTATACAATGCTCTCTATAATAGATTATTTTGTTGTATACATGTTCTTCTATAATCGATTATTTTGTTGTATACACATGCCTCTATAATCGATTATTTGTTGTATACCATGCTCTATAATCGATTATTTTGTTGTATACACATGCTCTCTATAATAGATTATTTTGTTGTATACACATGCTCTCTATAATAGATTATTTTGTTGTATACACATGCTCTCTATAATCGATTATTTTGTTGTATACATAGCTCTTTATAATAGATTATTTTGTTGTATATATTTTCTATAATAAATTATTTTGTTGTATACACATCTCTATAATCGATTATTTTGTTGATATATGCTCTTTATAATAGATTATTTTGTTGTATACATATGCTTTCTATAATAAATTATTTTGTTGTATCACATGCTTCTATAATGAGAAAATACAAAATCAATATGAATAAATATCAATTTACCTGCAGATCATCTGACCAACTTCAACACAACATTCGATGCTGGACTAGTGTGCCATTATGAAAGAAAATTTGTAGCGGACAACCGCACTGTGGATGTCACGTGTGATTTACACGTTCCTATTACCCTCCTGTTAATTGCAGGGAGCATATCGCCATATATATGTACCATCCACATCAATATAGGTTAGGAAATAGTACACAATTAATAACAAAGCACTTTATTGTTAATTCTTTGTCAATATTAGAAACAACGCTTCTGTTGTCCATTATTATACCCAAAAAAAAAATTGTTATTGTCCGTTTGTGGGTCACATAGAGTATGTGAATTCTTCAGAGCATTGTGCTGTCATTAAGGGCCAGTGGGGCGTGTACCACAAAAATAATGTAACGTGTCTTTATAATTTAATAAAATAAATTATACCCTAACCCAAAACCATGATTTTTCAGAAAATGTGTGTCTGGTCCCAGTAACAAAAATGATCATGCACCGCCCCTGCTTCAGAGTTTGTGGACTATCCAGAGTATGTGGATCACTCAGATATGTTACCACCAGAGTATGTAAATACTTTAGAATATGTGAATCTAAAAGAGCAAGTAACTCCACCAGAGTATGTGAATCCTTCAGAGTATGTGAATCCTTCAGAGAATGTGGATCCTTCAGAGTATGTGAATCCTTCAGAGAATGTGAATCCTTCAGAGAATGTGAATCCTTCAGAGAATGTGAATCCTTCAGAGTATATGAACCTTCCAGAGTATATTAACTCCCCTCCACAGTTTGTGAATCTCACAGAGTATGTGGACCACCCAGTGTATGTAAATCCATAACAGTATGAAATCATAACAGATTAAATCCTAACAATATGTAATCCATAACAGTATGTAAATCCTAAGAGTATGTAAATCCCCCACAGTTTGTAAATCCCCACAGTATATAATCCTCAACAGTATGTAAACCCCAACAGTATGTAAATCCCCCACAGTATGTAAACCCACACAGTATGTAAACCCACACAGTATGTAAACCCCAACAGTATGTAAATCCCCCCACAGTATGTAAATCCCCACAGTATGTAAACCCACACAGTGTGTAAATCCCCCCACAGTATGTAAATCCGCCCACAGTATGTAAATCCCACACAGTATGTAAATCCCCCCACAGTATGTGAATTATAGTGAATTCCTTCTTGTTTCATTTATCTGCTTCCTATGCTTTCGTTTAGGATGACAAAATATAATATCTCCAGTAGCTTTTTTCAGAACTTCTGTATGAAGTGCCTGTCACTTCATTTCTACACCTAGTGTGCAGGAGATAGAAGGGTCAATTCCTTTCCTCATGTGTAGAACGTCGAGTGTTGGATTAAACTCCCCACCTTATTGTCCGAGTGATAGGCGTACGCTTATGCATAACGCTAATCCGTCCCCGATTTAGGATTATCACTTTTATCTAAATAAAAGATATGTCGGGGAGTATATGAATGGATAAGAGCCCAGATCCCATGCGGTGACTCGGTTCAATCCATGTAAGACCAATGGTTTTTTCTATCGGGGGCATAAAGAAAGCATCCTAGTCTGAACAGTTTCACGGTGACTGAACTAACCACGCTGCCATTCAAATTCTACTGGCCATATTCCCTCTGGCCTACACCGACCTAAAAAGGTGGTAGCACAGACAATAAAGACAGTTTTAAAAACAAAACTTATAAACCAAATAGTTTTGTTTAGTGTGATTTGAAAATAATGTATATAGGTACATTATAAAGGATAGTGGAATGTCTACAGAATGGATTAGAGGGCTGTTCCTATGCGGGTATACACGGGTGTTTTTCTGTCTGGGCATAAAGAAAAGAACTTGAACAGTTTTGTCATGATTGCACTAGCCATTACATTTGTCAGGCTCATGTCATCCCCTGTCCTACACCAGCTCAAAGTGGATTGTTCATTGTCTTTCCTCAAGGGGATGATAGAATTGCTTGTCCACTCTTGCCATGAAGCGTAGGGGTGGGAGCTATAATTTGCGCTCCAGTGCCAGATGAGTTGCCCTTGTTGTGTTATATCCGTGTTTATTTAGTGTTGTCTTGATATTGCCTATCTATCTTTTTCTTGGTCTTCCCTAACTTCTAGTACTTGATCTCTTTTTATTGTATGCGGTTAGTGGTGGTTGGTTGTATTTCATTCCCATTAAATGTCCAAACCACTGCATTTGTTGTCTTTCAATGTATTTGGTGCATGAAGTTATACTCCCTCTGCTTCTGATGTCCGCATTTCGCAGTCTTTCTTTCCTGGTGACTCCTCCCAGCGGTATTACAGGCAGTAAAAACATTTAAAAAAGAAAAACAACATCACATGTGGAGTAAAATAGAGCGCAGAGGGCAGAGAGAACATCCTATGTATCAGTTCCAGTCTCAGTTTTATCTGCAGTAACTGTGGCAAGGAGTGCTACTCCAGAATAGGCCATTACAGCCACGAGAAACATTGTGATTCAGCGCAGAACATACACGTGACAAGACCATTGTCTCCTGAGACAGCGCAGAACATACTACGTGACGAAGACCATTGTCTCCGAGACAGCGCAGAACTACTACGTGACGAAGACCTTGTTTCTGAGATAAAGAGGCAAATGAAAAGAAATTTAAACTAAATTATAGTTGCCCGATCTTTCAAACTCTATTTCCAAACATCTTCTTTATGTACGTCCAGACTTTCTTTTCCCATCCGATGTTCATCGAAAAGCTGTTCTAGCTAATGCGCTTACTGGCATACAACATACGTACGAGGCAATCCAGACAAAAATGATGTGGAGGCAAACAAATGGAGGATACAACGCAGAACACGACATTATAAATACCAGTGACGGCTCGTCATTAAGGGCAGTGCGGGCCCCACCAAAATAATGTATAACGTGTGTTTATTATTTTATAAATTAAAATATAGCAACCAAAATCATGATTTATCCTGAAAAAAATGTCTGGCACCACCAACAAAACTGAACATGAGCCGCCACTGATAAAGACACTAAACAGAAAAGCTCAGACCACTGTCTTCAGACTTAGAACAGGACACTGCAGTCTCAGAGCACAGTTCTATAGAAAGATTCTCAGGGACTCGGCTTCCTGCACTAGTGGAGCACTAAAGCAGTTCCCAGAGCACAGCCTGCTAGACTACCCCAGTCTGAGCAGTGTGAGAATGAAGATCTGGCCAACAGAAACAACCCTATAAAACAAACTATTGGGACCGGTGAAGACATCAAGTGCACCGCCATGTTTATAATACATACCGGAGTAGTCGCATAGCAGAAGTTGATAGAAGAAGAAGAAGGTAGTCTCCAATGAAACACAATTTGTTCGTTTTATAAGCTCGTTATTCGCTATTATATTCGACCAGCAACATTGCAGGATTTCTTAGGACGATGAACGGAAATCTACAAATCTGAGGAGGTCAGATGGGATCAGATCAGATCGGAGAAACCGTGGGGAGGCTGCTAATACTCAGTAAATAGGCGAATGAACTAAGACCAGTATATACAGTATTATATAAAGAATGAAAACTTAATGATTAAATATGAAAATAAACATAACTCGACGTTTCTACCATAGGCTTTTATCAAAATAATAAATGCAGACAAGGATACTTAATAAACTAAAACATAATTCTAAGGATGTCGAGAAATTGATACTAGCATACAGGCCTGTCTCCAAGCACATGTTGTCTCAGGGCAAGTATTGCTTGAAATGAGAGAATGGACACGAAATAGTACGGCTAGTGAGCTTCCGGTTGGCTAGTCAAGTAAGAATGGGTTGGTGGCAGGTTGCATAAGATAATGTGTAGACGAGGTGGCAACAAAGGGATGTTTGATGGGTAGTAAGGGGTGGTGAGATGAAAGGGGAGATAGTTACGCTCCTCTCTGATATACAGCGTGCTCAAGATAAAAGTAGCCTGATTGATAAATCAAAGTGCCAGTTGGTCTTTGGTACCGGTTCCGACTATGTCGTCCTTCGTCACACTGGTTCATCACTCCTTCCTGCATCATAACTACACATCATCACAAAAATACTCGAGTACTTGACCTATACTATGTCCTCATTGAACCTACTTATTTCCATAAATATATGCCAGATTGACTCCCTTGACAAGCTACTTTTATCTTGAACATGACTAGACGTGTTCCAGATTTTTGCTCAAGCATTACAATAGTTTAACTTACTTTCTTGCTTTATATTGCATTTTCTTTACTTAAAGACGGTCATTCTCTCCATTTATACCTTGTCTGGATAGATAATACGCGGTATATGCTTTGTCCATTTGTCACAAAACCATCTCGACCCTACTTTTGTCTTCCAAGGGAAAGATAAAGTCCATAAGTTTGGAATCAAGCAGGGTTTTAAATGAATGCCAGAAGATGGAATGAAGTACACACATAACTATCAACTTCCTTAGGGTCACTTTCTCCTGATTTTTAGTCATGGTTTACTCCTCTCGTCTTCTACATAACCTGCGGACCCACACGGAAGGGGAGATTTTTAGTCATGGTTTACACCTCTAGTCTTATGCATAACCTGCGGACACACACGGAAGGGGAGATTTTTGGTCATGGTTTACACCTCTAGTCTTCTACATAACCTGCGGCCCCACAAGGAAATGGAGATTTTTGGTCATGGTTTACTTCTCTAGTCTTCTACATAACCTTGGCCCCACACAGGAAGGAGATCATGGTTTACTTCTCTAGTCTCTAGCTCTCCCGGCCCTCTACAACAATTCTTGTTTTATATAATAATAATAATTCCTCTCGACTGTTATACGTTACATAGGGCCTGCAAGTAATTTCTCCATACCTCTCTATCCTGGGCATCTCTGCTCAATCTTCTCATGGAACTGAAACTCTATATTTCCTGCCTCTCTCAGCAAAGTTCGCTTCAGGGTCTCCTAGGTCGACCTCTCTTTTGAACCCTTTGCATCCCACTTCAATGCCTGCTTTGATATTCGTTGATCATTTCTCCTGAAGGTGTCCCAACATATTCCATCTTCTCTTCTTAAACAGTTGTCACTAGTGGTTGACCAGACATGTCTCTGATTTCATCACTTCTCCTGAATTCGCTCCATTTCATATTCATTATTTTTCGCAGACATCTATTTTCAAATGCATTCAACTTGCTTTTAATATCTTTAGTCATTTTCCAACTCTGCTAGCATATGTTAGGATTGATACAACATTTGAATTGAAAATTGTAATTTAGTTTTAATACTATATAACTTGCAGTTCCATATTTTATTTAGACTTTTAAAAGCTGATGTTGCTTTCCAATTCGTATCATAATTTCTTTTATAACATTTCCTGTGCAATCAAAATTGCTACCCAAATAGGTGAACTGCTCTGTTATTTTTATCATTTTAGATTCCAGTGTGATATCTGCATTACTTGCCATAGGTGTCTTCATTATATTTGTTTTTTCATAGCTTATCTGCAGTCCAACATTTGATGCTATAGATGACAAGTTGTCTGTTTTTCTTTGCATATCTTGGTTGTTTCTACTTAACAAGGCAATATCATCTGCAAAATCCAAATCTTCTAGTTGACTATTTTCTATCCAATCGATGCCAGTTTCGCCCCTGCAACATTTTCGCATCACCCAGTCAATGGCCACTCTAAACAATAGCGGAGATAGAATACAGCCTTGCTTTACTTCGGTTTCAACTATAAACCAGTCGCTGTGTCCACCATCAGTGCGAGCTGCACACTGTGAACCATTATAGAGGCTCTTAATAATGTTTATTATTTTGTCTGGTATTCCATAGCATCTCAGAATATTCCACAGAGAGATTCTGTGTAGACTATCAAAGGCTTTTTAAAATCGATGAAATTTAGTATGAGTGGTTGTTGCTTCTCAATATGTTCCTCCAAAATTAGTCGTAGGGTAATTATTTGGTCTAAGCAGCTTCTCCCAGGTCTAAAACCAGCTTGTTCTTCTCTCGGGGTTGTGTCCACTGCTCCTTTGATTCTATTAAGAATGATTTTGCAGAAAGTCTTGGTCATTACTGATAATAGGGTGATCCTCTCCAGTTGTTGCAATCTTTGAGATCACCTTTTTGGGGATCTTAACAATTATTCCCTTCTTCCATTGATCTGGGACAGTTTCTTCTTCCCATACTTTTTAAATAGTTCTTGCACCTGGCTAATAGTTTTATCAGCAGCCGCTTTGAGCATTTCTGCAGTAATGTTGTCATCACCTGCTGCCTTATTGTTTATCAAGGAATTGATTGCCTCCTTGACCTCAGCTACACTTATCATTTCTTTGTTAATTGGTAGGGAGCTGTTTCTTGCCTCTTCGTCAAACTTGATTAGTACTGGTGGATCAGGTCTATTTAATATTTCTTCAAAATGTTCTGCCCATCTTTTCTTCTGCTCGGTCGGTATCTGATGTTAGAACTTTACCATCTTTACTCTTGATTGGGCCACCCTTTGAAACAATGTTCCAGTAAGTTGTTTTAGTGTGTTGTATAGCATTTACTGTTTCCAGTCTTAGCTGCATTTCCCCTTCTTCGGCCAGTCGATTGACATATGCTCTTTTATCTCTTCTAGCTGCTCTTTTCACTTCTTTGTCTTTTAGTCTATATTCCTCTTTAGCTTCAATTTCATCTGTTGCATCCTTAGTATTAAATATTGCTAGTTTCATCTTTCTTCTTTCTTGAATACATTTCCAGGTGTCATCGCTTATCCAGGGTTTTCTGTCTTTCGTCTTTAATCCTGCGCTACTATTTGTTGCCCCCAATAGTGTGTCCTTTATCTTAGTCCATTTGTCTTCAATGTTCTGTTAATTTTCACCATTGAGTAACTCGAACCTATTCTTAAGTTCGAGCTGATATTCCTCTTTACCTCATTATTTTGTAGTCTTTGACTGTCTATTCGCAGTTGTTTTTTAGTATGGTGAATTTTCAATTTCAGTTCCAATTTACCTATGCATAAATTATGATCACTTCCTACATCTGCCCCTCTGTATGCACGGGCATCCAGCAATGATGTTCTAAATTGTGTATTTATGGACATATGGTCAATCTGATTCCTGGTCACTCCACCTGGTGAGTGCCAAGTAAGTTTATGAATTTCCTTATGTGCAAAGATGTTACCTCCAATTACTAAATTTGACAGCATCATAACTCCAGTCTTTCTCATTCTCATTCATTGTGTTATTCCTTGTTTTCCTATAGCTCTCTCTACCCCTACATTATCACTTCCAACCTTGGCATTAAAGTCCCCATTACTACTAACAGGTCATGTTTTTGGGTCTTGTTAATTTGATCTTGTAGTTGCTCATAAAATTGTCTTTCTTATCATCGTCAGCCTCATTTGTTGGTGCATAACACTGCAGTATTGTCATATTGACATGCCTGGTACTGAAGCGGGCTCTAATTATCCGGCTCGAGATGGGTTCCCATTCTAACATGCTCTTTGCTACTCTAGGTGTCATCATTATACCCACTCCTTCAACATGCTTACCATCTTCTCTTCCTGAATATATGAAAGTTAATCCACTAACTACTCTTCTATCTGTTCCAGGCCATCTCACCTCACTTAACCCCAGTATGTCCAGCTCGTATCTCTTCATTTCTTCTGCAATTTGGGCTGATTTTGTAGCCGTGGCCATCGTTCTCACATTCCAAAATCCAATTTTAGTGTGTGTTTTTGAGCCAAGTAATGTACGAGTCGGTTGCTGACTTCCGCAGAGCGGTTTTCATCAGCAACCGTCATTGATGCACTAGGTGCACCGCACACCACCTGGCTGGTCGGTTTACCGGTATGGCGTCTTTTCTTACAAGTTTCTGTAGCTATTTGTTTTATATATGTATGATTATATATATATTTATATGGTCTTTTTCGTCTCTACAGACGGTCAATTGGCAAATGTTTTAATGTTGCAACCTCTGCATTTTCGCTTGTCTTTCTGTTCATACATTAGTCTCTTTTCGAAAGATTCTGAACCAATTGTGCAATATGGCTTTCCACACAACTCTGTTATTAGCTAGTTTTTCCCCTGCGCTCTGACCTACAGAAAAGTTTCTCATTGAGGCTTTGCAGACATCTTTATATCTGAGCAGAGGTCTGCCCTGGTGCTTCTCCCCACCCACGCCTCCTCGAAAGTTCACAGAGCAACATTTGTATTAGTATGCGACAAGTTTCCATTCTTCTCACATGCCCCAACCATCTTAGTCGTCCACTACTGAGCATGACCATGATGAAAGGCAGGTTTGCACGTTGCAGTACTTCAGAGTTAGTTATCTTGTCGTACCACCTGATGTTCATAATCTTGCGGTGACATTTGAAGGTGAAAGATGTTAAGTTTCCTCTCATACCTTGAGTAGACTGTCCATGTTTCTGAGCCATATAGTAAACAACTAATTACACAAGCTCGATATATTTGAATCTTCGTCTGCAATGTTAGTTTTGTGTTGTCCCACGCTCGCTTTGATAGTTTGCCGAACTTAGTAGCCGCAATCCCTATTCGAGCATTGATTTCTTCATCAAGAGAAAGGCTTGCAGTCACCACAGACCCAAGATAGCAGCATTTTTGAACTGGTGTTGGATGGTTACCATTTAAAGTGATGTGATGTATGATTTTGAACTGGTGTTGGATGGTTACCATTTAAAGTGATGTATGTATGATTTTGAACTGCAGATAAGCTATGAAAAAACAAATATAATGAAGACACCTATGGCAAGTAATGCAGACATCCCCATGGACTCTAAAATTATAAAAATAACAGAGTAGTTTACCTATTTAGGCAGAAATTTTGATTGCACAGGAAATGTTAAAAAGAAATTTTTATACGAATTGGCAAAGCAACATCAGCTTTTAAAAGTCTAAATAAAATATGGAACTGCAAGTTATATAGTATTAAAGCTAAATTAAGAATTTTAAATTCAAATGTTGTATCAATCCTAACATAAGCCAGCGAGAGTTGGAAAATGACTAAAGATATAGAAAGTAAGTTGAATGCATTTGAAAATAGATGTCTGCGAAAATAATGAATATAAAATGGAACAAATTCAGAAGTGATGAAATCAGAGAAATGTCTGGTCAACCACTAGTGACAACTGTTATAAGAAAGAGAAGATGGAGATATGTTGGACACACCTTGAGGAGAAATGATCAACGAATATCAAAGAAGGCATTGAAGTGGGATGCAAGGGTTCAAGAAAGAGGACACCTAAGCAGACCCCGAAACGAACTCTGCTGAGAGAACCAAGTAATATCGGTCTAAGTTCCATGGAGGAGATTGAGCGAGTTGCTCAGGATAGAGCGCTATGGAGAAATTGATTGCAGGCCCTATGTAACGTAAAACGGTACGAGAGGAATTATTATTATTATGTATGATTCATCATCATCAAGGGCGTGTCCTTTACAGTATGTTGCTCCCTGTGCAGCACATCTGAAATTCACTCTGTCTCTAACCAGTTCACCCACTTCGTCGATGGTCATGTTCATGGTTTCTTTAATATCTTGTAGCCATCTTCTTCTTGGTCTGCCGCTGCGTCCTGGGACAGAGTCCTCTAATATTGTTCTTTCCAGGCCATTGTGACGCTTGATGTGACCAAAGTATCTAATTTTTCTATACAGTATGTTGTTTATCAGCCAGTTGTCTTTAACATTTAGTTCTTTCAGGACATCAGTGTTCTTCCTTTTTTCCTTCCATGGTATTCGTAGGATCTTTCTGTGGCATTTAGTTTCGAAGAACTGGATTTTCGTTCTTGTTGTTTGTGTAATTGTCCATGATTCACGACCATAAGTAGCCACTGCAAAAAATGCATGTTATCATTATCTTTAATTTTAATATTTTGCTGGTGCTTTGCCACATGTACGGTTACAGTATATCAATCTTTAGTGTAACATTGCAGGTCGTAACTTGGCGTTACGTGAGGTCACACATCAATCAAGCACGTATGAAAATAATAATTACAAATATGGACCACAGAATGCTGTTGATGATGACAGTAACAGAAATATGTCTCACTCTAGCTGTACAAGCACAGCGCTGGAGGTTAATTTGCCATGGTGGAGTATTAATTTTACATGGCCAGTCGTCATTCATTTATGACGATCCACAACCGAGATGGTGGTAGAGCCATTTTGTCGTCATTTCCGTCTAAATGTTTTCTATGCCAATATTATAATAATAATAATAAATAATCTGCGACTTATAGTTACATAGCCAGCAAGCAATTTCTCCATACCGCTATATCCTGGCTGCTCGCTCAATCTCCACCATGGAATTGAGACTGCGTTATTCCCTGTTCCAAAGTCGTTTCAGGTATCCCAAGGGTGTCTCTCTTCTTGAACCCTTTGCGGGGTCAAAGGCACATAGGAGCAACGACGCGTCAGCATTAGTGAGCTGGCACTAATCAAGATCCTACCACATCCACGTGGTGACCCTGGTAACGGACAACGATCTTGTCTGGCTAAACGGGTAGGATCGAGGAGAGCTAATGATATGAAGTATGATGCAGTCGTAGTCAAGTTGGATAAGATCCGCTCGCAACACAGACGAGATAAATCCCAGAGTGACTATTAATGCACATCTCTCCTGGCCGATGGGAAAAACTGAACGGATAAACATAAATAGATGAGGGGTGCATTCAGAGAAGAGACGTAGGCCCACGAGGGGCAAAATTCGGACCGGAGGTGCGGCCCGAGCTGAGTTGCACTTGGGCCCACATAGGGCAAAACTCGGAGCCCTGAAGTGGGGACCCGAACTGAGTTCTGATTGGTGTATCCAGAGAAGAGACGTGGACCCACGTGGAGCAAAACTTGGGCCCGGAGGTGGGGACCCGATATGAGTTGCATGTAGGCATACATATGGCAAAACTCGGAGCCCTGAGGTAGTCCCGAATTGAGTTCCATTTCCGGACAGGTTAGAGGCAAGGTGAATATATGTAACTGCGTTTTCCTCCCTGTAAAAAATATGCACAGAAGATTGCCAACATCCAAACTTATAGTCAGTACCAGGGGTGGCTCGTCGTTAAGGGCCAGTGGGGCCCCAATATATAACCATAGACTCGCAGAATTGAGTAAAACTGCAAAAAAACTTGCAGTGTTCTATCAAACATCTATATTTTCCAGCCCCTTTTTCTGATCTAGGTCAGGGTACCCCCAGTCAGTTGTATGACCTAGTTATCTAGAGTTGACTGTGATCTATCCATCGGGTTCTTGGTCTTCCTCTGACTCTGCGTCCGGGTTACCGGTTGTTATATGTACGAGACGGTACTAAATCTGCTATCAATCTCATTAGATGACCCAACCAATTGATGTGTTGTCTTCTAATATGTTGGATCGTGGAATTTTTTCCCGACAGTAACGGCTCTCAGGTCGACCCTGCCAGTAGTGGCTACCAGAACAAGCATTTGGAAGTAAAGACAATGAGAGTGATGTTGACCACATTACTCATCGTGTCGTTTCGTTTGCCAAGCTACAGTGTTAGTGCTTGAGCAACGCTGTGAGCTATGTATGTTCCACGGAATAATTTTTGCTGTGTCAACCGTGCGTTTGTTGTTTGTATTTAGAAAACGCTGGACAGCGGTTATGACGAACCGACTCAATCTGTAGTGATATTGCGTGTGCAGAAAGCTGGATTTTATCTTGATTGATGTTCCCTTCGACATGAATTGCAATTCAAATGATGAACAGTTTTGTGATGACACTTTAGCGACGGCCATATGCATTTATGCTGTGCAGGTTGCTTTTTGTGGTGGTACGACTGTTTCATTCTGAAATTAGTTCACACAGGAGACAGTTCACAGTTGTTAGTATTTCGTGTGATTTTCGTGGGCATAGGAACGGAACTATTATGGGATGACCCGCTGCAGTGAAGTTGGAACCGTACATATGAACTATGAACTCATCGTGTGGCAACGGGCAATGATAAATACGGGTCTAACAGCGTATTACCTTATATAGCTTGAAGTACAAAAATGATTCCTTTACTTTTGTTTTCACTTTTAATATGTTGGATGCATGATATGATTTGAATTACATTTCTAATGTTCTAATTTCTCATTCTGTCACTTATTTTATCATTGGCGACTCATTTCACATGTTGTGATCTTTCTTTCTTGGGATTTAGTTTGGGACCATGTTTTTTCTCTCTCTCTCTCTCGCGCGCGATCCCCCGCTATTCTTCTTCTTCTTCTTTGCGTTCGTTCTTTACAACCAATTTTAATCACTCTTTGTGATATGCTTGTTCTTTGCCAAGAACGTGTATACGTTGCACATTGGTTTGGTAGACCCCTAAACGCATAGACTTCTACATGTTTAGGACATGTGCATCCGATTTCAGCCAAACCTCCTTAGTCGCCTCTTACGACATATGTGGCAGGTAACAGTGGTTCTATTCTTTACATCCCAAATTTGGGCCCCGGTAACCACTCGGGTGACCCGCTATTAATTCAGGCGTAAAGTCATGACGCCTGGTATTGCGCTTCGGACAGATTTTTGTGTTGACCTATATTACTATTATACAGACATCCCTCAACCATATGGACAGCCTAGCCGACTTCCGAGGTACTTGAAGCTTAGATCCTTCAAGAGTGATCGTTGCATGAGACCTAATGTCCTTGTAACTCTTTCTCGGACAGAGTTAGTTTTAGCGAGGGCATATCGGGTGCCTTCTCTAACGGCTTTCCTTCCTTTGGTGAGGTCGTTTCATACACAACGTAAGATATCTTATCTTATCTTATCTTAACCACATTTGCCGTGAAGCGTCGTGGGAGAGTTAGTTTTCTATCTTGTGCCAGGTGCGTTGCGCTTGACGTTGTTAGTCCATGCTTTCGTAGGTACTCTGAGATGTTATCTATCCATCGTGTTCTTGGCCTGCCTCGTGCTCTGCGCCCTGAATGTCGATTATTATAGGCACATGATGGTAGTAAGTGTGGTTCCATTCTCATTAGATGGCCGAACCACTTGAGTCTTTGCTTCTCGATATACTGTATGCATGGTATAGTACCAACGATGCTTCTGATATTCTCGTTTCTCACTCTATCTCGCCTTGTAACGTTGACAGCTTTTCGTAGACATCTCATTTCACATGTTGTAATCTTTATTTCTTGTGTCTTAGTCAGGGGCCATGTTTGGCACTGATATCAGAGAGTTGATAGAAATATACAGCGTAACGTATTTGTTTGACATTGATAGCAAAGAGTTGACAGAAATATACATAGTAACGTATTTGTTTGACATTGATATCAGAGAGTTGATAGAAATATACAGCGTAACGTATTTGTTTGACATTGATATCAGAGAGTTGATAGAAATATACAGCGTAACGTATTTGTGTCACTGACTAATTTGAAATCCTTCTAGAATGCGATCACGGACTTTTCGGAGATTACTGCAACATCAGTTGTTCTTCGGGCTGTGAGAACGGTACATGCGATATAAAGTCAATGAAGTGTTTTAGTTGTAAAAGTGGATTCGTTGGAGACACATGTCAAGGTTAGTATTTTGTGTGGATTTAGTATCCATTTTTTCATAGACATTAGCTCCCGTGTTCGTCCATACTATGCTTCTACAATGTTGGTTTACCTGATTCTAGTCTACGGTTTATGTACTATTCTAACATAGGCTAATGGTCAAGGTATAATATTAGTGTCTAGATTTTAGTTTGCCCATGTGTTGCCGGATCCCTCAAGGGGAGCAGAGAATAATACCACTGCGACCTAAAAGGCATATCACAAAGGTGACGGATGCCTTGGGAAGCTACCCTAGTAAATAAAAAATGCAAGTTGAATGCATTTGAAAATAGATTGCGAAAAATAATGAATATAAAATGGAACGAATTCAGGAGAAGTGATGAAATCAGAGACATGTCTGGTCAACTACTAGTGACAACTGTTATAGGAAAGAGAAGATGGAGATATGTTGGGCACACCTTGAGGAGAAATGATCAAAGAATATCAAAGCATGCATTGAAGTGGGATGCAAAGGGTTAAAGAAAGAGAGGTCGACCTAAGGAGACCATGAAACGAACTTTGCTGAGAGAGGCAGGAAATATCGGTCTCAGTTCCATGGAGGAGATTGAGCGAGTTGCCCAGGATAGAGCGGTATGGAGAAATTACTTGCATGCCCTATGTAACGTATAACGGTACGAGAGGATTTATTATTATTATTATTATTATTTGAGCTTGAATCTACACCAACGAGCATTAGCTACTTTGCGCTGACTGGGTGAGCTGCTCCGAAACGTACATCTAAATCTCTGTAATATATGTAACACTAAAGACCTGAACAAAGTAGGATGTTATCTATCTCTACGAAATCTATGTATTTATGAAGACATGATGTTAATCTGCACAGACAATGGATATACCCCCACAACATGGAGAAGTTTGCTATTTCTGTTGTATCCTCGCATTTCTTATAAGTTATCTGAGTTTGGTATCATCATTTCCCAGAACAATTTAGAAAGCCTTATCATCATCATCATCATCATCATCGTTAAGTAGTTTGTCCCTTCCGGAACCTGTCTCCCATGACCGTAGTCCTTAAAAACTCTCTGTTCTGTGCAAGTTGACAAGCGTCAGCAGCAGTCATTCTCCGATCGTCAATGATATCTTGCATCTATCATCTTCTAGGTCTTCCTCTCATTCTTCTTCCAGGCACTATTCCTCCAAAATTATCTTCTCTAGACACTCGCGTCATTTGATGTGTCCGAAATATTTAATTTTCTTGATTTATGATCTTTAATAGCCAACTTTCTTTAATATCAAGCTGTTGTAGAACAGAAACCTGCTTTCAAATAAACATTCCTTTTCAGGGTTTTTTCTAGTCTTGTGTATTTATATCAGTGACCTTTTGGTTTTTCTTATTCACGTTTTCTGCAGCGAAGGAAAGAATAGTATTATCGATATGTATGGAAGACTGCAATAAAACTATGTAGCAATGGAGAAACATGTGAAAATAAAGTATTGTATTTCTCTACTTTCTGAACTGTATGCCACAATGCGTTTCAGGTCAGAAGGAAGAATTCTACTAACGGCCCACATATAGCTTTGACATAAATAAAGGGCTCTTTCGAAGAAAGCCTCCATATTGTTATTCCTGAGGATCCATCTTTATCGTTCCTCCTTTTCTTTTGATACTTCCCATTGTATCCACGTGAGCATTGTTCTCTAATATTCACTGTCATGTAATAGGTACATCTAGCTTTCGTTCTCAACCATTTAATTTGTTTTTCTGATCAAGCTATACCCTGATGTTGTAGCCAATATCTCTACTGTCTTCGATTCCTCTCAACTGTCTCTTCTTTGATTATCAATCCAGCATTCTGCTAAACTCTTCATCTCTGTTGATTGACTAGTTTTCTGATCGTAATAAAAGTATTGTATTTTACAAAATACAATAATTAACATTACACGCAACGTTTCGACCAAAATGTCGTTATCAAGTAAAGGATAAAACAGAAGTAAAGAAATTCACTACTTACACGACACACTACATATAGACTCGGACAATAAATTCCCAACGGCTCTAAAATAGAAAAGAAAGCGAAGGAAAGAACACAATCCATATTAAAGGGACATAATTTCCATGTCAGGATACAATCTAGTTATCGTTCTTCTCCATTTTCCTATTGATGTATATACTTTTCCCCCCACCCACTATCCACCGTAGAGCTGTTCTAGCTAATATCTCTACTGTCATACGATATCCATGTCAAATCCGACTCCATCTTGGTCATTTAACGATGGTCATCAATGATGTACAGTATGTTCTTACTAAAAGCTCTTCATTTGCTGTTGTATTTGACCAGAATATTTGTAACGTTCAACTTAAACAGATATCTGATATATATCTTCAACCTTATACAATTATGTTTGATATACTTACCGATTTCACCGTTGTGTTACTGGGGTCCAAGGAGAGCAAAGAATAGTAAAACTGCGACCTACAAGGCGACTGAGAATATCGTAAGAGGCTACTGAGGTAGGGGCATAGGGAAGTTACCCTAGTAATCAAAAGCGTCCCAGAAATCGGATTTACTGGCCTACTTATAGGCGCCTAACTAGCGCAACGTATAATCGCGCTTAGGCTCAGATCACATACTTCTCTTACTCCTCTCCCTCTACAGGAGCACATGACCTCAACAGTTGTTCGCCACTTTTCTCGGTCTATGGCTGTTTTCTTTATGATCTCCCAGGATAGTCGAGCACTTTTCAGTTCCTCTGGAAGACTCCATGTCCATGTCTGCTTAGGGCGTCTTCTTTATCGTTTTCTTGCGGTTCCACTTAAGTGCTTGTCTAATGACACTCAACTGTGTCTTCTGTAGGGTATGCCGGACCCATCATTATTTTTCTCCTCATAACCTTGATCATCATGGGATCCTGTCCGGTTCTTATCCACAGGTTTGTGTTTGCAACACTGTCATACCAACTTAGTCTGAGAATCCACAGGTTTGTGTTTGCAACACTGTCATACCAACTTAGTCTGAGAATCCACAGGTTTGTGTTTGCAACACTGTCATACCAACTTAGTCTGAGAATCCACAGGTTTGTGTTTGCAACACTGTCATACCAACTTAGTCTGAGAATCCACAGGTTTGTGTTTGCAACACTGTCATACCAACTTAGTCTGAGAATCCACAGGTTTGTGTTTGCAACACTGTCATACCAACTTAGTCTGAGAATCCACAGGTTTGTGTTTGCAACACTATCATACCAACTTAGTCTGAGAATCCACAGGTTTGTGTTTGCAACACTATCATACCAACTTAGTCTGAGAATCCACAGGTTTGTGTTTGCAACACTGTCATACCAACTTAGTCTGAGAATCCACAGGTTTGTGTTTGCAACACTATCATACCAACTTATTCTGAGAATCCACAGGTTTGTGTTTGCAACACTATCATACCAACTTAGTCTGAGAATCCGTCTAAGAGATATCACAAACAAATCACAAAGAGTGGTTTAACAAGTGGTCGATATGGAACGTTCGAAGAAGAACAACAATTACCCATTGATTTTTGTTTGTAAATTGCTCTTTAACATTTTCTTACGTTGATTTATTAACCGAAGTGTTACATTCCTAACTTATGTATTCTCTTGTCTTTTCAGTTGATGGTACAAGGTCCCCATACTGGCTACTTATGTTTTTGCTTGTCATTTTGACAATTGCCGGACTATTTTACTTTAAGAAACCAGCATATAAGAGTTCAGATGAAGAGCAAAACAATCCAAATAAAGGGAATAAATAGTTATAGGAATGACAAGTTGAATGTAATAAAAATGTGAGAAGCGAAGAGTGAATTCTGATATCAAGGTTAAAATATAACGTAAAGACAAATGCCCTCTCGAATCTACTGTTTTCATCCAAAGGAAAGATAAAGTCCGTATATTTGAAACAATGTTTGCAGGGATGTTATTAGATTGAATGTGATATATCGTGGCCTCTGATAACATATAGACGGCGGGCTCAAGTAAAAAATTCTAGGAAATCAGACCACAACCATTGCGTCAACTTGCATTCCAGTATTATTGTATAAAAACCAATTCATTTTAAAATCAACACAACATGCTAAATCAAGGTAATATTATGTAACAAGTTAAGTTTAACACTAAAGAATATCAGTATTATTAATATTTTTTATCAATAAATAACAATGGACTCATATAATTGAGAAAAATTACAAAAAACGTATAGTGTTTTATCAAAAATATACAAAAATCAGCCCCCATTAAATCATAATTTTGGTTTTCCCAACTGAGCTAGTCGGTCTTTGGTTGCCGGGGGCCAGAGTTTTTGTTACCTTGTGAGATTGTTAATTATATTGATATAATAATAATAATTACTCTCACATAGTTATACGTTATCTAGGGTCTGAAAGCAATTTCTCCATACCGCTCTATCCTGGGCAACTCGCTCAATCTCCTCCATGGAACTGAGACCGATATTTCTTGCCTCTCAGAAAAGTTCGTTTCAGGGTCTCCTTAGGTCGTCCTTTCTTTCTTGAACCCTTTGCATCCCACTTCAATGCCTGCTTTGATATTCGTTGATCATTTCTTCTCAATGTGTGTCCAACATATCTCCATCTTCTCTTTCTTATAACAGTTGTCACTAGTGGTTGACCAGATATTTATCTGATTTGATCACTTCTCCTGAATTAATTCCATTCGTTCCGGATATCTTCTCTTCTTTTTCTTTTGCTTTCGGTTTCGTATGCTCATCTAAACCATGAGATTGGTTGCCTCTATGAATCTGCATGTCAGTTGGAGTTCTTCGAGAGTTCCCCATAGCTTGCTCTGTAAACTTTGTTCATGAGGCCATGTTTCGTTTTGTTGGTGTATGTATGATGGACATGACTGCAGGATGTTCTCTGAGTGGCTGGCATGCACACTGTTCAGTCTGAGCAGGCTTTATTCTGTGCATGTGGTGGTTGAGCATGCAGTGACCTGTTCTTAGGCGAAAGATTGTTGTGTGCAGTTTTCTGTTTAGTCTGCTGATGGGATCTTGTGGGTGTTTGCTGTGGGTTTGCTGCCTCCATACCTCTTTGTACTTTCGCTGTACTTTCCGTATATAAGATCATCATGAAATGGGATAAAATTTGATAGATAATATGTTAACTGCAAAGACGATGTGTGCTGTGGGTTTGTTGCCTCCATACCTCTTTGTACTTTCGCTGTACTTTCCGTATATAAGATCATCATGTTAACTGCAAAGATGATGTGTGCTGTGGTTCACAAACAAACAAACAAACAAAACGTGATAGTTGTGAATAAAAACATGAAGAACGGATAAAACAGTAATTTCTAAATTGCAAAAACATCATCAACGGTTGTCTGCGCAAAATAGACGGACTGAGGTGGTATGATAGGGGAAACAATGCGGTGCTTATGGAGAGAGGAAGATATATTACGGTAAGCCGAGAGGTAAAAATGCAAATGCAGTGACCTACCAGCTGGCACCATTACTGCAACACCCAAATGTCAAGATGGAAGTGAAAAGACAGATGATAAAAAGTATTTTCCTACCAACACTTTGTTACCAGTGCCAAACTTGGTCTCTTACAGCAACAGATCACAGAAAGCTCACCACGTGTGAAATGAAATGCTTGAGGAAGGCAGTGGAGTCACCAGGAAAGATAGACTACGAAATGAGTACATCAGAAGCAGAGTGGGCATAACTTCATGCACCGAATATATCGAAAGACAACAAATGCAGTGGTTTTATACATTTAATGAGAATGAAATACAACCAACTACCAATAACAGAATATAATAAAAAGAGATCGGGTACTAGAGCTAAGGGAAGACCAAGAAAAAGATGGACAGACAATATCAAGACCACACTACATAAACACGGATACAACACAACACGGGCAACTCATCTAGTCATAGAACGCAAATTATAGCTCCCATCCCTACGCTTAACGGCAAGAGTGGACAGCCATCTACACCTTCCACCTGGGAATAGACAATAAACAATAGCCGAGAGGTGAAAAAAAGACGCTGGCGTTAAATAGGACACACCTTGAGAAAACCCGAGGGAATATAACAATAAGTGTCCTTTCCTGAAACCCGCAGGGAAGGTGAAAGAGAGGGAAGCCAGAAATACATGCGTAAAAGATGTGTAGGTAAAGATTAACAATATACGGACGAACTGGAGAAGCTGCAGGAGGTAGGAAGCCTTGCCATGAGTTGGTGAGGGTCTAATTCCACAAACTGAGTACAGATACACTTTATACGACGAAATGTCCCGCCTGCCCAGCGTGTTCGTAAAGCGTTGGACGACGGTGTGACAAGCCCTCTGTGAGTGCGGGTTCAATTCCGTGGGCTGGCAGAAAAAGCCACATGTTCTCCAGATTTACGGTGTTCGTTGCACCGAACCGAAGGGTTACGATGTCCATGGCACCGAACCGAAGGGTTACGATGTGCATGGCACCGAGCCGAAGGGTTACGATGCCCATGGCACCGAACCGATGGGTTACGATGTGCATGGCACCGAGCCGAAGAACTGAAAGCTCAAGTACTTCTATATGAGAAAAAATAAAACGACAAAATTTGAAGAGAATGATACGATTTATGTATACATTATAAATATAACATGATACCGACAATGTGAAATGAATAAATATTGACTTTATTTATTGAAACTAGTCAGTCTATATTTTGTTAATTGTTGACCTGTGATGGCCTCTATATACTTAGCTACCCGAAAACGACCGTTTTGTAGCTACGTTGTAAATGTTTTATATGTTCATATGGGAAACTATCTTTATTTTCTTTTAAATGTTTTTTAATTATTTATAGGGCCCTACCCGAAAGTGCCACAATGAGTGGACCTAGCACGGTTGAACGTTTAAGCTATGAGCGTCGTTAATCTTTCGAAAAAGAGTTGCTCAGAATTTGTTTAAATGTAATTAGGTATTGTTTTTTGACTAAATGAAGGTTCTTACACTCTGGCCGCGATCAAGTGCTAACTACAATATGAACGTAGCCAAAAAGGCAGAGAAAAAAAAATAATATGTGAAGTTATCATCTTCAGATGTAACAGTGGTTATTTTGTTGTTTTATAGGTAACTTTTTTGTAGGTTTAAAATGGTTTAATCCAAGCAAAAATAGACTAGATATACTGTATGTTCGCTTGTTTTGTTGATTATTTTGTGGCTGTTTTTGTTTTATTTCTTACTAAAGCAAGTACAATATCGGACTTGTTATGATATACGTGAAACACGTAATCACAAAGTAATGTAGTTTTACAAATTATAAAAACAATGACAATATACAGCAACGTTTCGACCAACAAGGCCTTTATCAAGTAATCAAACAACAGTTTTACTGCAGTCTCATATATATTTTAATATACTTGCATTTCGAGTTCTCATTGATAGTTTATTTGATCATTCTAAGTGTACATACATCATTATCTGCATTCTGCATATTCTGCAGAATTCTGAAAAGATTTCTTTTCCATTTTTGTTTTTGTATTTAAGTTGAGTTTTAATTTCGTATCTTTCCTTCATCTTTCTGCCGTATTAGCTCGTAGAGAAGATCCAAGCAGACTTTTGATAGCGGACTACCAATCCGTGTAGATCACAACGTCACCCCCATTACAGCTTTTATTAGTGATGGTCTTGACGTCTCCATTCCCCTCCACAAGATTCCACTGTCTGCACCCATTATATAATTTAATAATGGTCGAAAATGTGTATCAGAAGATGAAAGACACGGTATGAAATATAAAAGATTTCAATTGTTGCCGTTCTGCAGTCTTTCTGTCAATTATTTGACAGGTCTGGTCACAATCTTTCAGCTCTCTTTCCATAGCTCTTCTCATATCACATGTATCTTTTAGACGTCACAACCTTCTTTATCAATCCGTTGTACATCGGAGAGATGTTCCAGCCAATGCTCATATGCACTTACAACATACATGTCTTACTTACCTCCATCTTCTTCTTTTTATAAGAGTCACTAAAGATGCAGAATTTGTTCGTTTTGAAAGCTATTTATTTGCCTGCTATTAATCATCATCATCAGGTGACGTGCAGGCTGGCGTAGGTGATCATGGATCTCCACTAATCTCTGTCGTTGGTGTTTGCTATCAACTCAGATGTTGATGCTCTACCGTGCCATGAAGTCAAGCTATCCAACATTTTCTCTCTCTGTCTCGTCTACCCTCGATTTTACCTGTTGTCACAATGTGTTCTAAACCTTCCCTCCTTATCACATGCCCGAAAAATGATGACTACCTCTTTCTTATATTGATGATAAGCCTTCTCTGTGTCTTGATCTCATTCAATACCTCAACATTAGTCATTTTAGCAGTCATGGGATTCTCATCATTCTTCTGTAAAACCACATTTCTGTGGCCCTCAGAAATTTGTCGATCTGTGTGTTCATTGTCCATGACTCGCATCCGTATGTCAGTATTGGTTCTTTGTACCACTAAATAACTCGTATTTTGATCGGGACTGACAAGGACTTCTGCTATTCATATCGCATTCATTTTAAAAGCTATTCATTTGCCTGCTATTCATAACGACGTATTTGTTATATAGAACATAAAACGAATATTTATGTAAGAGACCAAATAAACAACCTTGCAGGTCGACAAGTACCACTCTTGACAATCGTGAAACAGCGTAAACTAGCGTAGTTCGGACATGTGATGAGACATAGCTCACTCTCTAAGACTATCCTACAGAAAACAATTGAGGGTGGAAGAAGGAAAGGAGTGCAGAGAAAATCCTGGTTTGACAACATCAAGAGCTGGTCGGGGCAGAGTTTCTCCACACTTGCTTGAAGAGTTGAAGACAGAGACTCATGGCGTTCGTTTTGTGCTGATGTCTCCATAGTGACACTCTTACCACCTTAACGGGTTATGGGCTTTATCAGTAGCGGCTCGTCATTAAGGGCCAGTGGGGCCGGGCCCACCAAAAAATAATGTGTAACGTGTATTTATTATCTTACAAATTAAAATATAACCTAACCTAAAACCATGATTGTGCCGACAATTTGTGTCTGGCCCCAACAACAAAAATGAGTACAGGTCGCCACTGGGCTGTATTATTATTATTATATTCAAAACGCATTGTGGCCGAACATATTCATGATTTCATCAGTATGCAGCAGTTATCAGAAGACTATCACCATAGCACTCCGGACACGTCCATAGTTGCTCCGATCTCCGCCTCAACAAATCCAGCAGCGTCCAGCGGCCCAACACGTCAGGTCAATGTTGATTAATCAATCTCTTTGCATTTTTGGTATATCGTTCTTTTCGGGCTGTACCAATATTGACACCCATCTCTCTCAATCTGATCAGCGAGTGGGACTCGCAACCCTGAAACTCATCTATTCGAAAAGAGTCTCTCAGTGGGTTAAGAATGTCATTTCGGTCCATGACAGCTCCCTCTGATATCATAGCCATGCCTTCTAATATATCAGCTAATATATCGTGACCCCTGACTACTGCGGGTACAGGGACAGAAAAGAAGGTGATTTCTTTGATCCCTATCTGTACCAGTATGCATATACTTTGAGACAACTGTTGGAGAGGAGGGGAGAAGGGAGATTGAACACATAGAGACTGCCCAGATAGTTATGACGTCAGTTCAGAATCTAACAACCAATAAGCACTACCCATTTAAATTAGAAAGGTCAAGCATGTTGTTATGATCATTTAAATTAGAAAGATCAAGCATGTTGTTATAAATATTTAAATTAGAAAGGTCAAGCATGTTGTTATAAATATTTAAATTAGAAAGGTCAAGCATGTTGTTATGATCATTTAAATTAGAAAGGTCAAGCATGTTGTTATGATCATTTAAATTGGAAAGGTCAAGCATATTGTTGTGATCATTAAACAAGAAATGCTGAAGGCCGATCTACCATACGCGATCTTTGACACCAATAACACAAATACAACTATGTAATGCTGAAGGCCGATCTACCATACGCGATCTTTGACACCAATAATACAAATACAACTATGTATCAATGGAATAATGTAAATCAGTGGTTCCCAACGTGTGCGCTTTGGTTCCCTGGGGAGACGCGACTTTCTCACATGGGCGCCGCCAGATATTACATATTTACATACTCTTATTGCACTTTTGAGTTCACTGTAACAGGACGCGTCTTCTAGCGGAGCTGGTCCCAACCAATTAGTTACTGTTTGCGGAAGCCACGGCGACCTAGACACAACAGAGGTCTCTTGATTGTTTTAGTAGTATCTCGAATTTTCTGTTACTTTGTGTTCGTATATAAATAAATGACATTTTCGCATGGTATTATTGTATTATTTAGTTATCGAAGATTGTATCAACAGAGAATTGTCTGGTCAACCACAAGTAACAACTGTTATAAGAAGGAGAAGATAGAGATCAGTTATCAGTTATATGAGGACTATCGTCATAGCACTCCTGACATGTCCATAGGTGCTCCTATCTCCACCTCAGCAAATCCAACAGCGTTCACCGGTTCAACACGCCATTTAGATGAAGATGGAGACATGTTGGACACACCTTGAGAAGAAATGATCAACGAATATTAAAACAGGCATTGAATTGGGATGCAGATGGTTCAAGAAAGAGAGGACGACCTCAATAAACCCTGAAAGAAACTTTGCTGAGAGAGGCAAGAAATATCGGTCTCAGTCCTATGGAGGAGATTGAACGAGTTGTCCATGATAGAGCGGTATGGAGAAATTGCTTGCACGCCATATGTAACGTATAACGGTGCGAACGAGAGGAATTATTATATTATCAATTGAATATTATTATGATCGTCAATGAAGTTTTTGAAGTATTCTTTTCTCATGCATTAAAAAAAGGATCTGTTTTTACTAAATAATAATCAGCACGATGAGAGAGAAAATAAAGAAAGCACATCGTCTAGCAGTGGCAAGATTGCAAAGAAGGCACATCGTCTAGCAGTGGCAAGAGTGCAAAGAAGGCACATCGTCTAGCAGTGGCAAGAGTGCAAATAAGGCACATCGTCTAGCAGTGGCAAGATTGCAAAGAAGGCACATCGTCTAGCAGTGGCAAGAGTGCAAAGAAGGCACATCGTCTAGCAGTGGCAAGATTGCAAAGAAAGCACATCGTCTAGCAGTGGCAAGAGTGCAAATAAGGCACATCGTCTAGCAGTGGCAAGATTGCAAAGAAGGCACATCGTCTAGCAGTGGCAAGAGTGCAAAGAAGGCACATCGTCTAGCAGTGGCAAGAGTGCAAAGAAGGCACATCGTCTAGCAGTGGCAAGATTGCAAAGAAGAAGAGTATAAAACAAACACACTAAAACATTACTGTTTGTAGTACCGCTTGTTAGGGCGGTGTAGAACAGGTAGAACGTGAGCACGAGAGAATTAATCGCCGTATGGCTAGTGCAGTTGTTCAAGTTAATATTTTTTCATTTATGCCCACAACAGAAAAAAAAAATCATTGCCCATACCGTGAATTGAAGACGCGTCTCCCGAATAGTAGCAGCGCTCTAATTCTTTTCGGCCACACTATCATCTGCATAGAAGCGTAACATTCATTAATATGATGACAGCTGTATGGACGTCGGTTTTACGTGGACAGAAGTCAATGGCAAAGAAATGATCCAATGTGTTCTGTGTATGAAAGCGTTAGTTGTAGTACGGAGCATCATACCAAGTAAATAAAAATGATATTTAGAAACCGAAACACGTAAAAAACAAAGTACTATCCACCCGAGTGGTTACCGGGGCCCAAATTTGGGGTGTAAAGAATAGAACCACTGTTACCTGCCATGCATGTCGTAAGAGGCGACTAAGGAGGTTTGGCTGAAATCGATGCATGTGTCCTAAATGTGTAGAAGTCTATGCATTTAGGGGCCTACCAAACCAATGTGCAACGTATACACGTTCTTGGCAAAGATCAAACATATCACAGAGTGATTAAAATTGGTCGTAAAGAACGAACGGAAAGAAGAAGAAGAAAGTACTATCAATCAATCAATCAAGTGCCATGCCTGCCAGCGTAGGCGATCATGTCTCTCCACAACTCTCTCTGCTTGGTGCATGTTATCCATTTTGACGTCGATTTTTTGTCGAACCATGATGTCAGGCCATCCAACATCTTCTCCTCTGTCTTCCACGATCTCTCCTTCCCTGAATTTTACCTGTTGTCACCAAATGTTCTAAATCTTCTCTTCGCATTATATGCCGAAGAACCTACTATAAAGTATTATAGTTTTACAAAATACAAAAGCAATAACAATACACAGCAACGTTTCGGCCAAAAGGTCTTTATCAAGCAAAGTATACAACGGAAGTGAATGAATTCACTTCTTACACGACACAGAACATACAGAATCAGACAAAAATTCCTAACGGCTCTAACATGAAAATCTGTGACTAAAAACGAATAATGAAATAAATGCAAAAAAAAACTAGAAGTGGAAAAAGAAGATAAACAATAAAAATCAAATATATAACATATATACATTTAACATATACACATATAGAATATGGATCATGAGAAGAGAAAGTACTAAGAAGCATAGGAATGTAGTGCGTTGAGTGTACTTTCAATGGAACGTCCATGCCCCCTGTGAGTACGGTTCAATTCCGCGGACATGCAGAAAAGCCACAGGTTCACCAGATTTACAGTGTTTGTGGCACCGAAGCGAAGGGTTACGATATCCATGGCACCGAGCCGAAGAGTTGAAAGCTCAAGTGCTTCTGGATCGGAAAAAATATGGAACATACCATTTGGGAGCTCGCGATATCTAGCTCACAGCCATCCGATCATGTTCATCTGATGATCAAAGTCGAGATACTTTAGAGAATCGTTTTTTATCTGTATATGGTACATTGCAACCTCATAGTCACAACGCACTACATTCCTATGCTTCTTATTATTTTCTCTTCTCATGCTCTATATTCTATATGTGTATATGTTCAATGTATATATGTTATATATTTGATTTTTTATTGTTTATTTTCTTTTTTTCCATTCTAGTTTTTTGTATTTATTTCATTTTTAGTTACAGATTTTCATGTTATGGCCGTTAGAATTTTATTGTCTGATTCTATATGTAGTGTGTATATAAAAGTGAATTTCTTCCCTTCTTATGTAACTTTTGCTTGATAACGGCATTTATTCACGCCGCTGTGTGTTGTTATTGTTTTTTGGTGGTATTTTGTAAAACTATAGTACTTACATAAACAACAACAAGAACGAAAATCTAGTCCTTCAAAACTAAATGCTACAGAAAGATCCTACGAATACCATGGACAGAAAAAAGAAGAACACTGATGTCCTGAAAGAACTAAATGTTAAAGAGAATTGGCTGATAAACAACATACTATACAGAAAAATTAGATACTTTGGTCACATTAAGTGTCACGATGGCCTGGAAAGAACAATATTAGAGGAGGGTCCAAGGACGCAGAGACAGACCAAGAGAAGATGGCTACAGGATATTAAAGAAACCATGAATATGACCATCAACGAAGTGGGTGAACTGACTAGAGACAGAGTGAATTTCAGATGCCCTACACACGTGTCCTAAGCGTGCAGAAGTCTATGCATTTAGGGGCCTACCAAATCAATGTGCAACGTATACATGCTCTTGGCAAAGATCAAACATATCACAAAGAGTGATTAAAATTGGTGGTAAAGAACGAACGCAAAGAAGAAGAAGATGCGCTACAAAGAGAGCAACGCCCTATAAAGGATACACATCTTGATGATGATGACAGTACTTTGTTTTGACGTGTTTCGTCATTGCTGCACATAGAATTGCAAATGATCAGCGAAATCATTTTCATTTTTGTCTCTGGGCACGCAGGAGTTACTGGTAATGAACGAGCTGATAGATTGGCTGGCTTGGTTACAATATCAGAGGGAGCTGCCATGGATCGAAATGACATTCTTCCCGCATTGAGAGTCTTTCCGAACAGAGGAGTTTCAGGACTGTGAATCCCACTCGCTGATCAGATTGAGAGAGTTGGGTGTCAATATTGGTGCAGCCCGAAAAGAACGACATACTAAATATGCAAAGAGGTTGATTAATCAACATCGAATTGGCGTGTTGGGCCGCTTGACGCGGCTTGATTTGCTGAGATCTGAGCATCTAAGGACATGTCCGGAGTGCTATGATGATAGTCCTCATATAACTGAGAATCGCAAAATTTAAACAAACGCAGAAGAACCCATTCTACCAGCAGTTGTAGATATGATGAGCATTATGATCGGTGAGTCTGCAGGAAAGCTACAACACAAAAGTGTCATTGTCACATAACACCATCAACCGTAGAATACAGGACTTAGCGGAAGACTTCAATTATCAATTAATTGAAAAATTAAAAGGAAAGGAATTTAGCTTGCAGCTGGATGAGGTCATGGAAATAATAATGATACTTAGTTGATTTGATAAGTACGGTAATAACATTGTAGAAGATCTCTCTATTGTCTATTGTCTATTCCCAGGTGGAAGATGTAGTTGGCTGTCCACTCTTGCCGTTAAGCGTAGATATGGGAGCTTTCATTTGCTTTCTAGGGCTAGATGAGTCGCACTTGTTGTGTTATATCCGAGTTTATTTAGTGTGGTCTTGATATTGTCTATCCATGTTTTTCTTATTCTTCCTTAGCTCTTAACTGATTGCGTTATTCACCTAATATATCTTTTATATATTTTCTTATCTAACTCTTACAAACAATTATCAGTTATTTTATACATTGTAATTGTTAGAATGTGGCATATGGCATTAGAAAAATTGAAATTCAACAAGAGCGCTGCAAACCGAAAAAGTTTGGGAATCACTGATGTAGACAATTGTACGCCATATTATCGTAAGCAATTTGTGTGTATTTATCACACTAATGTTTATATCAACGATGGACAGTTGAGACTTTTACGTGTTATTTCTTGATGTTATATTCACAAAAAATAACATGTTATGTGACGTGAGAAGTGACAAATAACATCATTATGTGCATATGACAGTGCCATTATCGGTAGGTAAACATAAATATGTTTTATCTTATCTTAACCACATTTGCAATGAAGCGACGTGGGGAGATTTAGTGTTTTTTATCTTGTGCCAGGTATCATGGTATGTTGCGCTTGACGTTGCCAGTCCATGCTTTCGCAGGGACTCTGACTTATTTAAACATAAATAGATAAACGTCTAAAATACATGGCAGTAACTAAAATGATATACTTAAGACGAACTTTCAACAGCAGAAGTTTATTTTTGTTTTACTGTCTTCCATGAAGTGGTTTGGCCACTTAATAAGAATGCATCCAAACTCCAAAGTATACAGTCTTCTACAACAGAACATCGGGAAAGAAGGCAAGAGGAAGACCAAGGAAAAGATGGTTAGATGGCGTAGCAGAATCCTGTGAAAGAGCAAAGATAACAATCACACAAGCCACCAGAACAGCGCAAGACAAAAACAGAAAACCACGACACTGGGCAACAACCCGGTAGCAGTATGACGACAAAAGAAAGAAGAATACTTCCTGTTTTGATTTTTGTTTTATCATCGCCATCAATTTGTACTCTCTCTCTCTCTCTCTCTGGCTTAACCTGGATTGGGGCATATGCCCTCAACAAACTAATGCCACGTCTTCATATCTTTAGCTATCTCCTGCAGCTCCCTCCAGCTCTTCTTTATATTGTTGATCTCTGCCTCCAAATCTCGTCTCCATGTATTTCTCGGCCTCCCTCTTTCACTGTCCCTGTGGGTTCCAGGTAACCAATAGGGCGATCTAAATTATATGACGAGTAGAAACAGTTGAACCATAATTAGTCTTATCTTATCTTATCTTAACCACATTTGCCGTGAAGCGGCGTGGGAGAGTTAGTTTTTCTATCTTGTGCCAGGTGTGTTGCGCTTGACGTTGTCAGTCCATGCTTGGCAGGACTCTGAGATGTTATCTATCCATCGTGTTCTTGGCGTGCCTCGTGCTCTGCGCCCTGAGTGTCGATTATTGTAGGCACGTGATGGTAGTAAATGTGGTTCCATTCTCATTAGATGGCCGAACCACTTGATTCTTTGCTTCTTGATGTACTGTATACATGGTATAGTACCAACGATGCTTCTGATATTCTCTCCTTGTAACATAATATAAGAATAACAAGACAGATCTATTTCTATTTATCATCAGGATATCTGCTAGACTTTACCACATCAATCAATGAAGGACAAGAGTGCAGACATGAAAGGAAATTCAAAGTCAATAATCGAACTGTAGATGTCACATGTGAAATGCGGTCTGCTTTGCACAGTATACAACTTCGTGACATCATAGCACCATTTGTATGTTCCATCTACATCAGCTTAGGTAGGTTAGAACTGTACTTCGTGGCATCATAGCACCATTTGTATGTTCCATCTACATCAGCTTAGGTAGGTTAGAACTGTACTTCGTGGCATCATAGCACCATTTGTATGTTCCATCTACATCAGCTTAGGTAGGTTAGAACTGTATTTCGTGACATCATAGCACCATTTGTATGTTCCATCTACATCAGCTTAGGTAGGTTAGAACTGTATTTCGTGACATCATAGCACCATTTGTATGTTCCATCTACATCAGCTTAGGTAGGTTAGAACTGTACTTCGTGGCATCACAGCACCGTTTGTATGTTCCATCTACATCAGCTTAGGTAGGTTAGAACTGTTACTTCGTGACATCATAGCACCGTTTGTATGTTCCATCTACATCAGCTTAGGTAGGTTAGAACTGTTACTTCGTGACATCATAGCACCGTTTGTATGTTCCATCTACATCAGCTTAGGTAGGTTAGAACTGTTACTTCGTGACATCATAGCACTGTTTGTATGTTCCATCTACATCAGCTTAGGTAGGATAGAACTGTACTTCGTGGCATCATATCACCATTTGTATGTTCCATCTACATCAGCTTAGGTAGGTTAGAACTGTTACTTCGTGGCATCATAGCACCGTTTGTATGTTCCATCTACATCAGCTTAGGTAGGTTAGAACTGTACTTCGTGACATCATAGCACTGTTTGTATGTTCCATCTACATCAGCTTAGGTAGGTTAGAACTGTTACTTCGTGACATCATAGCACTGTTTGTATGTTCCATCTACATCAGCTTAGGTAGGTAAGAACTGTTACTTCGTGACATCATAGCACCATTTGTATGTTCCATCTACATC
The DNA here is from genome assembly GCA_020796225.1 of Arion vulgaris. NCBI lineage: Eukaryota > Metazoa > Mollusca > Gastropoda > Stylommatophora > Arionidae > Arion > Arion vulgaris. The sequence continues at coordinate 54,900,642 of CM036755.1, read as the reverse complement.
AGCTTAGGTAGGTTAGAACTGTTACTTCGTGACATCATAGCACTGTTTGTATGTTCCATCTACATCAGCTTAGGTAGGTTAGAACTGTTACTTCGTGACATCATAGCACTGTTTGTATGTTCCATCTACATCAGCTTAGGTAGGTTAGAACTGTTACTTCGTGACATCATAGCACCGTTTGTATGTTCCATCTACATCAGCATAGATAGGTTAGAACTGTTACTTCGTGACATCATAGACCATTTGTATTTTCCATCTACATCCCGCTTAGGTAGGTTAGAACTGTTACTTCGTGCATCATAGCACCGTTTGTATGTTCCATCTACATCAGCTTAGGTAGGTTAGAACTTTACTTCGTGACATCATGGGACCGTTTGTATGTTCCATCTCATCACTTAGGTGGATAGAACTGTTACTTCGTGGCGTCATAGCACCATTTTTATGTTCCATCTACATCAGCTTAGAAAGGATAGAACTGTTACTCGACATCATAGCACTGTTTTTTGTTCCCCCTCATCAGCTTAGATGGTTAGAACTGTCTTCGACATCATAGCACCGTTTGTATGTTCCATCTACATCAGCTTAGGTGAGAAACTGTACTTGTGGCATCATAGCACCGTTTGTATGTTCCATCTCATAGCTTAGGTAGGGTTAGAACTGTCTTCGTGGCATCATAGCACCGTTTGTATGTTCCATCTACATCAGCTTAGGTAGGTTAGAACTGTACTTCGTGACATCATAGCACTGTTTGTAGTTCATCTACATCAGCTTAGGTAGGTTAGAACTGTCTTCGTGACATCAAGCACCGTTTGTAAAAGTTCCATCTACATCAGCTTAGGTAGGTCGAACTGTACTTCGTGACATCATGCCCCCTTTGTATGTTCCATCTACATCAAAATAGGTTAGAACCCGTATAGGACTGTTTGAATTCCATCACTCAGCTTAGGTGGTTAGAACTGTACTTCGTGACTCATGCACCGTTTGTTGTTCCATCCATCACTTAGGTAGGTTAGAACTGTACTTCTGGCATCATAAAAACCGTTTGTATTTCCATCTACATCAGCTTAGGTAGGTTAGAACTGTACTTCGTGACATCATAAAACCGTTTGTATCTTCCATCTACATCAGCTTAGGTAGGATAGAACTGTTACTTCGTGACATCATAGCACCGTTTGTATGTTCCATATACATCAGCTTAGGTAGGTTAGAACTGTACTTCGTGGCATCATAGCACCGTTTGTATGTTCCATCTACATCAGCTTAGGTAGTTAGAACTGTTTCTTCGGCTTCATAGCACCATTTGTATGTTCCATCTACATCAGCTTAGGTAGGTTAGAACTGTTACTTCATGCATCATAACCGTTTGTATGTTCCATCTACTAGCTTAGATAGTTAAACTGTACTTCGTCATCTAGCACCATTTGTATGTTCCATCTACATCACTTGGTAAGGGTTTGAACTGTACTTGTGCATCTGCACCTTTGTATGTTCATTACTTCAGCTTAGGTAGGTTAGAGCAATTCGTGGCATCAAAAGCACAGTTTGTATGTTCCATCTACATCAGCTTAGGTAGGTTAGAACTGTTCTTCGTGACATCATAGCACCGTTTTTATGTTCCATCTACATCAGCTTAGGTAGGTTAGAACTGACTTCTGACATCATAGCACTGTTTGTATGTTCCATCTACATCAGCTTAGGTAGGTTAGAACTGTACTTCGTGACATCATAGCACGTTTGATGTTCCATCACATCAGCTTAGGTAGGGTTTTGAACTGTTACTTCGTGACATCATAGCACCGTTTGTATGTTCCATCTACATCATTAGGTAGGTTAGAACTGTACTTCGTGACATCATAGCACGTTTGATGTTCCATCTACATCAGCTTAGGTAGGTTAGAACTGTACTTCGTGACATCATAGCCGTTTGATTTCCCTCTACATCAGCTTAGGTAGGTTAGAACTGTACTTTTACATCATAGCACCGTTTGTATGTTCCATCTACATCAGCTTAGGTAGGTTAGAACTGTACTTCGTGGCATCATAGAACCGTTTGTATCTTCCCTCTACATCACTAGGTAGGGTTTGAACTGTACTTCGTGACATCATAAACCGTTTGTATCTTCATCTACATCAGCTAGGTAGGATGGGGAAATTTACTTCTACATCATAGCACCGTTTGTATGTTCCATATACATCAGCTTAGGTAGGTTAGAACTGTACTTCGTGGCATCATAGCACCGTTTGTATGTTCCATCTACATCAGCTTAGGTAGGTTAGAACTTTACTTCGTGGCTTATAGCACCATTTGTATGTTCCATCTACATCAGCTTAGGTAGGTTAGAACTGTTACTTCGTGGCATCATAGCACTGTTTGTATGTTCCATCTACATCAGCTTAGATAGGTTAGAACTGTTATTTAGGATCATAGCACCATTTGATGTTCATCTACATCAGCTTGGTAGGTTAGAACTGTACTTCGTGACATTAGCACCCTTATATGTTCCATTTTATTCAGCTTAGGTAGGGTTTGAACTGTACTTCGTGACATCATAGCACCGTTTGTATGTTCCATCTACATCAGCTTAGGTAGGTTAGAACTGTTACTTCGTGACATCATAGCACCGTTTGTATGTTCCATCTACATCAGCTTAGGTAGGTTAGAACTTATTCTTCGTACATCATAGCACTGTTTGTATGTTCCATCTACATCAGCTTAGGTAGGTTAGAACTGTACTTCGTGACATCATAGCACCGTTTGTATGTTCCATCTACATCAGCTTAGGTAGGTTAGAACTGTTACTTCGTGACATCATAGCACCGTTTGTATGTTCCATCTACATCAGCTTAGATAGGTTAGAACTGTTACTTCGTGACATCATAGCACCGTTTGTATGTTCCATTTTACATCAGCTTAGGTAGGTTAGAACTGTTACTTCGTGACATCATAGCACCGTTTGTATGTTCCATCTACATCAGCTTAGATAGGTTAGAACTGTTACTTCGTGACATCATAGCACTGTTTGTATGTTCCATCTACATCAGCTTAGGTAGGGTGAACTGTTACTCGTGGCGTCATAGCACCATTTTATGTTCCATCTTTCATCAGCTTAGGTAGGTTAGAACTGTTACTTCTGGCATCATAGAACCGTTTTATCTTCCATCTACATCAGCTTAGGTAGGTTAGAACTGTACTCTACATCATAGCACCGTTTGTATGTTCTCTACATCAGCTTAGGTAGGTTAGAACTGTTACTTCGTGACATCATAGCACCATTTGTATGTTCCATCTACATCAGCTTAGGTAGGTTAGAACTTTTACTTGTCATCTAGCACGTTTTTATGTTCCATCACTCAGCTTAGGTAGGTTAGAACTGTTACTTCGTGGGATCATAGCACCATTTGTATGTTCCATCTACATCAGCTTAGGTAGGTTAGAACTGTTACTTCTGGCATCATAGCACCGTTTGTTTTTCCATTCCCTCAGCTTAGGTAGGTTAGAACTGTTACTTCGTGACATCATAGCACCGTTTGTATGTTCCATCTACATCAGCTTAGGTAGGATGGGGAAATGTTACTTCGTGGCGTCATAGCACCATTTTTATGTTCCATCTACATCAGCTGAAAAGGGTAGAACTGTTACTTCGTGACATCTAGCACTGTTTGTGTTTCCCCCTACATCAGCTTAGGTAGGATAGAACTGTTACTTCGTGACATCATAGCACCGTTTGTATGTTCCATCTACATCAGCTTAGGTAGGTTAGAACTGTACTTCGTGACATCATAGCACTGTTTGTATGTTCCATCTACATCAGTTAGGGAAAAATTGAACTGACTTCGTGACATCATAGCACCGTTTGTATGTTCCATCTACATCAAACAGGTAGGTTAGAACTGTACTTCGTGACATCATAGAACCGTTTGTATCTTCCATCTACATCAGCTTAGGTAGGTTAGAACTGTACTTCGTGACATCATAGCACCGTTTGTATCTTCCATCTACATAGCTTAGGTAGTTAGAACTGTACTTCGTGACATCATAGCCCCCCGTTTTTATGTTCCATCTACATCACTAGTAGGGTTAAAAGTTCTTCTGACATCTAGCACGTTGTATGTTCCATCTATCACTTAGGAGTTAGAACTGTTACTTCGTACATCATCACTTGTATGTTCCATCTAATCAGCTTGATGGTTGGAACTGTTCCCTTTGTGACATCATTCACTGTTTGTATGTTCCATCTACATCAGCTTAGTTAGGATAGAACTGTTACTTCGTGGCGTCATAGCACCATTTTTATGTTCCATCTACATCAGCTTAGATAAAGGGTTTGAACTGTTACTTCTGGCATCATAGAACCGTTTGTACTTCCATCTACATCAGCTTAGGTAGGTTGATGTACTTCGTGACATCATAGCACCGTTTGTATGTTCCATCTACATCAGCTTAGGTAGGTTGAAATTACTTGTGATCTAGACCCTTTGTATGTTCCCTCTACATCGCTTAGGTAGGTTAGAACTTACTTCGTGGCATCATAGCACTGTTTGTATGTTCCATCTACATCAGCTTAGGTAGGTTAGAACTGTTACTTGTGGATCAAGCACCATTTGTATTTTCATCTACATCACTTTGGTAAAGGGTTAAGAACTGTTACTTCGTGGCATCATAGCACCGTTTGTATGTTCCATCTACATCAGCTAGGGGTTAAACTGTTACTTCGTGACATCATAGCACCGTTGTATGTTCCATCTACATCAGCTTAGTAGGATAGAACTGTACTTCGTGGTCATACACCCTTTGTATGTTCCATCTACATCAGCTTAGAAAGGATGAACTGTTACTTCGTGCATCATAGCACTGTTTGTGTGTTCCCTCTCATCAGCTTAGATAGGTTAGAACTGTACTTCGTGCATCATAGCACCGTTTGTATGTTCCATCTACATCAGCTTAGGTAGGTTAGAACTGTACTTCGTGGCATCATAGCACCGTTTGTATGTTCCATCTACATCAGCTTAGGTAGGTTAGAACTGTACTTCGTGACATCATAGCACCGTTTGTATCTTCCATCTACATCACTTAGGTAGATTAGAACTGTACTTCGTGACATCATAGCACTGTTTGTATGTTCCATCTACATCAGCTTAGGTAGGTTAGAACTGACTTCGTGACATCATAGCACCGTTTGTATGTTCCATCTACATCAGCTTAGGTAGGTTAGAAAATGTACTTTTACATCATAGCACCGTTTGTATGTTCCATCTAATCAGCTTTGGTAGGGTTTGAACTGTACTTCTGACATCAGCACTGTTTGATATTCCATTCATCAGCTATGGTTAGAACTGTACTTCGTGACATCATAGCACCGTTTGTATGTTCCATCTACATCAGCTTAGGTAGGTTAGAACTGTACTTCGTGGCATCATAGAACGTTTGTATTTCCATCTACATCAGCTTAGGTAGTTGAACTGTACTTCGTGCATCATACAAACCGTTTGTATCTTCCATCTACATCAGCTTAGGTAGGATAGAACTGTTACTTCGTGACATCATAGCACCGTTTGTATGTTCCATATACATCAGCTTAGTGTAGTTAGAACTGTACTTCTCATCATAGCACCGTTTGTATGTTCCATCTACATCAGCTTAGGTAGGTTAGAACTGTTACTTCGTGGCTTCATAGCACCATTTGTATGTTCCATCTACATCAGCTTAGGTAGGTTAGAACTGTTACTTTGTGACATCATAGCACCGTTTGTATGTTCCATCTACATCAGCTTAGATAGGTTAGAACTGTTACTTCGTGGCATCATAGCACCATTTGTATGTTCCATCTACATCAGCTTAGGTAGGTTAGAACTGTACTTCGTGACATCATAGCACCGTTTGTATGTTCCATCTACTTCAGCTTAGGTAGGTTAGAACTGTACTTCGTGACATCATAGCACCGTTTGTATGTTCCATCTACATCAGCTTAGGTAGGTTAGAACTATACTTCGTGACATCATAGCACCGTTTGTATGTTCCATCTACATCAGCTTAGAGTAGTTAGAACTGTACTTGTGACATCATAGCACCGTTTGTATGTTCCATCTACATCAGCTTAGGTAGGTTAGAACTGTTACTTCGTGACATCATAGCACTGTTTGTATGTTCCATCTACATCAGCTTAGGTAGGTTAGAACTGTACTTCGTGACATCATAGCACCGTTTGTATGTTCCATCTACATCAGCTTAGGTAGGTTAGAACTGTTACTTCGTGACATCATAGCACCGTTTGTATGTTCCATCTACATCAGCTTAGATAGGTTAGAACTGTTACTTCGTGACATCATAGCACCGTTTGTATGTTCCATCTACATCAGCTTAGGTAGGTTAGAACTGTTACTTCGTGACATCATAGCACCGTTTGTATGTTCCATCTACATCAGCTTAGATAGGTTAGAACTGTTACTTCGTGACATCATAGCACTGTTTGTATGTTCCATCTACATCAGCTTAGGTAGGATAGAACTGTTACTTTGTGGCGTCATAGCACCATTTTTATGTTCCATCTACATCAGCTTAGGTAGGTTAGAACTGTTACTTCGTGGCATCATAGAACCGTTTGTATCTTCCATCTACATCAGCTTAGGTAGGTTAGAACTGTACTTCGTGACATCATAGCACCGTTTGTATGTTCCATCTACATCAGCTTAGGTAGGTTAGAACTGTTACTTCGTGACATCATAGCACCATTTGTATGTTCCATCTACATCAGCTTAGGTAGGTTAGAACTTTACTTCGTGGCATCATAGCCTGTTTGTATGTTCCATCTACATCAGCTTAGGTAGGTTAGAACTGTTACTTCGTGGCATCATAGCACCATTTGTATGTTCCATCTACATCAGCTTAGGTAGGTTAGAACTGTTACTTCGTGGCATCATAGCACCGTTTGTATGTTCCATCTACATCAGCTTAGGTAGGTTAGAACTGTTACTTCTGACATCATAGCACCGTTTGTATGTTCCATCTACATCAGCTTAGGTAGGATAGAACTGTTACTTCGTGGCGTCATAGCACCATTTGTATGTTCCATCTACATCAGCTTAGAAAGGATAGAACTGTTACTTCGTGACATCATAGCACTGTTTGTGTGTTCCCTCTACATCAGCTTAGATAGGTTAGAACTGTACTTCGTGACATCATAGCACCGTTTGTATGTTCCATCTACATCAGCTTAGGTAGGTTAGAACTGTACTTCGTGGCATCATAGCACCGTTTGTATGTTCCATCTACATCAGCTTAGGTAGGATAGAACTGTTACTTCGTGACATCATAGCACCGTTTGTATGTTCCATCTACATCAGCTTAGGTAGGTTAGAACTGTACTTCGTGACATCATAGCACTGTTTGTATGTTCCATCTACATCAGCTTAGGTAGGTTAGAACTGTTACTCGTGCATCATAGCACCGTTTGTATGTTCCATCTACATCAGCTTAGATAGGTTAGAACTGTTACTTCGTGGCATCATAGCACCATTTGTATGTTCCATCTACATCAGCTTAGGTAGGTTAGAACTGTCTTCGACATCATAGCACCGTTTGTATGTTCCATCTACTTCAGCTTAGGTAGGTTAGAACTGTACTTCGTGACATCATAGCACCGTTTGTATGTTCCATCTACATCAGCTTAGGTAGGTTAGAACTTTACTTCGTGACATCATAGCACCGTTTGTATGTTCCATCTACATCAGCTTAGGTAGGTTAGAACTGTCTCGTGACATCATAGCACCGTTTGTATGTTCCATCTACATCAGCTTAGGTAGGTTAGAACTGTTACTTCGTGACATCATAGCACTGTTTGTATGTTCCATCTACATCAGCTTAGGTAGGTTAGAACTGTACTTCGTGGCATCATAGCACTGTTTGTATGTTCCATCTACATCAGCTTAGGTAGGTTAGAACTGTTACTTCGTGACATCATAGCACCTTTTGTATGTTCCATCTACATCAGCTTAGATAGGTTAGAACTGTTACTTCGTGACATCATAGCACGTTTGTATTTCCATCTACATCAGCTTAGTAGGTTAGAACTGTTACTTCGTGACATCATAGCACCTTTTGTATGTTCCATCTACATCAGCTTAGATAGGTTAGAACTGTTACTTCGTGACATCATAGCACTGTTTGTATGTTCCATCTACATCAGCTTAGGTAGGATAGAACTGTTACTTCGTGGCGTCATAGCACCATTTTTATGTTCCATCTACATCAGCTTAGGTAGGTTAGAACTGTTACTTCGTGGCATCATAGAACCGTTTGTATCTTCCATCTACATCAGCTTAGGTAGGTTAGAACTGTACTTCGTGACATCATAGCACCGTTTGTATGTTCCATCTACATCAGCTTAGGTAGGTTAGAACTGTTACTTCGTGACATCATAGCACCATTTGTATGTTCCATCTACATCAGCTTAGGTAGGTTAGAACTTTACTCGTGGCATCATAGCACTGTTTGTATGTTCCATCTACATCAGCTTAGGTAGGTTAGAACTGTTACTTCGTGACATCATAGCACCATTTGTATGTTCCATCTACATCAGCTTAGGTAGGTTAGAACTGTTACTGTGCATCATAGCACGTTTGTATGTTCCATCTACATCAGCTTAGGTAGGTTAGAACTGTTACTTCGTGACATCATAGCACCGTTTGTATGTTCCATCTACATCAGCTTAGGTAGGATAGAACTGTTACTTCGTGGCTCATAGCACATTTGTATGTTCCATCTACATCAGCTTAGAAAGGATAGAACTGTTACTTCGACATCATACACTGTTTGTGTTTCCCTCTACATCAGTTAGATAGGTTAGAACTGTCTTCGTGACATCATAGCACCGTTTGTATGTTCCATCTACATCAGCTTAGGTAGGTTAGAACTGTACTTCGTGGCATCATAGCACTGTTTGTATGTTCCACTACATGCTTAGGTAGGATAGAACTGTTACTGTGCATCATAGCACCGTTTGTATGTTCCATCTACATCAGCTTAGGTAGGTTAGAACTGTACTTCGTGACATCATAGCACTGTTTGTATGTTCCATCTACATCAGCTTAGGTAGGTTAGAACTGTACTTCGTGACATCATAGCACCGTTTGTATGTTCCATCTACATCAGCTTAGGTAGGTTAGAACTGTACTTCGTGACATCATAGCACCGTTTGTATGTTCCATCTACATCAGCTTAGGTAGGTTAGAACTGTACTTCGTGACATCATAGCACTGTTTGTATATTCCATCTACATCAGCTTAGGTAGGTTAGAACTGTACTTCGTGACATCATAGCACCGTTTGATTTCCATCTACATCAGCTTAGTAGGTTAGAACTTTCTTGTGACATCATAGACGTTTGTATCTTCCATCTACATCAGCTTAGGTAGGTTAGAACGTACTTCGACATCATAGCACCGTTTGTATCTTCCATCTAAACAGCTTAGTAGGTTAGAACTGTACTTCAGACATCATAGCACCGTTTGTATGTTCCATCTACATCAGCTTAGTAGTAGAACTGTACTTCGTGACATCATAGCATGTTTGTATGTTCCATCTACATCAGCTTAGGTAGGATAGAACTGTTACTTCGTGACATCATAGCACCGTTTGTATGTTCCATCTACATCAGCTTAGTTAGGTTAGAACTGTACTTCGTGACATCATAGCACCGTTTGTATCTTCCATCTACATCAGCTTAGGTAGGTTAGAACTGTACTTCGTGACATCATAGAACCGTTTGTATGTTCCATCTACATCAGCTTAGGTAGGTTAGAACTGTTACTTCGTGACATCATAGCACCATTTGTATGTTCCATCTACATCAGCTTAGGTAGGTTAGAACTGTACTTCGTGACATCATAGCACCGTTTGTATGTTCCATCTACATCAGCTTAGGTAGGTTAGAACTGTACTTCGTGACATCATAGCACTGTTTGTATGTTCCATCTACATCAGTTAGGTAGGTTGAAGTGTACTTCTGACATCATAGCACCATTTGTATGTTCCATCTACATCAGCTTAGATAGGTTAGAACTGTACTTCGTGACATCATAGCACCATTTGTATGTTCCATCTACATCAGCTTAGGTAGGTTAGAACTGTACTTCGTGACATCATAGCACCGTTTGTATGTTCCATCTACATCAGCTTAGGTAGGTTAGAACTGTACTTCGTGACATCATAGCACCGTTTGTATGTTCCATCTACATCAGCTTAGATAGGTTAGAACTATACTTCGTGACATCATAGCACCGTTTGTATGTTCCATCTACATCACTTAGGTAGGTTAGAACTGTACTTCGTGACATCATAGAACCGTTTGTATCTTCCATCTACATCAGCTTAAGTAGGTTAGAACTGTACTTCGTGACATCATAGCACCATTTGTATGTTCCATTCATCAGCTTGGTAGGTTAGAACTATACCGTGACATCATAGCACCGTTTGTATGTTCCATCTACATCAGCTTAGGTAGGTTAGAACTATACTTCGTGACATCATAGCACCATTTGTATGTTCCATCTACATCAGCTTATTTGGTTAGAACTGTTACTTCGTACATCATAGCACCGTTTGTATGTTCATCACATCAGCTTGAGGTTAGAACTGTTACTTCGTGCATCATAGCACCGTTTGTATGTTCCATCTACATCAGCTTAGATAGGTTAGAACTGTACTTCGTGACATCATAGCACCGTTTGTATGTTCCATCTACATCAGCTTAGGTAGGTTAGAACTGTTACTTCGTGACATCATAGCACCGTTTGTATGTTCCATCTACATCAGCTTAGGTAGGTTAGAACTGTTACTTTGTGACATCATAGCACCGTTTGTATGTTCCATCCTTTAACGACTTTCCAGCATCTTAGCTAGTAGTTAGAACTGTACTTCGGCATCATAGCACCTTTGTATGTTCCATCTACATCAGCTTAGGTAGGTTAGAACTGTTACTGTGGCATCATAGCACCTTTGTATGTTCCATCTACATCAGCTAGGTAGTTAGAACTGTACTTGTGACATCATAGCAATTTGTATGTTCCATCTACATCAGCTAGGTAGGTTAGAACTTACTTCGTGACATCATAGCACCATTTGTATGTTCCATCTACATCAGCTTAGGTAGGTTAGAACTTTACTTCGTGACATCATAGCACCGTTTGTATGTTCCATCTACATCAGCTTAGGTAGGTTAGAACTTTACTTCGTGACATCATAGCACCATTTGTATGTTCCATCTACATCAGCTTAGGTAGGTTAGAACTGTTACTTCGTGGCATCATAGCACCGTTTGTATGTTCCATCTACATCAGCTTAGGTAGGTTAGAACTGTACTGTGCATCATAACCGTTTGTATGTTCCATCTACATCAGCTTAGATAGGTTAGAACTGTTACTTCGTGACATCATAGCACCATTTGTATGTTCCATCTACATCAGCTTAGGTAGGTTAGAACTGTTACTTCGTGACATCATAGCACCGTTTGTATGTTCCATCTACATCAGCTTAGTTAGGTTAGAACTGTTACTTCGTGACATCATAGCACCGTTTGTATGTTCCATCTACATCAGCTTAGGTAGGTTAGAACTGTACTTCGTGACATCATAGCACCGTTTGTATGTTCCATCTACATCAGCTTAGGTAGGTTAGAACTGTTCGTGACATCATAGCACCGTTTGTATGTTCCATCTACATCAGCTTAGGTAGGTTAGAACTGTACTTCGTGACATCATAGCACCGTTTGTATGTTCCATCTACATCAGCTTAGTTAGGTTAGAACTGTACTTCGTGACATCATAGCACCGTTTGTATGTTCCATCTACATCAGCTTAGGTAGGTTAGAACTGTACTTCGTGACATCATAGCACCGTTTGTATGTTCCATCTACATCAGCTTAGGTAGGTTAGAACTGTACTTCGTGACATCATAGCACTGTTTGTATGTTCCATCTACATCAGCTTAGGTAGGATAGAACTGTACTTCGTGACATCATAGCACCGTTTGTATGTTCCATCTACATCAGCTTAGGTAGGTTAGAACTGTACTTCGTGGCATCATAGCACTTGTTTGTACAAAGTGTTTTCCATCTATTGACCTTCAGCTTAGTAGGTTAGAACTGTTACTTCGTGGCATCATAGCACCATTTGTATGTTCCATCTACATCAGCTAGGAGGTTAGAACTGTACTTCGTGACATCATAGCACCGTTTGTATGTTCCATCTACATCAGCTTAGGTAGGTTAGAACTGTACTTCGTGACATCATAGCACCATTTGTATGTTCCATCTACATCAGCTTAGGTAGGTTAGAACTTTACTTCGTGACATCATAGCACCGTTTGTATGTTCCATCTACATCAGCTTAGGTAGGTTAAACTGTACTGTGACATCATAGCACCGTTTGTATGTTCCATCTACATCAGCTTAGGTAGGTTAGAACTGTACTTCGACATCTAGCACCGTTTGTATGTTCCATCTACATCAGCTTAGGTAGGTTAGAACTGTACTTCGTGACATCATAGCACCGTTTGTATGTTCCATCTACATCAGCTTAGGTAGGTTAGAACTGTACTTCGTGACATCATAGCACCGTTTGTATGTTCCATCTACATCAGCTTAGGTAGGTTAGAACTGTACTTCGTGACATCATAGCACCGTTTGTATGTTCCATCTACATCAGCTTAGGTAGGTTAGAACTGTACTTCGTGACATCATAGCACTCTTTGTATGTTCCATCTACATCAGCTTAGGTAGGTTAGAACTGTACTTCGTGACATCATAGCACTGTTTGTATGTTCCATCTACATCAGCTTAGGTAGTTAAACTGTACTTGTGACATCATAGCACCGTTTGTATTTCCATCTACATCAGCTAGGTAGGTTAGAACTGTACTCGACATCATAGCACCGTTTGTATGTTCCATCTACATCAGCTTAGGTAGGTTAGAACTGTACTTCGTGGCATCATAGCACCGTTTGTATGTTCCATCTACATCAGCTTAGGTAGGTTAGAACTGTACTTCGTGACATCATAGCACCATTTGTATGTTCCATCTACATCAGCTTAGGTAGGTTAGAACTGTTCTTCGTGCATCATAGACCTTTTATGTTCCATCTACATCAGCTAGTAGGTTAGAACTGTTACTTCGTGACATCATAGCACCGTTTGTATGTTCCATCTACATCAGCTTAGGTAGGTTAGAACTGTACTTCGTGACATCATAGCACGTTTGTATTTCCATCTACATCAGCTTAGGTAGGTTAGAACTGTTCGTGACATCATAGCACCTTTGTATGTTCCATCTACATCAGCTTAGGTAGGTTAGAACTGTTTCTTGTGACATCATGCACTGTTTAGTTCCATCTACATCAGCTTAGTAGGTTAGAACTGTTACTTGTGCATCATAGCACCTTTGTATGTTCCATTACATCAGCTTAGTAGGTTAGAACTGTACTTCGTGACATCATAGCACCGTTTGTATGTTCCATCTACATCAGCTAGTAGTTAGAACTGTTACTTCGTGACATCATAGCACCGTTTGTATGTTCCATCAACATCAGCTTAGGTAGGTTAGAACTGTTACTTCGTGACATCATAGCACTGTTTGTATGTTCCATCTACATCAGCTTAGGTAGGTTAGAACTGTTACTTCGTGACATCATAGCACTGTTTGTATGTTCCATCTACATCAGCTTAGGTAGGTTAGAACTGTACTTCGTGACATCATAGCACCGTTTGTATGTTCCATCTACATCAGCTTAGGTAGGTTAGAACTGTACTTCGTGGCATCATAGCACTGTTTGTATGTTCCATCTACATCAGCTTAGGTAGGTTAGAACTGTTATCGTGACATCATAGCACCGTTTGTATGTTCCATCTACATCAGCTTAGGTAGGTTAGAACTGTACTTCGTGACATCATAGCACTGTTTGTATGTTCCATCTACATCAGCTTAGGTAGGTTAGAACTGTACTTCGTGACATCATAGCACCATTTGTATGTTCCATCTACATCAGCTTAGTAGGTTAGAACTGTACTTGTGGCATCATAGCACGTTTGTATGTTCCAACATCAGCTTTGGTAGGTTAGAACTGTACTTCGTGAATCATAGCACCGTTTGTATGTTCCATCTACATCAGCTTAGGTAGGTTAGAACTGTACTTCGTGACATCATAGCACCGTTTGTATGTTCCATCTACATCAGCTTAGGTAGGTTAGAACTTTACTTCGTGACATCATAGCACCGTTTGTATGTTCCATCTACATCAGCTTAGGTAGGTTAGAACTGTACTTGTGTATCATAGCACCGTTTGTATTCCACTACATCAGCTTAGGTAGGTTAGAACTGTTACTTCGTGACATCATAGCACCGTTTGTATGTTCCATCTACATCAGCTTAGGTAGGTAGAACTGTTACTTGTGACATCATAGCACCGTTTGTATGTTCCATCTACATCAGCTTAGGTAGGTTAGAACTGTACTTCGTGACATCATAGCACGTTTTATGTTCCATCTACATCAGCTTAGTAGAGTATAACTGTTACTTCGTGAATCATAGCACGTTTGTATGTTCCATCTACATCAGCTTAGGTAGGTTAGAACTGTACTTGTATCATAGCATTTTATGTTCCATCTACAGCTAGGTAGGATGAACTGTTACTTCGTGATCATAGCACGTTTGTATGTTCATCTACATCAGCTAGGTAGGATAGAACTGTTACTTCTGATCATAGCACCTTTGTATGTTCCATCTACATCAGCTTAGTGGATAGAACTGTACTTCGTGACATCATAGCACGTTTGTATGTTCCATCTACATCAGCTTAGGTAGGTAGAACTGTACTTCGTGACATCATAGCACGTTTGTATGTTCCATCTACATCAGCTTAGGTAGGTTAGAACTGTATTGTGCGTCATAGCACGTTTGTATGTTCCATCTACATCAGCTTAGGTAGGTAGAACTTACTTGTGCATCATAGCACCGTTTGTATGTTCCATCTACATCAGCTTAGGTAGGTTAGAACTGTACTTCGTGACATCATAGCACTGTTTGTATGTTCCATCTACATCAGCTTAGGTAGGTTAGAACTGTACTTCGTGGCATCATAGCACTGTTTGTATGTTCCATCTACATCAGCTTAGGTAGGTTAGAACTGTTACTTCGTGACATCATAGCACCGTTTGTATGTTCAATCTACATCAGCTTAGGTAGTTAGAACTGTACTTCGTGGTCATAGCACCGTTTGTATGTTCCATCTACATCAGCTTAGGTAGGTTAGAACTGTACTTCGTGACATCATAGCACTCTTTGTATGTTCCATCTACATCAGCTTGGTAGTTAGAACTGTTACTTGTGACATCATAGCACCGTTTGTATGTTCCATCTACATCAGCAGAGGTTAGAACTGTACTTCGTGACATCATAGCACGTTTGTATGTTCCATCTACATCAGCTTAGGTAGGTTAGAACTGTACTTCGTGACATCATAGCACCGTTTGTATGTTCCATCTACATCAGCTTAGGTAGGTTAGAACTGTACTTCGTGACATCATAGCACCGTTTGTATGTTCCATCTACATCAGCTTAGGTAGGTTAGAACTGTACTTCGTGACATCATAGCACCATTTGTATGTTCCATCTACATCAGCTTAGGTAGGTTAGAACTTACTTGTGACATCATAGCACCGCTTGTATGTTCCATCTACATCAGCTTGGTAGGTTAGAACTGTACTTCGTGCATCTAGCACCATTTGTATGTTCCATCACATCAGCTAGGTAGGTTAGAACTGTACTTCGTGCATCATAGCACCGTTTGTATGTTCCATCTACATCAGCTTAGGTAGGTTAGAACTATACTTCGTGACATCATAGCACCATTTGTATGTTCCATCTACATCAGCTTAGGTAGGTTTGAACTGTACTTGGCATCATAGCACCGTTTGTATTTCCATCTACATCAGCTTAGGTAGGTTAGAACTGTACTTCGTGACATCATAGCACCATTTGTATGTTCCATCTACATCAGCTTAGGTAGTTAGAACTGACTTCGTGACATCATAGCACTTTGTATGTTCCATCTACATCAGCTTAGGTAGGTTAGAACTGTACTTCGTGACATCATAGCACCGTTTGTATGTTCCATCTACATCAGCTTAGGTAGGTTAGAACTGTACTTCGTGACATCATAGCACCGTTTGTATGTTCCATCTACATCAGCTTAGGTAGGTTAGAACTGTACTTCGTGACATCATAGACCGTTTGTATTCCATCTACATCAGCTAGTAGGTTAGAACTGTACTTACATCATAGCACCATTTGTATGTTCCATCTACATCAGCTTGTAGAGAACCTTCTGACATCATAGCACCGTTTATGTTCCATTCATCAGCTTTGGTAGAACTGTACTTCGTGACATCATAGCACCGTTTGTATGTTCCATCTACATCAGCTTAGGTAGGTTAGAACTGTACTTCGTGACATCATAGCACCATTTGTATGTTCCATCTACATCAGCTTAGGTAGGTTAGAACTGTACTTCGTGACATCATAGCACCATTTGTATGTTCCATCTACATCAGCTAGGTAGTTAGAACTGTACTTGACATCATAGCACGTTTGTATGTTCCATCTACATCAGCTTAGGTAGGTTAGAACTGTACTTCGTGACATCATAGCACTGTTTGTATGTTCCATCTACATCAGCTAGTAGGTTAGAACTTACTTCGTGACATCATAGCACCGTTTGTATGTTCCATCAACATCAGCTTAGGTAGGTTAGAACTGTACTTGTGACATCAGCACGTGTATGTCCATCTACATCAGCTAGTAGGTTAGAACTGGTTTTAATACATTATGTCCCAATCAGCTTAGGTAAAGGTTAAACTGTACTTGATATCATAGAACTTTGATGTTCCTCACATCGCTTAAATAGGATAGACTCGTATACTTCCGTGGGAAACTGCCACCAGTTTGTTAAGAATGTTCCCTTATCAGTTTGAAAGTTAAATGACGCGTCACATCATAGCATGTTTGTATTTCAATTTCAATATTAGTACTTGAACTGTTATTTAGTCAATAAATTTCTCTTATGTTCCATCTCATCACTGTGTAGAGGTAGAAACTTTAATGTGATATCATAGAAGTTTGTATTTCCATCTGCATAGTGCTTAGCCGCAGGTAGTTACTGCCGACAATACACCATGTATGTTCACAAAATGCTTAGATAGGTAAAGACAATGTTAATTTATAAAAGCAAGCTAGTTCCATCAAATCAAGGCAGGTTAGAACTACTGCATGTGCATATGACTTTGATGTCCAGATCTTTTACACAGCTAGGAAAGGAACTGATTCTGGACACTACATACATTGTATGTTCCAACTACATCATAAGAAGAACTTTTTCGGATATAGATTGGTTCCATTACGTTAGGGAAAGGCAACTTTGTATAGCACGTTTGTATTTCCATTTACATCAGCTTAGGTAGGTTAGAACTGTTTCTTCGTGACATCATAGCACCGTTTGTATGTTCCATCTACATCAGCTAGGTAGGTAGAACTGTTTCTTGTGACATCATAGCACTTCTTTTGTTCCATCTCATCAGCTTAGGTAGGTTTGAACTGTTACTTCGTGACATCATAGCACCGTTTTATTCCATCTACATCAGCTAGGTAGGTTAGAACTTACTTCGGGCATCATAGCACCGTTTATGTTCCATCTACATCAGCTTAGGTAGGTTAGAACTGTACTTCGTGACATCATAGGGACCGTTTGTATGTTCCATCTACATCAGCTTAGGGTAGGTTTGAACTGTTACTTTGACATCATAGCAAACCCTTTGTATTTCCATCTACATCAGCTTAGGTAGGTTAGAACTGTTTCTTCGTGACATCTAGCACTGTTTGTATGTTCCATCTACATCAGCTTAGGTAGGTTAGAACTGTTACTTCGTGGCATCATAGGGACGTTTGATGTTCCATCTCATCAGCTTAGGTAGGTTAGAATTTACTTCGTGGGCATCATAGCACCTTTGTATGTTCCATCTACATCAGCTAGATAGGTTAGAACTGTACTTTCTGACATCATAGCACCGTTTGTATGTTCCATCTACTCAGCTTAGGTAGGTTAGAACTTACTCAGACATCATAGCACCGTTTGTATGTTCCATCTACATCAGCTTAGGTAGGTTAGAACTTTTAATTTTGTGACATCATAGCACCGTTTGTATGTTCCATCTACATCAGCTTAGGTAGGTTAGAACTGTACTTCGTGACATCATAGCA
The DNA here is from genome assembly GCA_020796225.1 of Arion vulgaris. NCBI lineage: Eukaryota > Metazoa > Mollusca > Gastropoda > Stylommatophora > Arionidae > Arion > Arion vulgaris. The sequence goes on along the minus strand of CM036755.1, from coordinate 54,882,343 downwards.
CCGTTTGTATGTTCCATCTACATCAGCTTAGGTAGGTTAGAACTGTTACTTGTGACATCATGCACCGTTTGTATGTTCCATCTACATCAGCTTAGGTAGTTAGAACTGTACTTCGTGACATCATAGCACTTTGTATGTTCCATCTACATCAGCTTTAGGTAGGTTAGAACTGTACTTCGTGACATCATAGCACCGTTTGTATGTTCCATCTTTCATCAGCTTAGGTAGGTTAGAACTGTTACTTCGTGACATCATAGCACCTTTTGTATGTTCCATCTACATCAGCTTAGTTTGGTTTGAACTGTTACTTCGTGACATCATAGCACCTGTTTTATGTTCCATCTACATCAGCTAGATAGGTAGAACTTACTTCTGCACTCATAGCACGTTTGTATGTTCCATCTACATCAGCTTAGTAGGATAGAACTGTTACTTCGTGGCTCATAGCACCTTTGTATGTTCCATCTACATCAGCAGTAGGTTTGAACTGTTACTTGTGACATCAAGCACCGTTTGTATGTTCCATCTACATCAGCTTAGGGAGGGTTTGAACTGTTTCTTGTAATCATAGCACCGTTTGTATGTTCCATCTACATCAGCTTAGGTAGGAGAACTGTTTCTTCGTGGCATCATAGCACCATTTGTATGTTCCATCTACATCAGCTTAGGTAGGTTAGAACTGTTACTTCGTGGCATCATAGCACTGTTTGTATGTTCCATCTACATCATTTGGAGAGTTAGAACTGTTACTTCAGGCATCATAGCACCTTTTTTATGTTCCATCTACATCAGCTTAGGTAGGATTAGAACTGTCTTCGGGCATCATAGCAACCTTTGTATGTTCCATCTACATCAGCTTAGGTAGGTTAGGGAAATGTTTCTTATGACATCATAGCACGTTTGTATGTTCCATCTACATCAGCTTAGAGGAAACAAATACTTCGTGACATCATAGCACCTTTGTATGTTCCATCTACATCAGCTTAGAGGTAGAACTGTTTCTTCGTGACATCATAGCACTGTTTGTATGTTCCATCTACATCAGCTTAGGTAGGTTAGAACTGTACTTGTGATCATAGCACCATTTGTATGTTCCATCTACATCAGCTTAGGTAGGTTAGAACTGTACTTCGTGACATCATAGCACGGTTTGTATGTTCCATCTACATCAGCTTAGGTAGGTTAGAACTGTTACTTTGTGACATCATAGCACCGTTTGTATGTTCCATCTACATCAGCTTAGGTAGGTTGAACTTACTGTGGCATCATAGCACCTTTGTATGTTCCATCTACATCAGCTTAGGTAGGGTTTGAACTGTTTCTTTGTGACATCATAGCACCGTTTGTATGTTCCATCTACATCAGCTTAGGTAGGTTAGGGCTGTACTTCGACATCATAGCACCGTTTGTATGTTCCATCTACATCAGCTTAGGTAGGTTAGAACTGTACTTCGTGACATCATAGCACTGTTGTATTTCCATCTACATCAGCTTAGGTAGGTTGAACTTACTTCGGGAATCATAACCTTTGTATGTTCCATCACATCAGCTTAGGTAGGTTAGACTGACTGACATCAAAGTTTGATTTCCATCTACATGCTTATAGGTTAACTGTCTTGTGACATCATGCACCGTTGATTTCCATACATCAGCTTAGGTAGGTTAGAAAATGTACTTTTACATAGCACCGTTTGTATGTTCCATCTACATCAGCTTAGGTAGGTTAGAACTGTACTTCGTGACATCATAGCACCGTTTGTATGTTCCATCTACATCAGCTTAGGTAGGTTTGAACTGTTACTTCGTGGCATCATAGCACCTTTGTATGTTCCATCTTACATCAGCTTAGGTAGAGTTAGAAAATGTTACTTGTGCATCATAGCACCTTTGTATTTCCATCTACATCAGCTTAGGGGTTAGGTTGAACTACTTCGTGAATCATAGCACCGTTTGTATGTTCCATCTACATCAGCTTTGGGGAGGTTAGAACTGTTTCTTTGTGACATCATAGCAAGTTTGTATGTTCCATCTACATCAGCTTAGGTAGGTTAGAAAATGATTCGTGACATCATAGCACCGTTTGTATGTTCCATCTACATCAGCTTAGTTAGGTTAGAACTGTTACTTCGTGACATCATAGCACCGTTTGTAGTTCCATCACATCAGCTTAGGTAGGTTAGAACTTACTTCGTGACATCATAGCACCTTTGTATGTTCCATCTACATCAGCTTAGGTAGGTTAGAACTGTTTCTTGTGACATCATAGCACCTTTGTATGTTCCATCTACATCAGCTTAGGTAGGTTAGAACTGTTACTGTGACATCATAGCATGTTTGTATGTTCCATCTACATCAGCTTTGGTAGGTTAGAACTGTACTTCGTGACATCATAGCACTGTTTGTATGTTCCATCTACATCAGCTTAGGTAGGTTAGAACTTACTTTCATCATAGCACGTTTGTATGTTCCAAACTACATCAGCTTAGGTAGGTTAGAACTGTACTTCGTGACATCATAGAACGTTTGTATTTCCAATCTACATCAGCTTAAGGAGGTTAGAATGTACTTCGTGACATCATAGCACTGTTTATTTCCACTACATTTAGCTTAGGTAGGTAGAACTTACTTCTGTGGCATCATAGCACCTTTGTATTTCCATCTACATCAGCTTGGTAGGTTAGAACTGTACTTGTGCATCATTTAACACCATTTGTAAAGTTCCATCTACATCACTTGTATAGGTTTGAACTGTTACTTGTGCTTCATAGACCTTGTATGTTCCATTTTACATCAGCTTAGTAGGGTTTGAACTGTTACTTGCGGCATCATAGCAGTTTGTATGTTCCATCTACATCAGCTTAGATAAGGGTTAGAACTTACTGACTCTAGACTATCAGGAAGTTCATCTACATCAGCTTAGAGTAGGTTAGAACTGATGACATCATGCACCTTTGTATGTTATCTAACAGCTTAGGAGGTTAGAACTGTACTGCATCATAGACGTTGCATTTCCTTATCTGAATCAAATTAGAAAGGTTAGAACTGTACTTCGGCTCATAGAATTTTTTATTTTACCATCAGCAGGTGGTTAGAACTGTACTTCGGGGATCATAGCATTTTTGTATTTCCATCTACATCAGCGGGAGGGTTTGAACGTTTCCGGCATCATAGCACCTTTGATGTTCCATCTACATAGCTTTGTAGGGGGGGAACTGTTTCTTGGACATCATAGCACCTTTCGTTCCATCTCTCACTTAGTAGGTTAGAACTTTACCGTGACATCATAGCACCGTTTGTTGTTCCACTCACAGCAGGTAGGTTGGGAAATGTCTTGTGACATCATAGACCGTTTGTATGTTATTCATAGGGTTTTGGGTTTGAACCAATTTGAATAACACTTTGTATGTTTCCCTCTACATCAGCTTTGGTAGTTTGAACTGTTACTTGTGTCATAGCACCTTTTTATGTTCCATCTACATGCTTAGGGTAGGGTTTGAAAATGTCTTGGGGGCATATAAACCTTTGTTTTCCCTACATCAAAGGGGGGGAGAACTGTACTTGACACATGACCTTTGTGTTCCATCTACACAGCGGAGGGTTTGAACTGTTTCTTCTATCATAGACCTTTGTATTTCCACTACATCAGCAGTGTTAGAACTTTACCGGCATCAAAGGATGTTCCATCACATCAGCTTAGGTAGGTTAGAAATTTACTTTGGCATCATAGCACCTTTGTAGCCATCACATCACTTTGGTATTGAACTTACTTGTGCATCAAGCACCTTTTTTGGCCCAAGCTGTTTTAAAGATTTTCAACACCTTTTTAACCTGTGTAGGTTTGGGAAAATGTACCGTGAACATAAACCTTTTATTTCCATCTACAAGTTAGGTTGAACTTCTTCGTAATCAAGCACCTTTGTATGTTCCATCTACATCAGCTTAGGGAAAATTTGAACTGTTACTTGTAATCAAAAACTTTTTTTTGTTCCTCTAACATTAGGTAGGAAACGCTTTGACATTAGCACGTTTTATGTTCCATCTAACGTTTTGGTAGGTTTGAACTGTACTTTTTGCATCAAGCACTTTTTTATTTCCATCTAAACATTAGGGGTTTGAACTGTTCTTGTGGCTCATAGCACCTTTATGTTCCATCTACATCATTTGGGGGAGAAGTATTCGTGGCTCATAACCTTTGTATTTCCCTCTACATCAGCTTTGGTAGGTTTGAACTGTATTCGTGACATCATAGCACGTTTGGGTTTTCCCTCTACTCCCGCTTTGGTGGGGGTTTAAATGTACTTTGGGCATCATGACCGTTTTATTTCCATCTCATCAGCTTAGGAAAGAACTGCTTTGGGGGGTTTTAAGCACCTTTGATGTTATCTACATCAGCGGTAGGGGAGAACTGTTATTTTGACATCAAGCACCGTTTATGTTCCATCTACATCAGCTTAGAAGTTAAACTGTTACTTGTGCTCATCACGTTTTTAGCCATCTACATCAGCTTAGGTAGGAAAAACTGTTCTTCTAAAATCAAAAACCCCTTTTTTATGTTCCATCTACATCGCTTTGTAGGTTAGAACGTACTTTGTCATAGACCTTTGATTTCATCTAATCACAGGTAGGTTAAAAAATTCTTGGGCACTAGAGTTTGATGTTCCATCACACGCAGGTAGGTTGAACGTTTCTTCGAATCATACACTTTTGATGTTCCCTCACATCAGCTTAGGTAGGGTTTGAACTTACTTCGCATCATAGCACTTTTTTATTTCCATCTACATCATTGGTGGTTTGAACTTTACTTTGCATCATAGCACCTTTGTATTTCCATCACATCGCTTGGGGAGGTTGAAAATTATTGTGGAAACATGCACCTTTTTATTTCCATCTAAAACTTAGTAGGTTAGAACGTACTTTGGGCATCATAGACGTTTTTATTTCCATCTACATCAGCTTAGGTAGGTTGAACTGTTACTTGTGCATCATCATTTTTATTTCCCATCACATCAGCAGGAGGTTAGAAATGTTACTTTTAAAACATAGCACCTTTTTGTTCCTCATCAGCAGGAAAAGGTTGAACCTTTTCTTGACATCATAGCACCTTTTTATGTTCCATCACATCAGCTTGGTAGGTTGAATTTTTTGCATCATAGAACCGTTTTTTTCCATCTACATCAGCTTGAGGGGTTTGAACGCTTCTGCATCATAGCCCTTTTTATTTCCATCAACAGCTTGGGAGGTAGAACTTACTTTGGGCATCATAGACCTTTAAATTTCCTCACATCATTAGTGGTTAAATATTCGTGAAACAAGCATTTGATGTTTCCCTTCACCCGCTTAGGAGGTTGAACTGTACTTGGACATCATAGCACGTTTGTAACCCCTCTAACAGCTTGGGTAGGGGTTAGGAACTGCACCTTTTTATTTCCACCCTTGTTTAGGGTTTTATTCCCATTTTTTCATCAGCTTAGGGGAGGTTAGAACGTTACTTGACATCATGCACCTTTGACCACTACATCACGGGAGGTTAGAAAATGTTTCTTTTACATCAAGACGTTTGTATTTCCATCACATCGCTTAGGTAGGTTGAATTCGTGCTAACACCTTTTTTTAGTTCCACTACATGGGGAGGGGGGGTTGAATTTCTTGCACGCACCTTTTTATGTTCCTCTAATTTCCAGGGAGGTAAATTACCTCCAAACCTTTTTATTTTTCCACGCAGGGGGTTAAAACGTTATTTACATCATGCCCGGTTTGTTGTTTATTCAAGCTTGGTAGGGTTAACTTTCTTGGAACTAGCACCATTTTATGTTCCCCCATCAGCTTTTGGGTTTGAACTTACTTGTGCATCATAGCACCATTTGTTGTTCCATCACATCCCTTTGGGTTTAAATGTACTTGGGCATCATCACCGTTTTTATGTTCCACTACTCGCTTAGTGGTTAGAACTGTACTTCGGACATCATAGACCGTTTGTATTTTCCATCTAAAAAGCTAGGAGGGAAAATTTACTTCTGACATATAGCACCTTTGTATGTTCCATCTACATCAGCTTAGATAGGATAGAACTGTCAAGTCCATTATTGTCGCCGTAAACAGAAACATGAAATAAAGAATGAAAAGTGTTGATAAAAGTTAAGTTAATTGCATATCCTTTATAGAACTTTGCGAATCAACCTCAGCTTTATAACGCCACAAAATGCACGCCATGAGTCTCTGTCTTCAACTCTTCAAGCAAGTGTGGAGAAACTCTGCCCCGACCAGCTCTTGATGTTGTCAAACCAGAATTTTCTCTGCACTCCTTTCCTTCTTTCACCCTCAACTGTTTTCTGTAGGATAGTCTTAGAGAGTGAGCTATGTCTCATCACATGTTCGAACCACGCAAGTTTACGCTGTTTCACGATTGTCAAGAGTGGTACTTGTTGACCTGCAAGGTTGTTTATTTGGTCTCTTACATAAATATTCGTCTTATGTTCTATATAACAAATACGTCGTTATGAATAGCAGGCAATGAATAGCTTTAAAATGAATGTGATATGAATAGCAAGCTCTTGTCAATCCCGATCAAAATGCGATTTATACAGTGCTACATAGAACCAATACTGACATACGGATGCGAGTCATGGACAATGAACACACAGATCGAAATATTTCTGAGGGCCACAGAAATGAGGTTTTACAGAAGAATGATGAGAATCCCATGGACTGCTAAAATGACTAATGTTGAAGTATTGAATGAGATCAAGACACAGAGAAGGCGTATCATCAATATAAGAAAGAGGCAGTCATCATTTTTCGGGCATGTGATAAGGATTGGAGGTTTAGAACACATTGTGACAACAGGTAAAATCGAGGGTAGACGAGACAGAGAGAGAAAATTTTGGATAGCCTGACTTCATGGCACGGTAGAGCGTCAACATCTTAGTTGATAGCAAACACCAACGACAGAGATTAGTGGAGATCCATGATCGCCTACGCCAGCCTGCACGTCACCTGATGATGATGATTAATAGCAGGCAAATAAATAGCTTTCAAAACGAATAAATTCTGCATCTTTAGTGACTCTTATAAAAAGAAGAAGATGGAGGTAAGTAAGACATGTATGTTGTAAGTGCATATGAGCATTGGCTGGAACATCTCTCCGATGTACAACGGATTGATAAAGAAGGTTGTGACGTCTAAAAGATACATGTGATATAAGAAGAGCTATGGAAAGAGAACTGAAAGATTGTGACCAGACCTGTCAAATAATTGACAGAAAGACTGCAGAACGGCAACAATTGAAATCTTTTATATTTCATACCTTGTCTTTCATCTTCTGATACACATTTTCGACCATTATTAAATTATATAATGGGTGCAGACAGTGGAATCTTGTGGAGGGGGATGGAGACGTCAAGACCATCACTAATAAAAGCTGTAATGGGGGTGACGTTGTGATCTACACGGATTGGTAGTCCGCTACCAAAAGTCTGCTTGAATCTTCTCTACGAGCTAATACGGCAGAAAGATGAAGGAAAGATACGAAATTAAAACTCAACTTAAATACAAAAACAAAAATGGAAAAGAAATCTTTTCAGAATTCTGCAGAATATGCAGAATGCAGATAATGATGTATGTACACTTAGAATGATCAAATAAACTATCAATGAGAACTCGAAATGCAAGTATATTAAAATATATATGAGACTGCAGTAAAACTGTTGTTTGATTACTTGATAAAGGCCTTGTTGGTCGAAACGTTGCTGTATATTGTCATTGTTTTTTAATTTGTAAAACTACATTACTTTGTGATTACGTGTTTCACGTATATCATAACAAGTCCGATATTTTACTTGCTTTAGTAAGAAAAAAACAAAACAGCCACAAAATAATCAACAAAACAAGCGAACATACAGTATATCTAGTCTATTTTTGCTTGGATTAAACCATTTTAAACCTACAAAAAAGTTACCTATAAAACAACAAAATAACCACTGTTACATCTGAAGATGATAACTTCACATTTATTATTTTTTCTCTGCCTTTTGGCTATGTTCATATTGTAGTTAGCACTTGATCGCGGCCAGAGTGTAAGAACCTTCATTTAGTCAAAAAACGATACCTAATTACATTTAAACAAATTTGAAGCAACTCTTTTCGAAAGATTAACGACGCTCATAGCTTAAACGTTCAACCGTGCTAGGTCCACTCATTGTGACACTTTCGGGTAGGGCCCTATAAATAATTACAAAACATTGAAAAGAAAATAAAGATAGTTTCCCATATGAACATATAAAACATTTACAACGTAGCTACAAAACAGTCGTTTCGGGTAGCTTAGTATATAGAGGCCATCACGAGTCAATAATTAACAAAATATAGACTGACTAGTTTCAATAAATAAAGTCAATATTTATTCATTTCACATCGTCGGTATCATGTTATATTTATAATGTATACATAAATCGTATCATTCTCTTCAAATTTTGTCGTTTTTATTTTTCTCATCTAGAAGTACTTGAGCTTTCAGTTCTTCGGCTCGGTGCCATGCACATCGTAACCCTTCGGTTCGCCAGGTGTACCATCGGTGACATCATCGTAACCCTTCGGTTCGGTGCCACGACACGTAAATCTGGAGAACCTGTGGCTTTTTCTGCCAGCGGAATTGAACCTGCACTCACAGAGGGCTTGTCACACCGTCGTCCAATGCTTTACGAATACGCTGGGCAGGCGGGACATTTCGTCGTATAAAGTGTATCTATCTGTATCCTCTCCGTGTCCTGTTTGACACGCAAGTTTTCCACAAGAGATTTCCATTATTGCCATTCTGCTGCCTATCTACCAATTGTTTCTCCATGTCAGACCACAACCTTTCAACTCTTCTCTTTCCTCAGATCATCTTCGTGTTTTCTCTGGACGTCCAGTCTTTCTTATTCCAATCGATGTCCATCGGAGAGCTGTGATAGTGAATGTCCCCACTGGCATACAACATACATGACCAATCCGCCTTCATCTTCCCTTTTTATAAAGCATATACTGTATGTATATATATCTTGTGAGCGTCTGTAGCTCAAGCGGTAGTGAGCTTCATCACGAACCCAAACGTACCTGGTTCAAACCCCACGGTGGGAAAGTTTGGAAGCAAATTCGTTTCCGTGAGATTTTTACAAAAGATAAAAGTAGACTTCGCCGTTCAGAAAGTAATTGCAAACTACTGAACGTATAAGTGGTGCCCAGAAAATCAAAGACTCGTTTACTGTGGTTGATGGCTACGTCCTTTAGGATATGCCACATTTTCGATTTTCGAATATATATTGAGCATTGGCTGTTTTCATACGAAACCGCCCGAGCGATTACCGGGGCCAAATTGGGGTGTAAAGAATAGAACCACTGTTACCTGTTACGCATGTCGTAAGAGGCAACTGAGGAGGTTGTGGGTGGACTAGCTACCCACACCATAAAAACACTTATGGCTACAGAACGGAGAGCGAACCGAGTAAACGCAGGCTGAAACCGGACATATCGTAGAAGAATAAGCACCAGAGCTCCAAATAGTACTGAAGATGTGACGTAAAACACACCAATGCTAAGGCTGCATGAATCAGATTTCCATATGAATAGAATTTATGGGGAGGTCTGGTACATCGGTCTGCGCGTGATCGCAGAGAGAAAGATACGAAACTAATTTTACGAAACTAATAAAAAATGGTTTGCTACATCATTTGTCCGAGATGACATCATTTATCTCAGACTCGGACCAGTACACAACAGACGGAGATAACATCTTCTCAGACCAGTACACAACAGACGAGATACTATCTTCTCAGACCAGTACACAACAGACGGAGATACTATCTTCTCAGACCAGTACTCAACAGACGGAGATACCATCTTCTCAGACCAGTACACAACAGACGGAGATACTATCTTCTCAGACCAGTACACAACAGACGGAGATACTATCTTCTCAGACCAGTACACAACAGACGGAGATAACATCTTCTCAGACCAGTACACAACAGACGGAGATAACATCTTCTCAGACCAGTACACAACAGACGGAGATACCATCTTCTCAGACTAGTACACAACAGACGAGATACTATCTTCTCAGACCAGTACACAACAGACGGAGATAACATCTTCTCAGACCAGTACACAACAGACGGAGATACCATCTTCTCAGACCAGTACACAACAGACGGAGATACCATCTTCTCAGACCAGTACACAATAGACGGAGATACTATCTTCTCAGACCAGTACACAACAGACGGAGATACCATCTTCTCAGACCAGTACACAACAGACAGAGATAACATCTTCTCAGACCAGTACACAACAGACGGAGATACCATCTTCTCAGACCAGTGCACAACAGACGAGATAATATTAAAGGTTTCACATTATTGTCGAGATACCATCTTTCTCAGATGACCAGTCACAACAGACGAGATAACATCTTCTCAGACCAGTGCACAACAGACGGAGATAACATCTTCTCAGACCAGTACACAACAGACGAGATAACATCTTCTCAGACCAGTACACAACAGACGGAGATACTATCTTCTCAGACCAGTACACAACAGACGGAGATAACATCTTCTCAGACCAGTACACAACAGACGGAGATAACATCTTCTCAGACCAGTACACAACAGACGAGATAAATATCTTCTCAGACCAGTAAACAACAAACGGAGATACATCTTCTCAGACCAGTGCACAACAGACGGAGATAACATCTTCTCAGACCAGTACACAACAGACGGAGATACTATCTTCTCAGACCAGTACACAACAGACGGAGATAACATCTTCTCAGACCAGTAAAACAACAGACGGAGATACTATCTTCTCAGACCAGTACACAACAGACGGAGATAACATCTTCTCAGACCAGTACACAACAGACGGAGATACCATATTCTCAGACCAGTAAACAAAGACGGAGATACTATCTTCTCAGACCAGTACACAACAGACGGAGATACTATCTTCTCAGACCAGTACACAACAGACAGAGATAACATCTTCTCAGACCAGTACACAACAGACGGAGATAACATCTTCTCAGACCAGTACACAACAGACGGAGATAACATCTTCTCAGACCAGTACATAACAGACGGAGATACTATCTTCTCAACAAGCTACAGATATGTAAAGCTGTTAAGTATCCTGTGATTGATTTCATTTGATTGTTTGATAGAAACAATTATCATTGAACTTCAGTGAGCTACCATACGTTTGGGGGTCTCTATGGCTGAGTGGTTAAGCCCTTTGCCTTGTGAGTCGAAGGTCGTGGTTCGAATCCGGACCGCGCCATTCTGTTCACGAGTGCAGTTTTTCAAAAGACCCTAGATTGTTGCTGGAGCTACGGAGTTCGTGCTTTGTGCAATACTCTCGGCAGGTGGCTTGCCATTTTGCGGAGAGGACCAAGCCATATGGGTAAAACCCGGTGCAATGAAGTCAATCCTTCGGCTTTAAAACCCTTTAAACTATACGTGTTCCGATCTCTTTCTCCCACATGAAGATCTCACCGGCACTGCACGAACTCCGTAGCACCGGCGGGTCGATGTAATTTAGAAGATAGTAACAATATTGTGTAGGAATTTTATTATTTAAATCTTGATAATGAGTTTTGCCCGGGAAGGCTGCTTTCCAGCCTGTTCTTCTCGCATTTTGAACTGTCAACTGTTCTTTTACGTTCTAAGCTTGTACATGGGACCTACGCCTTATCGTCCGTCTCCGAAATGACTAGGAACTCGATCACACCTACAATGAGATCAGTGGCCTCTGGAACAAAATCCAGATGGCTTCACGATGGAGCAACGAGTATCTTTTACAAGTGAACCCAACCTCTGCGCCGCAGACACCAACGTTAACTGTGATTCGATAAAAGGATTTAAGAGCATCATTTGCAGAACTTTCTTCAGTGTGGAATGAGATGAGAAAATTGAAAACTGCCAGTAATGATATTCAATTACACTGTTTTGGGGAATTACGGACAACAACGTGAGGATGTCCCTGCTAATATTTAATTCAAATGTTAAGGCTGTCCTTCTGTATGTAGTGGAGACATGGAGAACAACTGATGGGAGCACCAAAACGTTGCAGACATTCATCAATGAATGCCTGCTCAGTATATTCCATCTGCGATGATATGACAAACACATTCATCAATGAATGCCTGCGCAGTATATTCCATCTGCGATGATATGGCAAACAATTCATCAAGAATGCCTGCGCAGAATATTATCTGCGATGAATGACAGAAACATTCATCAATGAATGTCTGCGCAGTATATTCCATCTGCGATGATATGACAAACATTCATCAATGAATGCCTGCGCAGTATATTCCATCTGCGATGATATGACAAACACATTCATCAATGAATGTCTGCGCAGTATATTCCATCTGCGATGATATGACAAACATGGAACTGTGAGATAATGGCAGGTCGAACAAGAAATATGGGGTAGAAGGTGGCGATGGAGAAGACACACACTAAGGAAACCCCATGACAGCATCACCAGACAGGCCTTCTGATGGGACCCCCAGCATAACAGAGGTAAGGAAAGACTAAGAACACATGGAAGCGGGAGTTGGAGACGTATGAAAGAAAATGGAGAGAGAGTGGAGAGATCTAGAAAAAGATGGCCTTGGATAGGATTGCTTGGAAGAACTTGATTGCTGACCTATGCCTTCCTAGGCGTGAAGGATGAAGAAGATGATGAGTATATGACTAAATGAACTCAAAGATTGTACAACTTCTCAAACTGTACAACTTCTCAAACTGTACAACTTCTCAAACTGTACAACTTCTCAAACTGTACAACTTCTCAAACTGTACAACTTCTCAAACTGTACAACTTCTCAAACTGTACAGCGATTAAACTCTCTCAAACTGTACAACTTCTCAAACTGTACAACTTCTCAAACTGTACAACTTCTCAAACTGTACAACTTCTCAAACTGTACACATTAAACGTACAATTCTCAAACTGTACAACTTCTCAAACTGTACAACTTCTCAAACTGTACAACTTCTCAAACTGACAACTCTCAAACTGTACAACTCTCAAACTGTACAACTTCTCAAACTGTACAACTTCTCAAACTGTACAACTTCTCAAACTGTACAACTTCTCAAACTGTACAGCGATCAAACTGTACAATTTCTCAAACTGTACAACTTCTCAAACTGTACAACTTCTCAAACTGTACAACTTCTCAAACTGTACAACTTCTCAAACTGTACAGCGATCAAACTGTACAATTTCTCAAACTGTACAACTTCTCAAACTGTACAACTTCTCAAACTGTACAACTTCTCAAACTGCACAACGTCTCAAACTGTACAACTTCTCAAACTGTACAACTTCTCAAACTGTACAACTTCTCAAACAGTACAACTTCTCAAACTGTACAACTTCTCAAACTGTACAGCGATCAAACTGTACAATTTCTCAAACTGTACAACTTCTCAAACTGTACAACTTCAAACTTCTCAAACTGTACAACTTCTCAAACTGTACAACTTCCAAACTGACAATGTCTCAAACTGTCACCAACTTCTCAAACTGTACAACTTCTCAAACTGTACAACTCTCAAACTGACAACTCTCAAACTGTACCAACTGTCTCCAAACTGTACAACGTCTCAAACGTACAACTTCTCAAACTGTACAACTTCCAAACTGTAAACCTTCTCAAACTGTACAACTTCTCAAACAGTACAACTTCTCAAACTGCACAGCGATCAAACAAAACAATACGACTTAATCACATGAGCATACTTTGTAGTTACATTTTAACTTTTACACGACTTCTCTCTCTCTCTTTCTCTCTCTCTCTCTAGTCGCAGTTTGGAGAATTAGACCCCCACCAACTCATCCTACCTCCTACAGCTTCTCCAGTTCGTCCGTATATTGTTAATCTTTACTTCACATCTTATACGCATGTATTTCTGGCTTCCTCTCTTTCACCTTCCTGCGAGTTTCAGGAAATGACACTTATTGTTATATTCCCTCGGTGTTCTCAAGGTGTGTCCTATTTAACGTCAGCGTCTTTTTTTCACCTCTCGTCTGTTGTCTATTCCCAGGTGGAAGATGTAGTTGGCTGTCCACTCTTGCCGTTAAGCGTAGGGATGGGAGCTATAATTTGCGTTCTATGACTAGATGAGTTGCCCGTGTTGTATCCGTGTTTATGAAGTGTGGTCTTGATATTGTCTGTCCATCTTTTTTTTGGTCTTCCCTTAGCTTTAGTACCCGATCTCTTTTTATTATATTCTGTTATTGGTAGTTGGTTGTATTTCATTCTCATTAAATGTCCAAATCACTGCATTTGTTGTCTTTCGATTTATTCGGTGCATGAAGTTATACCCACTCTGTTTCTGATGTCCTCATTTCGTAGTCTATCTTTCCTGTTGACTTCCACTGCCTTCCTCAAGCATTTCATTTCCCACGTGGTGAGCTTTCTGTGGTGTGTTGCTGTAAGAGACCAAGTTTGGCACTGGTAACAAAGTGTTGGTAGGAAAATACTTTTTATCATCTGTCTTTTCACTTCCATCTTGACCTTTGGGTGTTGTAGTAATGGTGCCAGCTGGTAGGTCACTGCATTTGCATTTTTACCTCTCGGCTTACCGTAATATATCTTCCTCTCTCCATCAGCACCGCATTTTTTCCCCTATCATACCACCTCAGTCCGTCTATTTTGCGCAGACAACCGTTGATGATGTTTTTGCAATTTAGAAATTACTGTTTTATCCGTTCTTCATGTTTTTATTCACAACTATCACGTTTTGTTTGTTGTTTGACCAGAAATCATCTTTGCAGTAACATGAACTTATACGAAAGTACAGCAATACAAGAGGTATGAAACCACATGTCTTTGCAGTTAACATATTATCTATCAAATTTATCCCATTTCATGATGATCTTATATCCGGAAAGTACAGCGAAAGTACAAAGATGTATGGAGGCAGCAAACCCACAGCAAACACCCACAAGATCCCATCAGCAGACTAAACAGAAAACAGCACAAAACAATCTTTCGCCTAAGAACAGGTCACTGCAGCTCAACCGCCACATGCACAGAATAAAGCCTGCTCAGACTGAACAGTGTGCATGCCAGCCAGAAACACACTACAGAGAACATCCTGCAGTCATGTCCATCATACATACACCAACAAAACGAAACATGGCCACGTGAACAAAGTTTACAGAGCAAGCTATGGGAACTCTCGAAGAACTCCAACTGACATGCAGCTTCATAGAGGCAACCAATCTCATAGTTTAGATGAGCATACGAAACCGAAAGCAAAAGAAAAAGAAGAGAAGATATCCGGAACGAATGGAATTAATTCAGGAGAAGTGATCAAATCAGATAAATATCTGGTCAACCACTAGTGACAACTGTTATAAGAAAGAGAAGATGGAGATATGTTGGACACACATTGAGAAGAAATGATTAACGAATATCAAAGCAGGCATTGAAGTGGGATGCAAAGGGTTCAAGAAAGAAAGGACGACCTAAGGAGACCCTGAAACGAACTTTTCTGAGAGGCAAGAAATATCGGTCTCAGTTCCATGGAGGAGATTGAGCGAGTTGCCCAGGATAGAGCGGTATGGAGAAATTGCTTTCAGACCCTAGATAACGTACAACTATGCAAGATAATTATTATTATTATATCAATATAATTAACAATCTCACAAGGTAACAAAACTCTGGTCCTCGCAACCAAAGACCGACTAGCTCAGATGGGAAAACCAAAATTCTGATTTAATGGGGGCTGATTTTTGTATATTTTTGATAAAACACTATACGTTTTTGTAATTTTCTCAATTATAGAGTCCATTGTTATTTATTGATAAAAAATATTAATAATACTGATATTCCTTAGTGTTAAACTTAACTTGTTACATATATAACGCTGATTAGTATTATAGGAAATAGAACACAACCATCGAGTGATTGTTTTATACAATAATACTGGAATACGAGTTGACGCGATGGTTGTGTCTATTTCCTAGATTTTTACTTGAGCCGCCGGCTATATTTATCAGAGGCCACGACATATCCCATTCAATCTAATAACATCCCTGCAAACATTGTTTCAAATATACGGACTTTATCTTTCCTTTGGATGAAAACAGTAGATTCGAGAGGGCATTTGTCTTTACGTTATATTTTAAACTTGATATCAGAATTCACTCTTCGCTTCTCACATTTTTATTACATTCAACTTGTCATTCCTATAACTATTTATTCCCTTTATTTGTATTGTGTTTACTCTTCATCTGAACCCTTATATGCTGGTTTTTTAAAGTAAACTAGTCCGGCAATTGCCAAAATAATAAGCAAATACATGAGTAGCCAGTATGGGGACCTTGTACCATCAACTGAAAAAAAACAAGAGAATACATAAGTTAGGAATGTAACACTTCGGTTAATAAATCAACGTAAGAAAATGTTAAAGAGCAATTTACAAACAAAAATCAATGGGTAATTGTTGTTCTTCTTCGAACGTTCCAAATCGACCACTTGTTAAACCACTCTTTGTGATTTGTTTGTGATATCTCTTAGACGGATTCTCAGACTAAGTTGGTATGACAGAGTTGCAAACACAAACCTGTGGATAGGAACCGGACAGGATCCCAATGATGATCAGGTTATGAGGGAAAAAATAATGATGGGTCCAGGTGCAACCACCTGAAGACAAGTTGAGTTCATGTAGACAAGCACTAAGTGGAACCGCTAAGGAGAAAGTGCAAGACGCCCTAGCAGACATGGACATGGAGTTTGCCAAGAACTGGAGTACTCGACTATCTGGTATGAGGAGATCATAAAGAAACAGCCATAGACCGAGAAAAGTGGCGAACAACTGTTGAGGTCATGTGCTCCTGTAGGAGTGGAGAGGAATAAGTAAGTAAGTATGTGATCTGAGCCTAAGCGCGATTATACGTTACGCTGCTAGTTAGGCGCCTATAAGTAGGCCAGTAAATCCGATTTCTGCGACGCTTTTTATTTACTAGGGTAACTTCCTATGCCCCTACCTCAGTAGCCTCTTACGATATTCTCAGTCGCCTTGTAGGTCGCAGTTTTACTATTCTTTGCTCTCCTTGGACCCCAGTAACACAACGGTGAAATCGGTAAGTATATCAAACATAATTGTATAAGGTTGAAGATATATATCAGATATCTGTTTAAGTTGAACGTTACAAATATTCTGGTCAAATACAACAGCAAATGAAGAGCTTTTAGTAAGAACATACTGTACATCATTGATGACCATCATTAAATGACCAAGATGGAGTCGGATTTGACATGGATATCGTATGACAGTAGAGATATTAGCTAGAACAGCTCTACGGTGGATAGTGGGTGGGGAAACAAGTATATACCTCAAAAGGAAGGATGGAGAAGAACGATAACTAGATTGTATCCTGACATGGAATTATGTCCTTATATGGATTGTGTCTTTCCTAGCTTTTACTAGTTTAACGTGGAATTTAGTCGAGTCTAGTGGGTGGAAAGTATTCTTCACTCTGTTTTATCTTACTTGAAAGAAATTTGGAAACGTTACTGTAATGTTATTGTTTTGTATTTGTAAACTACAATGTATACCGATAAGAAACTAGTACAACAGAGATGATGTTCGAATCTGGTGTAACAAAGAAAACTAGTCACGATAGGATGAAATGTCTAGAGATGGGGTAAAGAAGGACGTTGAAATGAAATCAGGAAAAAGTGGGAAACATCAGTACTAGACTTTAAAACTGACATAAATGTATGGTCCTGCAATTACATCAGATGTGCACCCGCATGCTTCTACTAATGGTCAAAGCAAAGGCCGCACGCAAATATGGATCAGAGATATAGGGCGAGAAAGAGACTGTCTCAACATCTGTTTTAATCTCTTCCTGATACGACTTGAGGCATACAGTATTCGTAGAAGTAAGAAGACAATACTTTATTTTCACATGTTTCTCCATTGCTACATAGTTTTATTGCAGTCTTCCATACATATCGATAATACTATTCTTTCCTTCGCTGCAGAAAACGTGAATAAGAAAAACCAAAAGGTCACTGATATAAATACACAAGACTAGAAAAAAACCTGAAAAGTAATGTTTATTTGAAGGCAGGTTTCTGTCTACAACAGCTTGATATTAAAGAAAGTTGGCTATTAAAGATCATAAAATCAAGAAAAATTAAATATTTCGGACACATCAAATGACGCGAGTGTCTAGAGAAGATAATTTTGGAGGGAATAGTGCCTGGAAGAAGAATGAGAGGAAGACCTAGAAGATGATAGATGCAAGATATCATTGACGATCGGAGAATGACTGCTGCTGACGCTTGTCAACTTGCACAGAACAGAGAGTTTTTAAGGACTACGGTCATGGGAGACAGGTTCCGGAAGGGACAAACTACTTAACGATGATGATGATGATGATGATGATGATGATGATGATGATGATGATGATGATGATGATGATGATGGATGATGGATGATGGATGATGGATGATGATGATGGATGATGATGATGATGATGATGATGATGATGATGATGATGATGATGATGATGATGATGATGATGGATGATGAATAGATGATGGATGGATGATGGATGATGGATGATGATGGATGATGATGGATGATGATGGATGGATGATGGATGGATGATGATGGATGATGATGAATGATGATGGATGATGATGATGGATGATTGATGGATGATGATAGAATGATGATGATGAAATGGATGATATGAATAGATTCATGTGATGGAGATGATCATGATGATGATATGATGCGATATGATGATGAGATGATGATGATGGATGATAGGATGATATGATGAGATAGATGTAGTGGATAGATCGGATAGATGGATGTAGATCAGCATGACTAAGATATTGATGTGTGTGATGATGATGATGAAAGATTAAGTGATGATGATGATGATGATGTTAATAGTGATGTAATTGTGAGATGAATAAAGGTATGATGATGATGATTTGTGAGATGTAGTGATGCTAGATGATATGAAGATGTGATGATTGATGAATGAAGTTGATGAAGATGAGATATGATGATGAATTGATATGAGAGAATGATGATGAGATGAAAGTATGCTATGATGTTGATGATGATGTTGTATATATAAGATATAAATATATGATAGATGATGATAACATTAGATTATATGTAGAATGCATTGATGCATTGAATTTCAATATAAGATGTTGATGAATTTATAATTACATATTATTGGACAATAGAACATGATCATACTAACATATATATGATGATGATGATGATGATGATGTTGATGATGAGATGAGATGATGATAGATTGATGATGAGATGAGATATGAGTGAGATGATAAGGCTTAGCAAATTGTTCTGAGGAAATGATGATACCAAACTCAGATAACTTATAAGAAATGCGAGGATACAACAGAAATAGCAAACTTCTCCATGTTGTGGGGGTATATCCATTGTCTGTCCAGATTAACATAATGTCTTCATAAATACATAGATTTCGTAGAGATAGATGACATCCTACATTGTTCAGGTCTTTAGTGTTACATATATTACCGAGATTTAGATGTACGTTTCAGAGCCAGCTCACCCAGTCAGCGCAAAGTAGCTAATGCTCGTTGGTGTAGATTCAAGCTCAAATATAAAGAACTAAAAGATCATTAAATGTTGTTTCTCATACATTGCGTACACGAAACGATCTCACCAAAGGTAGGAAATCCGATAGAGAAGTCGCACTTCACTAATTAACTCAGGCCGTAATAGTACCATTGGTTCGAGGACTCACGGCGAAAGTTACACAAACAACAGGTTTCCTGTAACGATCACACTTAAAGGATCTAAACTTTAAGGCGCTGAGCAACACCTGTAAAAGGGTAATTTAGGCCTCACACAAAAATCAGTCACAAACGCAATACCGGCGTCATGACTTTCCGCCTGAATTGACAGCGGGTGTTCGAGAGAAGACGAAGAATATGACGTACGTTTTTACTGAAACTTTGCGGAACTATGTTTCCCTAGGAGCGAATGATGAAAAAGAAGAAGAAGAAAGCTATGCTCATGATGGTTGGTTGATCAATTGTTCAGCTCATACTATAAGAGATATTAAAATAACTAATGCACACAGACATATATAACAACAACAAACCTTCACAATTATCACCACTGTAGCCAAAAGCACATTGACTGCATCTCCCTGAATCCTTTTCACATTTTTCATTTAAGCAGTTGCCCGAACATTTTAAACTACATCCTTCACCATATCTATTTTCTGGACAATCTAGAACATGTAACCATTAAGCAACAATATTAATACTATAGACATTCATAAATTGATGTTGACGTAGAATAGAGGAACAGAGATGGTACGATAAGATTACGAACAAGTAACCCAGAGAAAGAACTAAGCAGATATCAGTGGAGAAAGAGCTAAGGAAAAGATGCTGGCAATGGATAGGACACACATTGAGAAAACCGGCTGGAAGCATAGCAGGACAGGCACTGTTTTGGCACCCGTATAGAAATAGGAGTATGGGAAGGCCTAGATATACATGGGGAAGAGAGATGGAGGCTGATATTAAAAGTATAGGTAAAACATGGACAGAATTGGAAGGGATGGCAAAAGAGAGTAAGAGCTGAGAGAAGTTTGCTGTAGACCTGTCCTCCGTTGCAAGTTGAAAGGTGAAGAAGAAGAAGCAAAAAAATTAATAATAACATTGCACAATTTAAAATATTGCTATTCTTGTTCTTTGTAAGACCCACCCAGAAATTGGCAATCTTTTAAAATAATTTAAATAAATAAATCTAAAAACCATATTGTCATTCAATTTGACCATATGCTGCGAGTGATATTGCTTTTGATGATAAATCAAGTTTTGATTGTAAATTTTAATTTGGTATGCAAAACTAATTAATTAACAGTATGTTATAGGGGTGGCGTCTGTGGCCTAGGGGATAGTGACTCGGTCTATTAACCCCGACGTTCTGAGTTCGAATCCGCGGACAATTTAGTTGCAAATTGTTTCGCGTGGATATTTACAAAAGGACGATGGCACCAATGGAAAAATCACAAACAGCGTTAAAAAGCTGGGGTTTGATTGGCAAAATCCTGTAAAGGATATGCAATTAACTTTACTATAGGTGTAATAAATGAAAGAAACAGCACTCTTGCATCAGGGAGTGGATTTCACTGACATAAGAAGTGCACAGAAGGTCAAACCAATCATATGATTTACATAACTGTAGCGTTAACTCTGTTTCAGTTTCTAACAACACAGTGAGAGATAGAACACACCAACAACCCATATCAAATATTATAAGGAAACGACGGTGGAAATATTTAGGTCATGTGCTTAGATCAGACGAAAAGAGACTAAATCGACAAGTCCTTATGTGGTCACCAGTTGGGAAAAGAAAACGTGGAAGACCAAAGACCACTCTTCGAAGAACCATCCAACAAGAAAGTAAACTATTGGGATGTAAAACCATACAAGATCTGCAACTGCTAGCAAAGAACCGTATCACATGGATATCTAAAACCTCTGCCCTATGTGACGCCTTTGGCACGAAAGGAACAAACTAACTAACTAAGCGTTAACTACCCAGAAATGTCAAACACCGCGTTTCCCAAAGTGGGCGTTACCCTCCCCCACCCCACCCCAGTGGACGATGCGCTGAAGTGTTCTAGGAAGCGATAGTGGGTTCAGAAGAATTTTGGGGATGTTCAGGCGATTAGGGGTCGGTGGTTCCTTAAAGAAGAAATTAATAATAAATATTTTAAAATAAATTATTTTCGTGATTTTCCGATTGAATAATAATTTAAAATTTGAACTCTGTATATTAATTCATGTATGCCCGTCGTACACGATCCATTTTTTCATCAATTTTCTATTTCGTGCATATAATCATTGGAAAATTGACCATATATGACATAAATATATATCAATTTTCTATGTCAGAGAAAATGGAGCATATATATATGTGGACGGGGGCGGCGTTGGCCATCTGTTATAATGAGGAGGAGGGCGTTACAAAGTTTATGTCGTGCAAAGTGGGCGATGGGCCGAAAAGTTTTGAGAATCTATGATCTAGGACAAGCCTTCTACGACGTCTCCTGGTTCTACTCGCTTCAAAAGAAGCAACTTTCATTTTTTTTAAATTTACGTTATTTTTGTGCGAAGATTGCCTTTTTCTGCACATAATTTATGCATAAAATTACCATTAAATGTCTCGATACTGAAAGATTATTTTCAGGCTGTTTACTTCATCACTAACGATACATATATGGATCGATAATTAGAGAGTGTACAAGTACGAGTATTAGGAGCTTGTGCTGGCCTACTAGTTGGCGCATAACTAGCACAACATACAATCTATGTCAGGCTTGGATCACATACAAATCACAAAGAGTGGCTTAATAAGTGGTAGATAGAGAGCGTTCCAAGAAGAAGAAGTATATCATTCTATAATGTTGCAACATACAACAAACAACATACAACAAACAACATACAACTAACCGCTGCAATTATCTCCAACGAAATGACTTAGACATTGTGCACATTTTCCAGATTGCCTGTCGCAAGTACCATTTGCACAGTTGGCAGAGCACGTCTCGTTACAAAGTATTCCGTAATAGTCTTCAGGACAGTCTATGATATAAGATAGGACATTCTATGATGTGAGATAGGACATTATATGATGTGAGATAGGACATTCTATGATGTGAGATAGGACATTCTATGATGCGAGATAGGACAATCTATGATGTGAGATAGGACATTCTATGATGTGAAATAACTTATGTTGTGTTCCATATTTCTGATAAGAAAATAAAGATCAGAATACTAAGAGCATGCATATTCCCAGTGGCAACGTATGGGTGTGAAACATGGACATTTAATAAAGCAGTAGAAAAACATATATGTGCTTTCGAATATAAGTGTTACAGAAGAGTCCTTCGTATATCTTGGACAGAGAAGAGAACAAATAGATCTATCCAGAAAGAACTCAAAATCAAAGAAAACTGGCTGATGCTACAAATAAGAAATAGAAAATTGAGATATTTTACATATTAAAAGACATGAGGGGCTGGAGAAGACCATCATGGAAGGAGGCGTACCAGCAAAGAGGAGAAGAAGAAGACTACAGTGAAGATGGATTCAGGATGTAACTCATGGTTTGAACATGACGGCTGCAGAGGCAGGACATCTGGCCTATTGAGAGAAATTCAGGAGGACTGTTGGGTGGCAAAGTTCTGCTCAGTACAAGCTATTTGATGATGATGGTGATGATGATGATAACGATGATGATGTTGATGATGAGATAATGAAATACACTAACTCAAGTAATAACATTAGAATACTTTATGATTATTATTATTACCACACATGGTATCGGTGATTTGTTACTGAATCGATGGCACAGCACTCGATTATACCTAGGTGCTCAGTGTACTCATGTAGATACCGAAGGTGTATGTAAAACTATGGTTCCTGTGTCACGCTAGTTAATCACACAATTAATTATGTCCATCCAGTGTTCATTAGTATTGTGAAATCGTATGGTGGTCACTGTGTCCTGCTAGTTAATAATAATAATAATTCATCTCGTACCGTTATACGTTACATATGGCCTGCAAGTAATTTCTTAATACCGCTCTGTCCTGGGCAACTCGCACAATCTCTTCCATGGAATTGAGTCAGATATTTCTTGCCTCTCTCAGCAGAGTTCTCTTCAAGGTTTCCCTAGGGCGTCTTTTTTTTCTTGAACCCTTTGACTCCCACTTCAATGCCTGCTTTTGGTACTCGTTGATTATTTGTTCTCAAGGTTTCTCCAACGTATCTCCATCTTCTCCTTCTTATAACAGTGGTTACTAGTGGTTGATCGGGTCGCTAGCTAATAGTCCAACTATGGCCATCATGTACCCAGTAGTACTGTTAAAACGTGTGGTTGTCCTCATGGCCTGCTAGTTAATAGCTCAACTAACTATGTCCATCATGTGCCCAGTAGTACTGTTTAAACGTGTGGTTGTCCTCATGGCCTTTCTAGTTAATAGCTCAACTAACTATGTCTATCATGTACCCAGTAGTACTGTTTAAACGTGTGGTTGTCCTCATGGCCTTTCTAGTTAATAGCTCAACTAACTATGTCCATCATGTGCCCAGTAGTACTGTTAAAACGTGTGGATGTCCTCATGGCCTGCTAGTTAATAGCTCAACTAACTATGTCCATCAAGTGCCAATACAAATTCAATATGTGACTTCAATTTCCTAAAAACGCTGGATAAAGTCATCATTTGTTCTCGCGTCCACTTCCAACAGGCGATGGTTGGTTATTCGAGGAACATCCTCGTTTGAAGCCGAAGGAATGACTTCCTTGCAACGGGTTTTACACCATATGGCTCGGTCCCTCTCTGCAGAAATGACACGCCACCTGTCGAGAGTATTGCACAAATCACGAACTCCGTAGCTCTGTAACAATACTAGGAGTCTAAGGAAACAAAATGCAGTCGTGAACAGAACGGCGCGGTCCGGATTCGAACCCGCAACCTTTGACACGCAAGGCAAGGGCTTAACCACTTCGTAATAGATATCCCATATATTGACTATGTGTTACAGAAGAGTTATGTTAGATAGTAGGTATGTACTTTAGCTGAACTTTGGATATACCTGTCTAACGAAGGTGCAATCTAAGCCCGTTCTCAGTGCAAACCACACGGATAGCAATAGAATGATTTGACTTGGTTGATAAGAACGAATGCAAACAAATGACATAAGTTTCCGAACCTGTTAGGGTCGTAGGAGTATCACAACGGAGACATCAGCACAAAAAAGCTCGAGAAGTTCCTTATCTTCAGCAAGTGTAGAGACCGTCGTGTCCTGGTCAATCCAAGATTTTTCCCTTCCTCCTATTTTGCTTCGGCCTTCAACTGTTTCTTTGCAGAACAATCTTTGAACGTGTATCAATTCGCATCACATGTCCAAACCTGTGTTCCTGTAACGTGAACAATTCTCATCACATGTCCAAACCTGTGTTCCTGTAACCTGTATCAATTCTCATCTTAGGACGTTTAGCTGGTGGGCAGAAAAACGCTTTAAAGACACTCTTAAAGTGTCTCTGAAATGCTTCGATATAGACAATACGTGCTGGAATCCTTGCAAGATCGCCAAATGTGGCGCTGTAACAACAAAAGAGGAACCGAATAGCTGAGAATCATCGTATTGTTGAGTCACAGAGAAAACGAGCAGCGCGAAAGACAGAGCACACAACACGCACATGTCTAACCTTGATCATGTATGCCCCACCTGTGGTCGGGGATTCTGTTCTAGGATTGACTCTACAGTCACCTCCACACACCAGAGAGGTGCAACAGTACACGTCTGAGATTGTTGTCATCATCGCTTGCGATGGACGGCTATTATCAATTCTCATCACATGTCCAAACCTGTGTTCCTGTAACGTGTATCAATTCTCATCACATGTCCAAACCTGTGTTCCTGTAACGTGAACAATTCTCATCACATGTCCAAACCTGTGTTCCTGTAACGTGTATCAATTCTCATCACATGTCCAAACCTGTGTTCCTGTAACGTGTATCAATTCTCATCACATGTCCAAACCTGTGTTCCTGTAACGTAAACAATTCTCATCACATGTCCAAACCTGTGTTCCTGTAACGTGTATCAATTCTCATCACATGTCCAAACCTGTGTTCCTGTAACGTGTATCAATTCTCATCACATGTCCAAACCTGTGTTCCTGTAACGTGAACAATTCTCATCACATGTCCAAACCTGTGTTCCTGTAACGTGAAAATTCTCATCACATGTCCAAACATGTGTTCCTGTAACGTGAACAATTCTCATCACATGTCCAAACATGTGTTCCTGTAACGTGAACAATTCTCATCACATGTCCAAACATGTGTTCCTGTAACGTGAACAATTCTCATCACATGTCCAAACCTGTGTTCCTGTAACGTGTATCAATTCTCATCACATGTCCAAACCTGTGTTCCTGTAACGTGAAAGTAATGTATCTCTTTTTCTAAAAGGACTCGGTTCGGTTCCGTCTGAATCTGAAAAAATGAAAATCGTTGCATATCCTTTATAGGACGTAGCCATCAACCACAGTAAACGAGTCGTTGATTTTCTAGGCACCACTTAGACGTTCAGTAGTTTGTCATTGCTTTCTGAAAGGTGAGGTCTATTTTTACCTTTTTTGTAAAAATCCCACGGAAACGAATTAGCTTCAAACTTGCCCACCGTGGAGTTTGAACCAGGTACACTTGGGTTTGTGATCAAGCTCATTACCGCTTGAGCTACAGACGCCTTAAGCTATTGATATATTTGTCCACAGATCCTTGCTCTCACTGTAGTTAAGATCGAGCTCTGAGTCCTATCTAAGACGGTCGAAAAAACACGTTCAATGTGTATCAGAACCCTTCGCAGCTGAAACTCGATACGGGTAGGCTGCATAGTCTCTGCCTGTGGTAAATGAAATCGTGGCATGCATAATCTTACAAGACGTCGCCATCAACAGTAAACGAGACTTTGATTTGTAGACACCACTTATACGCTCAGTAGTTTGCCATGTCTTTCTGAACGGTGAGGTCCATTTTTATCGTTCGTAAATCGGAACAATTAAGGGGAAAAAATTTGCTTCCAAACTGACCACCGCGATGTTTGATTCAGGTCCTCTTGTGTTGTCATCAAGTTCACTACTGCTAAGCCATATATATCCAACAGACAGTTGCCCGGGTAATATTTACTTTTCAAAGATTTAAACAAAATTCCTTTTCACTATCTAATAATTTGTTTGAAATATGTATTAAAACAGTGGTAAACTAGTTCCGCTGCGAATATTAAAGGACCCGGATCTGAACGGAGTCTAAATGTCTGACAGGACAAAATGAAAAATCATTTGAAGTTTCCTACAACCTGAGAACATTTGTTACTATTGTAAGATAAATATAATTCATTCCTGTTCATTTTCATATTTAGAATCTGTTTGGGATCCGCTGCAGTAAAATGTGTTTAAAAGTGGTTGTCCGCGGTAATGCAAAGTTTGGGAAACTCTGGTATAAATCATAGATATAAGCAAAAAACTAAAGCTAACCTTGACACATATCTATACTTAGTCCATATTTGCATTCCCAACACTTGCCCGTCTCCTTGTTACATACGCTATCCGAGCAAACCAAAGGACAGTTCTTGTCACAATCTTGCCCGTGTAGTCCACGGGTACATTCTAAAATTGTGGATAATTAATCACAAAATATTATCATATATTATAAAAACATGAATTAACAACATTGGAGATTGTAGGAAAGAAAGAGGACAAATGCGCACTCATAGGAACGACGTCCAGATAGATTCAGTGAGCTGGCACTGATCTAGACCCTACCCCACCTCCACTTTGTGACACTGGAAACAGACAGAGGATCCTGTCTGGATAAATGGGTAGGGATTGAAAGAGAGCTACAGGTATAGGTAGTAGTGCAAGCACAGTCCCGTTGTATAGGTCCACAATCCTAAATGAATGCACGCATATCCTGGCCGGTGTTTAACGGAAAAAGTTGCACAAATGCGAAGCAAACGTAAAAATAACGAGGTACGAGTCGTCCGTAAGCGTATACTCACTCTTCCCTCCACCCAAGGGCCTTTGAGAACAAGGAACTGTCCCAGTAAGAATCTTTGAGAACAATATAACGTGTCGTGACGACATAAGGGAAAATTGCGGTAAACTCCGTATAGGAGACCAAGCGCTAATATATTTATTGGGTAAGGTTGGCTGAGCGTAAATACTAAGTTGCGTTCTTGTGCCTAACGAAGCTGCCCTCCCTGGAAGATATAGGGTGTTTGATGTTGGCGAGCGCAAAATTTAAGTTACATTTCTAGCGCCTAATGAAACGACCCACTGGATTATTTTGTGTGTAGCCCCAGTAGTGTTTTCTGGGGTCAGAGTAGAAATTGCAAATTTCCAAATGCTGATAAGCATTTTAAAACAGCTAAGAACGTTCCTAATCCGGAACAACTACACTGTGGCTAGAAAATTAAGGCCGATAATGTCAATCTTTAACCTGTTGTACATTGGCGAAGATTCACACTTTTCCGATGCGATTATCTGACACTGGTACGATGACATCCAAACATTATGGCTCAGATCAAATACAGGCAAATTAAACAGCATTAAATTGATCGTTCGTGTGACACGCCTATGTGCCTCTAATGACTCAGAAATGGTGCACAGTGTAGACATACTCTTAGGGTAGATCATAAAGCCCAAATATAAGGTGACAAATGATCGTTAAGAGTAATCACCATCTCTCCCTTCTCTTTCACCATTTACTTCTTTATAGAAATGATGGGGTGGTGGTGTGTGGGGGAATGGGGGCGGCGAAGTGATCTTGTGTGTGCTTGTTTTAAGGCACTTTGTAAGCTGATACTCATTTTCATAAAGTAATTAGGTTTTTCAAGATGGCGGCCGAATGTTGTGTATAGTGACGGCGCTCGTAAAATTCGGGAATTCTCTGCTAATTCTGTACATTGGATTAAAAATATTCGCACGGAGTGCTCATATTCTATAGTTAAAACAGGATTACTGTGCTTTTGGGGTGTTTTATTTCCATTCTGGGCGGGATGCTGACGGATAGAGTTCGCGCCATCACACGCGTCACCGCTGCTATGTTTTGAAAACACCGATCGACTGTCTTTGCGGGACTGTTGTGTAGCAATCAAAGGCTAGGGAATGCTAACCCGAAATAAATACTTGTAGAAAACGGATGCACCAGGCCGTAAGGCGCATAACATGGTGCAACAACCCTCACAATGAGGAATGGGATAACGGATACTACTGTCGCCGATCTGCCTCCGAGATTTAGCCACGCAGTAAGAATGTTGGACCTACCATCACGACACCAGCGTCCAAGACATAGTGTATGGCGTGGCTGATAATCTGAGGCAGACGGCTGCCTTTATTAGAGAATCTGAAATTCCAATCTAGTGAGAACACAGAAGAAGAATAAGGCTGTTCTTGATGCCGTCGCTCTATTTTTGCTGGGTCTTCCTCTTGCTTTGTACTCGTTATACTTTTTCTGTGTGGCTCTCTGTGGTAGGCGATACCAGGGCATTCTTGTCAGGTGTCCAAACCATTTAATCTGTTGTTCTTTTATCAATTGCATGATTGGTTTCCCATCCAGTCTTCTGATTTTTTCATTTCTAATTTTGTCTCTTATTGTCACACCTGCAGCTCTTCTAAGACACCTCATTTCTGTTGTCATGATTTTCCGCTCATTAGCTGCTGTTATTGTCCATGTTTGACACTGATAACATAGCGTTGTCCACAAAATCGTTCTTATGAGATTTGCTTTAGTTAGCGGTATCTCTTTATGTGACAACAGTGGTGTTAACTGTCCCAGTACTTGGTTAGCTTTTGTGCAACGATGCTGATTTCACAATCGATACTTCCATTTGCTGTGAAAATTGCCCCTAAGTATTTGGACTCAATTGTTTGTTTTATGTCTACGTTCTGGAGTTTTATTGTAAGACTTTCTGGTTGTCTACTTATTGCCATTGTCTCTGTCTTTATGATATTTGTTTTCATGTTGTACTCCTCACCCTTGATGTTAACTAAGCTCAAATGGTTCTGGAGAGATTCTTCGTTTTCTGAAATCAGTACTTGGTCATCTGCAAATAAAAGTTCTGAAATATTATTTTCTTTCTCTATTTCTGCTTCTCTACATATGTTGTCCATGTATGTTATAAACAGCAATGGGGAGAGCACACATCCATGTCTAACTCCTGAGTTTACTGTAAATGTTTTTGATGTTCCGGCTTTTGTTCTTATGTAACATTTATTTGAAATGTATAAACTCTTGCAGACCTTGATGAGATGCTTGCTAATTCCATCTTTTCTTAGACAATCCCATAGTTTGTTTCTATCGACTCTGTCGAAGGCGTTTTCCTGATCTATGAATGCCACACTACAGGTCTTGTTATGTTCTATTGCGCTTTCCGTCAGTTGTCTTAATGTGCATATTGCATCGGTACAGTTTCTATTTCGTCTGAAACCCATCTGTGCTTCTGAGAGTTGTTCTTCAATTGTTGGTCTTAGTCTTTTTCAATGATCTTAGTATACATTTTTCCTATGTGACTTAGTAGTGAGA
This sequence comes from Arion vulgaris, assembly GCA_020796225.1. Classification (NCBI taxonomy): domain Eukaryota; kingdom Metazoa; phylum Mollusca; class Gastropoda; order Stylommatophora; family Arionidae; genus Arion; species Arion vulgaris. The sequence goes on along the minus strand of CM036755.1, from coordinate 54,852,136 downwards.
TTCCCCTATTACATTCCTTCTTGCTGCCTTTGTTTTCCAAATTGGTGTGATTATTGCTGTTTGCCAATTTTCTGGTGTTTCTTGGTTCTCCAATTGTGACTTGGAAGATTCGTCTAAGACATTTTGCACCTGCCTCTCCAACTGCTTTGATGGCTTCTGCAGGTAAATCATCTGTGCCTGCTGCTTTGTGTTTTGGTGCCAACTTTATTACATTTTCTACTTCTGCTAGTAGCGAATGAATACACGATTAAGGAAAAGTGTGGGGGACCGACTGTCAGCGATACAGACTCAAAACATTTCCCATAGGATAAAAAAACGGAAGCCCTGACCTACACATGTATGGTACCATGCACATATCGGGGCCTAAGAACCAGTTAATGTTAATGTTTAATGTTAGTTAAGGTTTAATGTTAGTCGTTCTTGTCAAATATCAATTATATATCACAATAAAAATGATTAAATTTGTTGCATTGAAGAACGAACGGGAAGAAGAAGAAGAAGAAGAAGGAAATAAGTTAGAAGACTATCCATAGCTTTGCTGAGTGTCGTCAGTGTGAAGATACTATGGCATAACACAAGCAAAGAAACAAAAGTAAGACTTCTAAGAACATGCATATACACTGTGGAAACATATGATGTAATCGTGATCATAACACAAACATTAAAGAACAAAATTGAAGCCTTCAAAACAAGGTGTACAGAAAACTTTTAGAACATCCTGAACAGAAAAGAAAAATAACATACACATCCTACAAGACCTGCATGTCAAGGAGCATTGGCTCATAAATAACATCCAGTCATGGACAGAGAAAAGAAAAATAACATACACATCCTACAAGACCTGCATATCAAGGAGCATTGGATTATAAATAACATCATGTTCTGACAGAGAAAGAAAATAACATACACATCCTACAAGACTTGCATATCAAGGAGCATTGGCTCATAAATAACATCATATCCTGGAAGATGAAATATATGCACATTAAACGACACAGTGGTTTTGGAGAGAACAGTAATGAAGGGAATGGTTTCTGGAGCACGAGTCAGGAACTTTTCTTCAAACGCTCATATCAATCACTTGTTAGCCACTCTTGTGATTTCTATGGTATCCGAGCCCAAGAGGCGATTGTAGGTTGTGCCAGTTATGCGCCTACTGTAGGCCAGAAAATTCGTTTTCTGCGACGTTTTTTATTTACTAGGGTAGCTCCAAGCATCCGTCACCTTTTGTAGATATGCCTTTTAGGTCGTAGTGGTACTATTCTCTGCCCCTTGAGGATCCGCAAACACATGGGCAAACTAAAATCTAGACACTAATATTATACCTTGACCATTAGCCTGTGTTAGAATAGTACATAAACCGTAGACTAGAATCAGGTAAACCAACATTGTAGAAGCATAGTATGGACGAACACGGGAGCTATGTCTCATGAAAAATGGATACTAAATCCACACAAATACTAACTTGACATGTGTCTCCAACGAATCCACTTTTACAACTCGAACAATTCATTGTCTTCATATCGCATGTACCGTTCTCACAGCCCGAAGAACAACTGATGTTGCAGTAATCTCCGATAAATCCGTGATCGCATTCTAGAAGGATTTCAAATTAGTCAGTTACACAAATACGTTACGCTGTATATTTCTATCAACTCTCTGCTATCAATGTCAAACAAATACGTTACGCTGCATATTTTATCAATCCTCTGATATCAGTGCCAAACATGCTACTAAGACACAAAAATAAAGATTACAACATGTGAAATGAGATGTCTACGAAAGCTGTCAACGTTACAAGGCGAGATAGAGTGAGAAACGAGAATATCAGAAGCATCGTTGGTACATACCATGCATACAGTATATCGAGAAGCAAAGACTCAAGTGGTTCGACCATCTAATGAGAATGGAACCAGACTTACTACCATCATGTGCCTATAATAATCGACATTCAGGGCGCAGAGCACGAGGCAGGCCAAGAACACGATGGATAGATAACACTCAGAGTACCTATGAAGGCATGGACTAACAACGTCAAGCGCAACACACCTGGCACAAGATAGGAAACTAACTCTCCCACACCGCTTCACGGCAAATGTTAAGATAAGATAAGATAAGATATCTTACGTTGTGTATGAAACGACCTCACCAAAGGCAGGAAAGCCATTAGAGAAGGCTCCCGATATGCCCTAGCTAAAACTAACTCTGTCCGAGAAAGAGTTACAAGGACATTAGGTCTCATGCAACGATCACTCTTGAAGGATCTAAGCTTCAAGTACCTGGAAGTCGGCGAGGCTGTCCATATGGTTGAGGGATGTCTGTAAAAGGGTAATATAGGTCAACACAAAAATCAGTCCGAAGCGCAATACCAGGCGTCATGACTTTGCGCCTGAATTAATAGCGGGTCACCCGAGTGGTTACCGGGGCCCAAATTTGGGGTAAAGAATAGAACCACTGTTACCTGCCACACATGTCGTAAGAGGCGACTAAGGAGGTTTGGCTGAAATCGGATGCACATGTCCTAAACATGTAGAAGTCAATGCGTTTAGGGCCTACCAAACCAATGTGCAACGTATACACGTTCTTGGCAAAGAAAGCATATCACAAAGAGTGATTAAATTGGTCGAAAGAACGAACGCAAAGAAGAAGAAGAAGAATAGCGGGTGAGAGAGAGAGAGAGGGAGAGAGAGAAACATGGTCCCAAACTAAATCCCAACAAAGAAAGATCACAACATGTGAAATGAGTCGCCAATGTTAAAATAAGTGACAGAATGAGAAATTAGAACATAAGAAATGTTAATTCAAATCATATCATACATCCAACATATTAAAAGTGAAAAGAAAAGTAAAGGAATCATTTTTCTACTTCAAGCTATATAAGGTAATACGCTGTTAGACCCGTATTTATCATTGACCGTCGGCACACGATGAGTTCATATAGTTCATATGTACGGTTCCAACTTCACTTGCGCGTCATCCCATAATATTTCCGTTCCTGTGCCCACGAAAATCACACGAAATACTAACAACTGTAAACTGTCTCCTGTGTGAACTAATTTCAGAATGAATTAGTCGTACCGCCACAAAAAGCAACCTGCACCGCATAAATGCATATGGCCGTCACTAAAGTGTCAACACAAAACTGTTCATCATTTGAATTGCACCATGTCGAAGGAACATCAATCACGATAAAATCCAGCTTTTGCACACGTAATATCACTACAGATTGAGTCGGTTCGTCATAACCGCTGTCCGCCATTTTCTAAATAATCACAACAAAACGCACGGCTGACACAGCAAAAATTATTCCGTGGAACATTCATAGCTCACAGCGTTGCTCAAGCACTAACACTGTAGCTTGGCAAACGAAACGACACGATGAGTAATATGGTCAACATCACTCTCATTGTCTTTACTTCCAAATGCTTGTTCTGGTAGCTACTACTGGCAGGGTCGACCTAGAGCGTTACGGTAGGAAAAATTCCACGATCCAACATATTAGAAGACAACACATCAATTGGTTGGGTCACCAAATGAGATTGATATCAGATCTAGTTCCGTCTCGTGCATATAACAACCGGTAACCCGGACGCAGAGCCAGAGGAAGACCAAGAACCCGATGGATAGATCACAGTCAACTCTAGATAACTAGGTCATACAACTGACTGGGGTAACTGACCTAGATCAGAAAGGGGCTGGAAAATATAGATGATTGATAGAACACTGCAAGTTTTTTTCAATTTTACTCAATTCTGTGAGTCTATGGTTATATATTGGTGAAAAAATATTCATAATATTGATATTCCTTATTGTTAAACTTAACTTGTTGCATAATATAACTTCGATTTAGCATTTTGGTTGATTTTAAATGAATTCGTTTATATGCAATACAATACGGAATGCGAGGTTACGTGGTCAGTTGTGGTCTGATTTCCATAATTGCTACTGATTCGAAAGCCCATAAGTTAATAGTTGGCTCTGGATAGATAATGTCACATATATTCTGCAACATCAAAACTAACAACTACGGAGACAACACAACTGGCACAGGATAGAAAACTGATACTGCCCACGGCGCTTGACGGCATATGTGGATAAGACAAGTCAACGTCCGTGCGTTAATAGGGCTCTCAAGGGGTGCAAAGAATTGTAACACTGCGCCACACGGTATGTCGTAAGAGATGACTGAGTCGTTGATTTTCTAGGCACCACTTATACGTTCAGTAGTTTGTCATTGCTTTCTGAACGGTGAGGTCGATCTTTACCTTTGTAAAATCCACGGAAACGAATTTGCTTTCAAATTTGCCCACCGTGAGTTTTGAACCAGGTACGCTTGGGTTCGTGATGGAGCTCACACGCTTGAGCTACAGACGCTCACAAGATATATATATATATACATACTGTATATGCTTTATAAAAGACGCTCACCATCTGAGTAAACAATGACAAATAATCATCATCATGTGCCATACCGGAAAGTGTAGACGATCATGAATCTACTCATTCTTCTGTTTTTGGTACTGACTATAAGTTTGATGTTGTAATCTTTGGTAATCTTCTGTGCTTAGTACTGACTATAAGTTTGGATGTTGGCAATCTTTGGCAATCTTCGTGCTTAGTACTGACTATAAGTTTGATGTTGGCAATCTTGGTAATCTTCTGTGCTTAGTACTGACAATAAGTTTGATGTTGGCAATCTTTGGCAATCTTCTTCTTGGTACTGACTATAAGTTTGGATGTTGGCAATCTTGGCCATCTTCGTGCTTAGTACTGACTATAAGTTTGAATGTTGGCAATCTTTGGTAATCTTCTGTGCTTAGTACTGACTATAAGTTTGGATGTTGGTAATCTTTGGCAATCTTCTGTTCTTGGTACTGACTTTAAGTTTGGATGTTGGCAATCTTTGGCAATCTTCTGTCCTGGTACTCTATAAGTTTGATGTTGTAATCTTCTGTCCTGGTACTGACCAGTGGAGGCTCGTTGTCATTTTTTGGTAGGGGCCGGCCCCACTGGCCCTAATGACGAGCCACCCCTGGTACTAACTATAAGTTTGGATGTTGACAATCTTCTGTGCCATGAAGGAAGGCAAGTGTGTCCATAATTTACGTTTGCCAGTCATCCTCTGTTTTCTCAATCATTGATTTTACTGTATGTTGCTATGTGTTGTAAACTGACTGTTCCCCCTCACAAGCTTGAACAACGAATGCCTCTTTCTTCTTTTTCTTCTACTTCAAACCCACCCCATCGACAACTTGTTAAACCACTCTTTGTTATATGTATGTGATCTGAGCCTAACAACGATTGTGCGTTGTGCCAAGTTATGCACCTACAAGTAGGCCAGCACATCCGATTTCTGCGATGCTTTTATTTACTAGGTAGCTTCCTAGTTCCTACATCAACCATCGCCTCTTACGACATGCCTTGAAGGTTGCAGTGGATCTATTCTTTGCTTCCCTTGTGGGCCCCGGCAGTTGTTCAAACTAATCACATTTTAAATGTTGTATCCATTTCAACATATGGATACCTTCACACTAATCCTAAGTAGCCTCTTTTGCAAATACAGTATCCGGTTACATGGTTACACGTGTAAGCGCATCCTTGAGAACTAGTTAAATGGCATTGTCGTCCATACGTACCAACACGACATTCTGTAAGGATTCAAACATATCCGATGTAAATATGTACCAAACAAGACATTCTGTAAGAATTAAAACATATCCAATGTAAATATGTACCAACAAGACATTCTGTAAGAATTAAACATATCTGATGTAAATATGTACCAACAAGACATTCTGTAAGAATTAAGACATATCCGATGTAAATATGTACCAACAAGACATTCTGTAAGAATTAAGACATATCTTATGTAAATATGTACCAACAAGACATTCTGTAAGAATTAAGACATATCTTATGTAAATATGTACCAACAAGACATTCTGTAAGAATTAAGACATATCTGATGTAAATATGTACCAACAAGACATTCTGTAAGAATTAAGACATATCTTATGTAAATATGTACCAACAAGACATTCTGTAAGAATTAAAACATATCTTATGTAAATATGTACCAACAAGACATTCTGTAAGAATTAAAACATATCCGATGTAAATATGTACCAACAAGACATTCTGTAAGAATTAAAACATATCTTATGTAAATATGTACCAACAAGACATTCTGTAAGAATTAAGACATATCTTATGTAAATATGTACAAACAAGACATTCTGTAAGAATTAAGACATATCTTATGTAAATATGTACCAACAAGACATTCTGTAAGAATTAAGACATATCTTATGTAAATATGTACCAACAAGACATTCTGTAAGAATTAAGGCATATCTTATGTAAATATGTACCAACAAGACATTCTGTAAGAATTAAAACATATCCGTTGTAAATATGTACCAACAAGACATTCTGTAAGAATTAAAACATATGTTATGTAAATATGTACCAACAAGACATTCTGTAAGAATTAAGACATATCTGATGTAAATATGTACCAACAAGACATTCTGTAAGAATTAAGACATATGCAATGTAAATATGTACCAACAAGACATTCTGTAAGAAGTAAAACATATACAATGTAAATATGTACCAACAAGACATTCTGTAAGAATTAAGACATATACAATGTAAATATGTACCAACAAGACATTCTGTAAGAATTAAGACATATACAATGTAAATATGTACCAACACGACATTCTGTAAGAAGTAAAACATATCCAATGTAAATTGACATAATACAATAGCAAACATGGAAACAGCTTCTTCTTCTGCGAACGCTCAATATTGACCACTTATTAAACCACTCTTTGTTGTTTGTTTCTAATCTGAGACTAAGATGGATTATGCATTGTGCCAGTTATGCGCCTAGGTGTGCTTATGCCAGAACATCCCATTTCTTGCCACGCTTTTTATTTACTAGGATAGCTTTCCTGAACTTTGGGACGGATGGGCTTGCCCTTGACGTCATCTTACTCGAATAGGATGATCGGCGTCGACAAGTATCGCCCTTCGCCAATGTTTGGCTTGTACCAGTCAAACTTTAGATTACCGGTCTTACTTTCCTATTCACGGTGAGTTTATTCCAAAATGGGAATATTCTCAGTCGTTTCGGTCGATGTCGGCATTTGAAACATATAAACACACATTATTTTGTTCTTTCTTGGATTAGTAGTACTGAGGCCTCTGGAGGGTCTTTGTAACGTAGAGGTGATCCTTGCATCAAAGATCATGACAATCTGCTTTATTTCATACTCTCTGGATTAGTAGTACTAGGTCTCTGGAGGGTCTCTGTAACGTAGAGGTGATCCTACATCAAAGATCATGACAATCTGCTTTATTTCATATCTCTCTTGGATTAGTAGTACTGAGGCCTCTGGAGGGTCTCTGTAACGTAGAGGTGATCCTTGCATCAAAGATCATGACAATCTGTTTTATTTCATATCTCTCTTGGATTAGTAGTACTGAGGCCTCTGGAGGGTCTCTGTAACGTAGAGGTGATCCTTACATCAAAGATCATGACAATCTGCTTTATTTCATATCTCTCTTGGATTAGTAGTACTGAGGCCTCTGGAGGATCCCTGTAACGTAGAGGTGATCCTTACATCAAAGATCATGACAATCTGCTTTATTTCATATCTCTCTTGGATTAGTAGTACTGAGGCCTCTGGAGGATCCCTGTAACGTAGAGGTGATCCTTGCATCAAAGATCATGACAATCTGCTTTATCTCATATCTCTCTTGGATTAGTAGTACTGAGGTCTCTGGAGGGTCCCTGTAACGTAGAGGTGATCCTTACATCAAAGATCATGACAATCTGCTTTATTTCATATCTCTCTTGGATTAGTAGTACTGAGGTCTCTGGAGGGTCTCTGTAACGTAGAGGTGATCCTTACATCAAAGATCATGACAATCTGCTTTATTTCATATCTCTCTGGATTAGTAAGTATGAGGTCTCTGGAGGGTCTTGTAACGTAGAGGTGATACTTACATCAAAGATCATGACAATCTGCTTCATTTCATCTCTCTTGGATTAGTAGTACTGAGGCCTCTAGAGGGTCTCTGTAACGTAGAGGTGATCCTTGCATCAAAGATCATGACAATCTGCTTTATTTCATATCTCTCTTGGATTAGTAGTACTGAGGTCTCTGGAGGGTCTCTGTAACGTAGAGGTGATCCTTACATTAAAGATCATGACAATCTGCTTTATTTCATATCTCTCTTGGATTAGTAGTATGAGGTCTCTGGAGGGTCACTGTAACGTAGAGGTGATCCTTACATCAAAGATCATGACAATCTGCTTTATTTCATATCTCTCTTGGATTAGTAGATGAGGCTCTGGAGGATCCCTGTAACGTAGAGGTGATCTCTACATCAAAGATCATGACAATCTGCTTTATTTTATATCTCTCTTGGATTAGTAGTACTGAGGTCTCTGGAGGATCCCTGTAACGTAGAGGTGATCCTTGCATCAAAGATCATGACAATCTGCTTTATCTCATATCTCTCTTGGATTAGTAGTACTGAGGTCTCTGGAGGGTCCTGCAAGTAGAGGTGATCCTTACATTAAAGATCATGACAACTGCTTTATTTCATATCTCTCTGGATTAGTAGTACTGAGGTCTCTGGAGGGTCTCTGTAACGTAGAGGTGATCCTTACATCAAAGATCATGACAATCTGCTTTATTTCATATCTCTCTTGGATTAGTAGTACTGAGGCCTCTGGAGGTCTCTGTGACGTAGAGGTGATCCTTGCATCAAAGATCATGACAATCTGCTTTATTTCATATCTCTCTTGGATTAGTAGTACTGAGGCCTCTGGAGGGTCTCTGTAACGTAGAGGTGATCCTTACATCAAAGATCATGACAATCTGCTTTATTTCATATCTCTCTTGGATTAGTAGTACTGAGGTCTCTGGGAGGTCTCTGTAACGTAGAGGTGATCCTTACATCAAAGATCATGACAATCTGCTTTATTTCACATCTCTCTTGGATTAGTAGTACTGAGGCCTCTGGAGGGTCTCTGTAACGTAGAGGTGATCCTTGCATCAAAGATCATGACAATCTGCTTTATTTCATATCTCTCTTGGATTAGTAGTACTGAGGCCTCTGGAGGGTCTCTGTAAGTAGAGGTATCCTACATCAAAGATCATGACAATCTGCTTTATTTCATATCTCTCTTGGATTAGTAGTACTGAGGCCTCTAGAGGGTCTCTGTAACGTAGAGGTGATCCTTGCATCAAAGATCATGACAATCTGCTTTATTTCAATCTCTCTGGATTAGTAGTACTGAGGTCTCTGGAGGGTCTCTGAAGTAGAGGTGATCCTTACATTAAAGATCATGACAATCTGCTTTATTTCATATCTCTCTTGGATTAGTAGTACTGAGGTCTCTGGAGGTCACTGTAACGTAGAGGTGATCCTTACATCAAAGATCATGACAATCTGCTTTATTTCATATCTCTCTTGGATTAGTAGTACTGAGGTCTCTGGAGGGTCTCTGTAACGTAGAGGTGATCCTTACATCAAAGATCATGACAATCTGCTTTATTTCATCTCTCTTGGATTAGTAGTACTGAGGCCTCTGAGGTCTCTGAACGTAGAGGTGATCTACATCAAAGATCATGACAATCTGCTTTATTTCATATCTCTCTTGGATTAGTAGTACTGAGGTCTGGAGGGTCTCTTAACGTAGAGGTGATCCTTGCATCAAAGATCATGACAACTGCTTTTTTTCATATCTCTCTTGATTAGTAGTACTGAGGTCTCTGGAGGTCTCTGTAACGTAGAGTGATCCTTACATCAAAGATCATGACAATCTGCTTTATTTCATATCTCTCTTGGATTAGTAGTACTGAGGTCTCTGGAGGGTCTCTGTAACGTAGAGGTGATCCTTACATCAAAGATCATGACAATCTGCTTTATTTCATATCTCTCTTGGATTAGTAGTACTGAGGTCTCTGAGGGTCACTGAATGTAGAGGTGATCCTTACATCAAAGATCATGACAATCTGCTTTATTTCATATCTCTTGGATTAGCAGTACTGAGGTCTCTGGAGGGTCTCTGTAACGTAGAGTGATCCTTACATCAAAGATCATGACAATCTGCTTTATTTCATATCTCTCTTGGATTAGTAGTACTGAGGTCTCTGGAGGGTCACTGTAACGTAGAGGTGATCCTTACATCAAAGATCATGACAATCTGCTTTATTTCATCTCTCTCTTGGATTAGTAGTACTGAGGTCTCTGGAGGGTCTCTGTAACGTAGAGGTGATCCTTACATCAAAGATCATGACAATCTGCTTTATTTCATCTCTCTTGGATTAGTAGTACTGAGGCCTCTGGAGGGTCTCTGTAACGTAGAGGTGATCTCACATCAAGATCATGACAACTGCTTTATTTCATATCTCTCTTGGATTAGTAGTACTGAGGTCTCTGGAGGGTCTCTGTAACGTAGAGGTGATCCTTGCATCAAAGATCATGACAATCTGCTTTATTTCATATCTCTCTTGGATTAGTAGTACTGAGGTCTCTGGAGGGTCTCTGTAACGTAGAGGTGATCCTTGCATCAAAGATCATGACAATCTGCTTTATTTCAATCTCTTGGATTAGTAGTACTGAGTGTTCTGGAGGGTCTCTGTAACGTAGAGGTGATCCTTACATTAAAGATCATGACAATCTGCTTTATTTCATATCTCTCTTGGATTAGTAGTACTGAGGTCTCTGGAGGGTCACTGTAACGTAGAGGATCTACATCAAAGATCATGACAATCTGCTTTATTTCATATCTCTCTTGGATTAGTAGTACTGAGGTCTCTGGAGTGATCCCTGTAATGTAGAGGTGATCCTTACATCAAAGATCATGACAACTGCTTTATTTCATATCTCTTGGATTAGTAGTATGAGGTCTCTGGAGGTCTCTGTAACGTAGAGGTGATCCTTACATCAAAGATCATGACAATCTGCTTTTTTCATATCTCTTGGATTAGTAGTACTGAGGTCTCTGGAGGGTCTCTGTAACGTAGAGGTGATCCTTACATCAAAGATCATGACAATCTGCTTTATTTCATATCTCTCTTGGATTAGTAGTACTGAGGTCTCTGGAGGGTCTCTGTAACGTAGAGGTGATCCTTACATCAAAGATCATGACAATCTGCTTTATTTCATATCTCTCTTGGATTAGTAGTACTGAGGTCTCTGGAGGGTCACTGTAACGTAGAGGTGATCCTTGCATCAAAGATCATGACAATCTGCTTTATTTCATATCTCTCTTGGATTAGTAGTACTGAGGTCTCTGGAGGGTCTCTGTAACGTAGAGGTGACCCTTGCATCAAAGATCATGACAATCTGCTTTATTTCATATCTCTCAGATGTGTGCAGGGCTCTCAAGGGAGCAAAGAATAGTAACACTGCGATCTACAAGGCATGTCGTAAGAGGCGACTAAGTAGGTGCATAGGAAGCTAGCATAGTAAGTAAAAACATCGCAGAAATCGGATGTAGGCCTACTTGTTGGCGTATAACTAGCACAATGTACAATCGCTCTTAGGCTCAGATCACAAAGAAATCACAAAGAGTGGTTTAACACATTTTATATGGAGCGTTCGAAGAAGAAGAAGAAGATTTCACAGACTAGCATGTGTCAGCACTGTGACAACATCATATATGTCATTTACACTTCACATACTAGCATGTGTCAGCACTGTGACAACATCATATATGCCATTTACACTTCACAGACTAGCATGTGTTAGCACTGTGACATCGTCATATATGCCATTTACACTTCACAGACTAGCATATGTCAGCACTGTGACAGCATCATATATGTCATTTACACTTCACAGACTAGCATGTGACAGCACTGTGACAGCATCATATATGTCATTTACACTTCACAGACTAGCATGTGTCAGCACTGTGACAACATCATATATGTCATTTACACTTCACAGACTAGCATATGTCAGCACTGTGACAGCATCATATATGTCATTTACACTTCATAGACTAGCATATGTCAGCAATGTGACATCATCATATATGTCATTTACACTTCACAGACTAGTATGTGTCAGCACTGTGACAACATCATATATGTCATTTACACTTCACAGACTAGCATGTGTCAGCACTGTGACAGCATCATATATGTCATTTACACTTCACAGACTAGCATGTGTCAGCACTGTGACAACATCATATATGTCATTTACACTTCACAGACTGATATGTCAGCACTGTGACAACATCATATATGTCATTACACTTCACAGACTAGCATAGTCAGCAATGTGACAGCATCATATATGTCATTTACACTTCACAGACTAGCATGTGTCAGCACTGTGACATCATCATATATGTCATTTACACTTCACAGACTAACATGTGTCAGCACTGTGACAGCATCATATATGTCATTTACACTTCACAGACTAGCATTGACAGCACTGTGACATCGTCATATATGTCATTTACACTTCACAGACTAGCATTGACAGCACTGTGACAACATCATATATGTCATTTACACTTCACAGACTAGTATGTGTCAGCACTGTGACATCATCATATATATCATTTACACTTCACAGACTAGCATGTGTCAGCACTGTGACATCATCATATATGTCATTTACACTTCACAGACTAGCATGTGTCAGCACTGTGACATCATCATATATGTCATTTACACTTCACAGACTAGCATATGTCAGCACTGTGACAACATCATATATGTCATTTACACTTCACAGACTAGCATGTGTCAGACTTGACAACATCATATGCCATTTACACTTCACAGACTAGCAATGTCAGCACTGTGACAACATCATATATGCATTTACACTTCACAGACTAGCATGTGTCAGCACTGTGACAACATCATATATGTCATTTACACTTCACAGACTAGCATATGTCAGCACTGTGACAACATCATATATGCCATTTACACTTCACAGACTAGCATGTGTCAGCACTGTGACAACATCATATATGTCATTTACACTTCACAGACAGCAATATGTCAGCACTGTGACAACATCATATATGTCATTTACACTTCACAGACTAGCATTGACAGCACTGTGACATCATCATATATGCCATTTACACTTCACAGACTAGCATGTGTCAGCACTGTGACATCATCATATATGCCATTTACACTTCACAGACTAGCATGTGTCAGCACTGTGACAATATCATATATGCCATTTACACTTCACAGACTAGCATTGACAGCACTGTGACAACATCATATATGTCATTTACACTTCACAGACTAGCATGTGTCAGCACTGTGACAACATCATATATGCCATTTACACTTCACAGACTAGCATTGACAGCACTGTGACAACATCATATATGTCATTTACACTTCACAGACTAATATGTCAGCACTGTGACAACATCATATATGTCATTTACACTTCACAGACTAGCATTGACAGCACTGTGACATCATCATATATGCCATTTACACTTCACAGACTAGCATATGTCAGCACTGTGACAACATCATATATGCCATTTACACTTCACAGACTAGCATGTGTCAGCACTGTGACAACATCATATATGTCATTTACACTTCACAGACTAGCATATGTCAGCACTGTGACAACATCATATATGTCATTTACACTTCACAGACTAGCATTGACAGCACTGTGACATCATCTATATCATTTACACTTACAGACTAGCATGTGTCAGCACTGTGACATCATCATATATGCCATTTACACTTCACAGACTAGCATGTGTCAGCACTGTGACAATATCATATATGCCATTTACACTTCACAGACTAGCATTGACAGCACTGTGACAACATCATATATGTCATTTACACTTCACAGACTAGCATATGTCAGCACTTGACAACATCTATATTATTTACACTTCACAGACTAGCATTGACAGCACTGTGACATCATCATATATGCCATTTACACTTCACAGACTAGCATGTGTCAGCATCACATCATCATACATGCCATTTACACTTCACAGACTAGCATGTGTCAGCACTGTGACATCGTCATATATGCATTTACACTTCACAGACCAGCATATGTCAGCACTGTGACAACATCATATATGTCATTTACACTTCACATACTAGCATGTGCCAGCACTGACAACATCATATATGTCATTTACACTTCACAGACTAGCATATGTCAGCACTAGACAACATCATATATGCTATTTACACTTCACAGACTAGCATATGTCAGCAATGTGACAGCATCATATATGTCATTTACACTTCACAGACTAGCATGTGTCAGCACTGTGACAACATCATATATGTCATTTACACTTCACAGACTAGTATGTGTCACACTGTACATCATCATATATGTCATTTACACTTCACAGACTAGATGTGTCAGCACTGTGACATCATCGTAGATGTCATTACACTTCACATACTAGCATGTGTCAGCAATGTGACAGCATCATATATGTCATTTATATTTCACAGACTAGCATGTGTCAGCACTGTGACAACATCATATATGCCATTTACATTTCACAGACTAGTATGTGTCAGCACTGTGACAACATCATATATGCTATTTACACTTCCCAGACTAGCATGTGCAGCACGTGACAATATCATATGCCATTTACATTTCACAGACTAGCATGTGTCAGCACTGTGACAACATCATATATGCCATTTACATTTCACAGACTAGTATGTGTCAGCACTGTGACAGTATCATTTATGTCATTAGCACTTCACAGACTAGCATGTGTCAGCACTGTGACAACATCATATATGCCATTTACATTTCACAGACTAGCATGTGTCAGCACTGTGACAACATCATATATGCCATTTACATTTCACAGACTAGCATGTGTCAGCACTGTGACAACATCATATGCCATTTACATTTACAGACTAGCATATGTCAGCACTGTGACAACATCATATATGTCATTAGATTTCACAGACTAGTATGTTTCAGCACTGTGACATCATCCTTATGACAAATATGGTCAAATACCATGCTACAACTAAACTCCAGATGTGGTCGTTGAAAGTTGAGGTTAACGGGTGACAAACCCCCTGTTAGCGCGGTTCACTCCACGGCTGGCAGAAAAGTCACAGGTCTCTAGATTTGCGGTGTTCGTGGCACCGAACCGAAGGTTACGATATCCATGGCAGCGAGCTGAAGAGCTGAAAGCTCAAGTGCTTCTGGATCGGGAGACGCCCGAGTGGTTACCGGGACCCAAATTTGGGTGTAAAGAATAGAACTACTGTTACCTGCCACGCATGTCGTAAGAGGCGACAGAGTAGGTTTGATACATAATATACCTGATGCGTTTTTTTTTCTACATCGAGAAAGATGAAGAATTATTTGAAGAAATAAAAAATATAATTCACAGAATCATCATGTAGTAGCTTGTTTGTTCTGGAAATTGGCTCCCATGACAGCAGTCCTGAAAACCTCTCTATTCTGTGCAAGATGTCCGGCGTTAGTAGCAGTCTTTCTCAGCTCATCAATGACAACGTACATCCTTTGTCTTCTAGGTCTTCCTCTTACTCTTCTTTCAGACACCGTTACTAATAGAATTATCTTCTCTATGGTCTCATCTCGTTGGATGCGTCCGAAATATTTCATTTTCCTTGTATTGATGTTCTTTAAAACAACTATTTTAAATGACAAGATATGCAAGTAAATTTAAAGAAACACTTTCTTGTACCTCCAAATATACTGGTAATACAGTAAACACGTACAAATAAAAGTACTATAGTTTTACAAAATACAGAAACAGTGACGATAAACAGCAACGTTTCGAACAAAAGGCCTTTATCAAGCAAACGATACAACAGGAGTGAAGAATTTCAAAGAACACTACATATGGACTATAACATACGGAAACATTCATAATTGGGTAATATGGTGTTAGGCAAGTATTTTTCATTGACTGTCGGCACACGATTGGTAATGGGGTCAACATCATGCCGGTCGTCTTTACTTCCCAGTGCTATTCCCGGTACCCAATTGAGGCTGGGTCAACCTGAGAGTCGTTACAGTTGAAAATATATCCCACGGCCAGTGGGGATTTGAAGCTGGAACCCTTCTGCCAGGAATCATCGAGTTCACTAACTACACCACTACCGCTACTAATGACATAATGCGCATGTTCAAATATTTCTTCGCAAACGCTTTATATCCACCACTTGTTAACCACTCTGTGTGTTGTGTATGTCATCTGAGCCTAAGAGCAAGTGTACGTTGTTCCAGTTTAAAGGGATTTTAAGCCGAAGGATTGACGTTATTGCACCGGGTTTTACCCCATATGGCTCGTCCCTCTCCGCAGAAATGGCACGCCACCTGCCGATTATTCACTAAGCACGAACTCCGTAGCTCCAGTAACAACTAGGGTCTCTGGAAAAACTGCACTGTGAACAGAAAGGCGTGATCCGGATTCGAACCCACGACCGACTCGCAAGGCAAGGGGCTTAACCACTCATCCACAGAGACCTTCCAGTTATGCGCCTACAAGTAGACAGGCACATCCATTCTGGTGATGCTTTTATTCACTAGGTAGCTCCTAGTCATACATCAGTCACTTTACGACATACCATGTAGGTGGCAGTGGTACTATTCTTTCTCCCTTCAGGCCCGGCACCTCACGTGCGTCTAAATAGCATATATTATGTTACCTTTGCTGCATGTAGCAGTCGTATAGCCATCACGACATGCAAAACACTTTCAGTGCAAATTCACATATGTCTGGTATGCAGTTAGTATTGCAGCGAGACGAGCATGCAAACCCATAGAAGCCTGGAGGACATGCTGAAGCACATACCCCAGTGTTGCCATTACATACTTCAGTTTTGTTGCACTTACACGTCTGTTCACATAGTATTCCAAATTTGCCATCTGGACAACTGTAGTCTGGTAGAAAAATCCAACAATTATCTGGCAACGTATCTTCTGTATGCACAGAACAACTTTAAACATGTGCAATATAACGTTAAGTAAGGAGCGTCCGGTCGAATGAATTAGAGCGCAGCACACATGCGGCGACCGTGTTCAATTCATGGTAAGGTCAAGGACGTTTTTCTGTTGTGGGTATAAAATAAAAATTCTAACCTGAACAGGTTTGCAGCTACACGCTCCCTAGCCATTCAGCCATAAAATTCTCTTTCCACCTGCCCTACACCTGGTCTTGTTCACCTGTCTTGCACCAATCTCGCTCCACTTGTCCTAAACTGCTCTGTTTCACCTGTCTTACACCATCTCTCTTTTCACCTGTCTTACACCACCTCGTTTCCACCTGCCTTACACTGCTCTCTTTTACCTGTCCCACACTGCCTCTCTTTTACCTGTCTTACACTCGCTCTTGTTTCACCTGTCTTACACCACTCTGTTTCACCTGTCTTACACCGCTCTCGTTTCACCTGTCTTATGTAGCAGGGAATATGACACCAGGTTTCTCTCCTTGCTTTATTCTTAGTCCCAATCTGCAACTAGGCACGTATTTTCAATTAAAAGGGTAGCCATATACCTGATCTGGAACATATAATAACAGACCAGATATGTTAGCAAGGATACTTTTTCTTAACTAGAATTAAATTTATGCCCTGTTTTTTCTTTCCTGGAGCCAGAGAGGTTAAATGTATTCTTTTTGAACGTCTGGTGATTGTCCGGTCACGATTGTCAAATTAGCTGGGTTTTTCCAGGCCAACAATATAGATTTGACCGTGAGAAATATTCTCAGGAGACTGACTTGGAGAGACTGATTTGGAAACAAAGAAAATTGCCAGTGGATAAATAGAATACATACGGTAGATCAGACACATCTTCACACACACTTGGCAGAGGGACAGTTGGTCAGAGGAGATCTTCACACACACTTGGCAGAGGACAGGGCTGGGACACTTCAGAGATCTTCACACTGCATTCGGATAGAGACAGAGAAACAGAGAGGTACCCAGGGACAGGCAGGAGGTGATCAATTCTAATTCAGACAGAGGGACAGAGAGTAGGTAGTCTGAGTCTGAGACAGTTACAGATAGAAAGAGTGAAGAGACAACTTTAGACACTTCAGCGACACCTCTTCACACACAACTTTACATCTTCACAGGATCTGGATAGAGACAGAGGGACAGAGATGTACTCAGGAACAGTCAGTGTAGGTAGTCCCGAGACAGACTTCAACAGTTAATATTGGCCAGTTAGAAAGAGTGAAGACACAACTTTAGATACGCATTCGAATAGAGACAGAGGGACAGAAAGAATCAACAAGTCAAGGAGTGTAGTCTAGCATAAGCGACTCACACAGTTATCGACAAGAACTTAGTAGATAGTAACAAGAATTATAGAGAAGAACAACTCTGCTGCGAGTTATAAGCGGAATAGAGAACGAGGCAGTAGAATTGAACTGAGTTGCAGACAGAGAGAGAGAGAGCCCAACTAAGACGTAGATGTAGAACTCCACGGAGATTTTTGTCCAAATCAGAGAGTTACTGTTCAGACTGGTGAACCGGTTACATTAGAACCGGCGGACTAGTTGTCGAGTTGGAACTAGGCTGTAGAGCTAAACTAAAGGGGTAGGGCCAGACCCGACGGAGAGGCTATAACAGTATATAAGAGAGAGAGAGATGTCAGCCATTTTTCTCAGGATGCATTATTTTAACCAGTAGCAGAGACATTTCGTGTATACTATTAGGACAGCAACTCTAGCTAGAAGCGGTATAACGTATTGTGACTGAACAAGTATTTATTCTAAGGACATCGCAACAAGTGTAGAGTTGAACTGTGAACATTTTTAGAGATAGGATGTCAGGATATTAGATATCACTTAGGGGAGACAATCAATATTAGTTAGTAGGTATATTTTTCAGCTATGTGCATTGGTATGTGTTTTGAATTGTTGATTCTCTTTTCAGGATTTTCTTTATTTTGATAATTTGATGTATGTGCTATTATTTTGAACATAGATGAGATAATTAAATAAACAAATATAAATCAATAAAAGTTGAGAATCGGTTTGATTCTCACATAGATGTACGAGGTATTGACGGCCATTTCATTTATTTGTAGTCTATGTACGTAGTTGTGGATGGTGTTGATAGTAGTTGTAAATACGTATCGAAGAATATTAGTAGAGATCACAAGGTTTGACTGTTACATATTAGTGCCAATGGAGAGGATAGAAGAATAAATATTAAATAGTTATCAGTAGCAAAGTTTGAGGTTACATATTTGGCGCCTGTGAACCAGAATTCGAACAACTAGGATAGACTATACTACACGCTCTGTTTCACCTGTCTTACACCACTCTCTTTCACCTGTCTTACACCACCTCGTTTCACCTGTCTTACACCACTCTCGTTTCACCTGTCTTACACCGCTCTCGTTTCACCTGTCTTACACCGCCTCGCTTCACCTGTCTTACACGCCTGCCCACTTGTCCTACACCGCCTTGTTTCACCTGTCTTACACCACCTCGTTTCACCTGTTCTACACCGCCATAAAAAGCGTAGTACATGCAGTAACAAACTCTTTTTTTGGTAGTTGTCTGTAGTTGTGTGTAGTTGTGTGTAGTTGTGTGTAGTTGTGTGTAGTTGTGTGTAGTTGTGTGTAGTTGTGTGTAGTTGTGTGAAGTTGTGTGTAGTTGTGTGTAGTTGTTGTAGTTGTGTGGTGTGTGTAGTTGTTCGAAACTGTAGCTTGCGCTATATTTGGATTAGAGTGAAGAAAAGTTACGCTATTCGTCACCCTCACTCTTTCGTCCAGGACTATCTGTGTCCAGGGGTATGACAAATCGAGACAACTTGATATAGTACCAGATGCAGTAGATGACAAGGATTTTACGTGCCTCGCGGTGCTCTATGAGATCCACGTCGCTCTGCTATGGTCCGCTTTTCTAACCATTGAGCCAACTAGTGGCCTCATCCTCGAAGTCAGAAGGATCCAGTCTGTACATGCATAGGTAGACATTGCTTGGCTTACCTATCGTGTTAGACCCATCGATGGTTTTTTAACGACAGTATTGTGACAATAAGCTAAGATTTATAGACAAAAAGGGGGAAGAATTGCTTTGAGTGGTAAAATAAAGGAGAATGTATTTTAATTGACTATTATAATTGTTTTCGCCCAATATAAATCTAAGCGTAGTCATTGCGCTTCTGTCTAGATTATTTAATGAAGACTTGCTTTTCGTATCACAAGTGTCCATCGGCATTCTGTGAGTCTTACTCCGAATTCAGAGAAACGGTATACGGTAGAAACTCGTTTAACCGTCATCGTCCGGAATAGGGCTGTGACGGATAACCGAATAGATGGCTAACATAAATCTCTTAATACATATGTACAGTAACGTGACTTCATTGCTGGTTTGGGACGAAAATGAAAATAAAATCCTTTAAAAGTGAATAATACATACATATTGTATTGAATTTGATAAAACAATCATTAATATAAACTTCAATATATGAGTAGTAATGTATAGAAATGTATTGTAATACTATAAACCTACGTTACTTTAAAATAATCTGTCATCTCCTTCTGTGTCTTTGAAGCTCGAGCTTTATGCGCGGCGATGTTCGTATCTTACTAGAAGTAGGATATGTGGGCATTTGTCTCCTCTTTCATTTCAAATAAGTCGATGCACTTTGATAACATTCTTTCTGCTTCTGAGTGACTAGTTGTAGGTTTTGGTCAAGAACTGCAAATTACGCACTTTCGGTAACTCAAGATTCCGAACACTAAAATTAGCTACAGACGCCGAGTTGGTAAGACTTGTTTACACAAGTTCAAACAGAAATGCCGCGTGCATGGTACGTATTGTACTTGACAAATCTTGTTATTTTGTCTCTCACTGTAACTATGTCATTTTATTACGAGTCCCTAATACGCTTCTCAATGATTTTTTTCAGACGATGGCAGAGGCAAGATATATCGGTCTTACTTCCATGGAGGAGATTAAGTGAGTTGCCCAGGATAGAGCGGTATGGAGAAATTGCTTGCAGGCCTATGTAACTTATGTAACTATGTAACGGTACGAGAGGAAGTATTATTATTATATATGATAAATGAAATATGAAAAATGATAAACATGACGTTATATCAGTGGCGGCTCGTGGTCATTTTTGTTGGTGGGAAAGAGACAAATTTTCGAAAATCATGGCTTTGGTTAGGTCATATTTTAGTATTTACTATTATTTGTCCGGGAAGTTATTCCCCCTTTATAATGATATTTTATATTATTATGATTGCTATATTATTATGATTGCTATATTATTTTGATATAATATTTATATTTTAGTGTTATATATTCAACTTTCAGAGCTAATCTGTATCAAGTTTCTTCTTCATGTTCTCACTAGATTGGGATTTCAGATTCTCTAGTAAAGGCAGCCATCTGCCACGCCATACAGTTTGTCTTGGACGCTAGTATAAGTGGGCCACTTCTTTCTTCTCAAGTCTGCACACTGGGGCAGCTCTAGTAGATATAATTCCTATGATTTCTACTTCCCATTTGGCCGACCCTTCCAGCACTAAGTTTAGCCACACTCGTGATGGTGGGTCTGACATTCTTACTGCGTGGTTAAATCTCCGAGGACATTGGCGCCGTAGAATCCGTTATCCCATTCCTCATTGGGAGGGTCGTTGCACCATGTTATGCGCCTTACGGCCTGGTGCATCCGTTTTCTGAAAGCATTTGTTTCGGGTTAGCATTCCTTAGCGGACACATGCATCCGATTTCATCCTAACATCCTTAGTCGCCTCTTACGACATGTGTGGCATGTAACAGTGGTTCTATTCTTTACACCCCAAATGTGGGACCCGGTAACCACTCAGGCGAGTATCAAGTTGAAAGTAATAATTATGAACACAATTTATAAAATAATAGTGCACGTTACTCATTATTTTGGGTAGACTCGAGTCCCACTAGCAGCCGCCCCTGTGTCATATATTCACATGTTATCCATATACATCGACAAGCCCCGGTGAGTGCGGTTTAATTCGCTGCTGGCAGAAAAGCAACAGGTTCTCCAGATTTACGGTGTCCGTGGCACCGAACAGAAGGGTCGCGATGTCCACTGGAACGAGCCGAAGAGCTGAAAGTTCAAGTGCTTCTGGATCGTAAAAAAATTCTCATATACACATCTTACCTCCATAAATTTCAACCTCGCACAAGGTTAGAGCACGATCCTGGTAGGGCAGGTTACGCGATTGATAAATGATAATGTAACTGACTGGGATCACTGATGTTACAACTAAAGTTTGTATTGCACGGTTTATGCCTCCTATGTACATGTTGATCTCAGTGCCATTGCTGGTGTACGTAATAAGACTAAATTCATTGAGCCTGTTTTCGTGATCTGTATAAAACACGTAATAACAAAGTACTGTAGTTTTACAAAGTACAAAAACAATACACAGCAACTTACTTACTTACTTAATCCTGTCATGCCTAGTGACACATGGGGCTTCAGAAAGGACTTTCCATGCTCTCCTGTCCCGTGCAACCTTCAGCGCAGAGCCCCACGTCAGAGATGGGGTGTCCAGTTCCTCTTCCATCATGCGCCTCATGTTGTCCGTGGTCTGCCTTTCTTTCTCTTTCCTTCTGGTGTCCAAGTGAGGGCTACCCTTGCAGGCATTTCTTGTCTCATTCTCATAACATGTCCGAGCCATTTCCATCTTCCTCTTTTTGAGTATGTCATTCATTGCCTCTTGTCTTGTATCTTGGAGAAGGGTTATTGGATATTTTTACTGGCCAAAAGATTCCCAAGATTCTGAAGACAAGAGTGGTGGAAAACTGACAGCCTGCTAGTATCTCCTTTGGTCATCCTCCAACACTCGATCCGTAAAGCAAAACTGGCAAAACAATGCTTTTATAGAGTTTAAGCTTTGTGGTCCTATTGTAGATTTTGAACTTCCATACTGGTTTCATTCTGGCAAAAGCGGTTCTGGCCTTACTTAGACGTGATTTGATATCTTCCTCTGTGCCACCTTTTAGTGTCAGTACTACCAAGATATGTAAACTGCTCAACCCTTTCCAGTGTTTCATTTTCTAACATTAATACACAACAACGTTGCAACCAAAAGGTCTTTATCCAGCAAACGATACAACATGAATGACGGATTTCACCGTACACTATATATTTTAAAATGCAAACATGTCACCATGAACACAAGACAGAGCAATGTACAACACAATCTTTCTCCCTACATTATGCTACTAGTGCCAAACCTGGACACTGGCATTAAATGAGAGAAGAAAACTAGTCACAACAGAGATGAAATGTCTACGAAGAATGCTGGAAGTAACAAGAAGAGACTGACTTAGAAATAAAGACATCAGGGAAAGTGGGTATAACATCAGTACTGAACTTTATCAGAAACAAGAAATTAAATGGTTCAGCCACATAAGAAGATTACCAACAGATCACCACAGACATCAGTGTTACTCCCACACAGTGGATACACAAACGGCGGCCACGCAAAAGGTGGACCTCAGAGATAACAGATAAGAGAGTTAACAGATAAGAGAGTTAACAGATAAGAGAGTTAACAGATAAGAGAGTTAACAGATAAGACGACGAAAGACACTATTTATGAAGCACACACAAAAGTCCGTAGCAGAAATCTCTTCTTACTTTGAAGCTGTGAGGCAAATCAGGATTGGAGAAGAGAAAGAAAGACAAAGGTGCATAGAGAGGCTCGCCCCATGGTCTCCTTTTCGACCTGACACTGAAAGACAAAACAAGATTAGAGAATAGATAGATAGATATATAGACAAGATATAGACTACGCCACAAAATTCCTAACAGTCCTAAAAGTGGCTTCTTAAAGAAGAAATTAATAATTAATATTTTAAAATAAATTATTTTCGTGATTTTATGATTGAATAATCATTTAAAATTTGAATTCTGCATTTAAATTAAACTTGTACCATGTCTTCCACGATCCATTTTTTCATCAATTTTCTATTTCATGCATATAATCATTTGATAATTGACAATACATGACAGAAATAAATATCAATTTTCTATTTCAGTCATATAATCATTTGATAATTGACAATACATGACAGAAATATATATCAATTTCATGTCAAGAGAAAATAGAGCACGTATAAATAGTTGGAGGGGGATGGGGTGGTGTGGCAAGCTGTTATAATTTGGAAGTGGGCATTACAAAGTTTATGTTGTACAAAGTGGGCGGTGGGCCGAAGAAGTTTGGGAATCTATGATCTAAATCATAGGTTCACAAACGTTTCATGCAAACCGCCATCTTTGAAAGACATACATGTTGTAACCCCCTTCCCTCCTCTTCCAATTACAACGGTTTTCCGCTTTCAAGTCGTTTGATATTTTCGACGTAAATAGCAACTAATGATACATTACTGCTTATGTTGTTAAATAGCAACTAATGATACATTACTTCTTATGTTGTTAAATAACAACTAATGATACATTACTGTTTATGTTGTTAAATAGTAACTAATGATACATTACTGTTTATGTTGTTAAATAGCAACTAATGATACATTACTACTTATGTTGTTAAATAGCAACTAATGATACATTACTGTTTATGTTGTTAAATAGCAACTAATGATACATTACTACTTATGTTGTTAAATAGCAACTAATGATAAATTACTACTTATGTTGTTAAATAGCAACTAATGATACATTACTGCTTATGTTGTTAAATAGCAACTAATGATACATTACTACTTATGTTGTTAAATAGCAACTAATGATACATTACTACTTATGTTGTTAAATAGCAACTAATGATACATTACTAATTATGTTGTTAAATAGCAACTAATGATACATTACTACTTATGTTGTTAAATAGCAACTAATGATACATTACTACTTATGTTGTTAAATAGCAACTAATGATACATTACTACTTATGTTGTTAAATAGCAACTAATGATACATTACTGCTTATGTTGTTAAATAGCAACTAATGATACATTACTACTTATGTTGTTAAATAGCAACTAATGATAAATTACTACTTATGTTGTTAAATAGTAACTAATGATACATGACTACTTATGTTGTTAAATAGCAACTAATGATAAATTACTGCTTATGTTGTTAAATAGTAACTAATGATACATGACTACTTATGTTGTTAAATAGCAACTAATGATACATTACTGCTTATGTTGTTAAACAGCAACTAATGATACATTACTACTTATGTTGTTAAATAGCAACTAATGATACATTACTGCTTAAGTTGTTAAATAGCAACTAATGATACATTACTACTTATGTTGTTAAATAGCAACTAATGATACATTACTACTTATGTTGTTAAATAGTAACTAATGATACATTACTGCTTAAGTTGTTAAATAGCAACTAATGATACATTACTGCTTATGTTGTTAATTAGCAACTAATGATACATTACTGCTTATGTTGTTAAATAGCAACTAATGATACATGACTACTTATGTTGTTAAATAGCAACTAATGATACATTACTGTTTATGTTGTTAAATAGCAACTAATGATACATTACTACTTATGTTGTTAAATAGCAACTATGATACATTACTGCTTATGTTGTTAAATAGCAACTAATGATACATTACTGCTTATGTTGTTAAATAGTAACTAATGATACATGACTACTTATGTTGTTAAATAGCAACTAATGATACATGACTGCTTATGTTGTTAAATAACAACTAATGATACATGACTACTTATGTTGTTAAATAGCAACTAATGATACATTACTGTTTATGTTGTTAAATAGCAACTAATGATACATTACTACTTATGTTGTTAAATAGCAACTAATGATACATTACTACTTATGTTGTTAAATAGCAACTAATGATACATGTCTGCTTATGTTGTTAAATAACAACTAATGATACATTACTACTTATGTTGTTAAATAACAACTAATGATACATGACTGCTTAGTGTTAAATAACAACTAATGATACATTACTGCTTATGTTGTTAAATAACAACTAATGATATATGACTGCTTATGTTGTTAAATAGCAACTAATGATACATTACTACTTATGTTGTTAAATAGCAACTAATGATACATTACAACTTATGTTGTTAAATAGCAACTAATGATACATTACTACTTATGTTGTTAAATAGCAACTAATGATACATTACTACTTATGTTGTTAAATAGCAACTAATGATACATGACGTTATGTTGTTAAATAGCAACTAATGATACATGACTGCTTATGTTGTTAAATAACAACTAATGATACATTACTGCTTAGTGTTAAATAACAACTAATGATATATGACTGCTTATGTTGTTAAATAGCAACTAATGATACATTACTACTTATGTTGTTAAATAGCAACTAATGATACATTACTGTTTATGTTGTTAAATAGCAACTAATGATACATTACTACTTATGTGTTAAATAGCAACTAATGATACATTACTACTTATGTTGTTAAATAGCAACTAATGATACATGTCTGCTTATGTTGTTAAATAACAACTAATGATACATTACTACTTATGTTGTTAAATAACAACTAATGATACATGACTGCTTATGTTGTTAAATAACAACTAATGATACATTACTACTTATGTTGTTAAATAACAACTAATGATACATGACTGCTTATGTTGTTAAATAACAACTAATGATACATTACTGCTTATGTTGTTAAATAACAACTAATGATATATGACTACTTATGTTGTTAAATAACAACTAATGATACATGACTGCTTATGTTGTTAAATAACAACTAATGATACATGACTACTTATGTTGTTAAATAGCAAATAATGATACATTACTACTTATGTTGTTAAATAGCAACTAATGAAACATGACTACTTATGTTGTTAAATAGCAACTAATGATACATTACTACTTATGTTGTTAAATAGCAACTAATGATACATTACTACTTATGTTGTTAAATAGCAACTAATGATACATTACTACTTATGTTGTTAAATAGCAACTAATGATACATGACTACTTATGTTGTTAAATAGCAACTAATGATACATGACTACTTATGTTGTTAAATAGCAACTAATGATACATTACTACTTATGTTGTTAAATAGCAACTAATGATACATTACTACTTATGTTGTTAAATAGCAACTAATGATACATGACTACTTATGTTGTTAAATAGCAACTAATGATACATTACTACTTATGTTGTTAAATAGCAACTAATGATACATTACTACTTATGTTGTTAAATAGCAACTAATGATACATGACTACTTATGTTGTTAAATAGCAACTAATGATACATTACTACTTATGTTGTTAAATAGCAACTAATGATACATTACTGCTTATGTTGTTAAATAACAACTAATGATACATGACTGCTTATGTTGTTAAATAACAACTAATGATATATGACTGCTTATGTTGTTAAATAGCAACTAATGATACATTACAACTTATGTTGTTAAATAGCAACTAATGATACATGACTGCTTATGTTGTTAAATAGCAACTAATGATACATTACTGTTTATGTTGTTAAATAGCAACTAATGATACATTACTGCTTATGTTGTTAAATTATTGAAAAAATAGTGGTCAATATGTGCTTCATCTTGAATACAGTTATTCAATTACAAAATCACGAAAATACTTTATTTTTAAATATGTATTATTAATTTCTTTTATAAGGAACCACCGTCCACTAGATCGCCCCCCAAAGAATTCTGAACCCACTATCGCCCTCCTAGAAGGCTTCATCGTCCACTGGGGGCGGTACCGTCCACTTTGGGAACCTATGATCTAAACCACTCTATGTCAACTACTAGATTGCAGAAGCTGAGATTGAAGATTAGAGTAGAAAGAAAAGAACAGCAAAACAGGTAAAGAGTATGCTCATCAATCAAAACCGAACTGGTACGGACAGTCGTTGGACGCTATTGGAGATATTGCTAAGGAGATCGGAGCACCTATGGACATGTCCGGATTGCAATGAAGATATTCCAAACTGAAACTCTCTCTCTCTCTCTCTCCTGCGATCCCGGCCTAGACTGATGAATCAACTTTTATCATGAATTTTACCGTGTTTTAAGGGACTCCGTTCCTCCGAACAGCTCTCATAGCTCTTTGTTTTGAGGCCAGGTTTCTTTTCTTATGCCTGCTATCAGTTGACAATCTTGCAGAACATGCTCTGCTGTCATATACGCCTTTTTGCAGGGGCACAGGCTAGTTGTGCCAATTTTAAATTTGAAACATGTGGGCGCGTAGCTTGTTGTGACCGGTACAGAGACGAAGTATGGCAACTTGTTCACTACGAGACAGACCATAGTATCCGTCGCTGTTGTTGTGGTGAGGATGATCTTTTGTCCATGTGTCTCTATAGTGCCAGCCGATGGTTGTTCTGGCTTTCTCATAACTGACCTCGAGATCAGTTTGAGGTAGTCACCCGCCTTCTTTAGCTAGTTTGTCGGCATATTCGTTTCCACTTATATTACAGTGTGATGGTATCCACTGAAGGACGGTGCGTTTGAGAGAGCGCGCTAGTTCATCGAGGGTCGCTTTCAGCTCATTCAGCTCTGTTTTGCCTACGCCTTTGAGTGCTGTGATAACCGATAGAGCATCGGTGAATATCACGACTTTGTTGCGAAAGGTGCCTCTTCTCTCTAGGATCATTTCGGCCGCTGTTCTTATTGCCTCTGCCTCTGCCCTGTAGTTATTTTCGTATTTGCCTGTGGCAATCTCTTTTGTCACCATCACTTTCTTTGAGAGTTTAAGCATTATTCCTCCTCAACCGTCGTTGATTGCGTTCCTAGCCGATCCGTCAGAATAGACGTGTAACCACTTATTTTCAGTGTACTCTGTCTCTATGTATTTTTCTGTGGCCGCTATTCTTTCCAAGTTTTCTTGCTGCCCTTTTTTCAGTATGCCTGGGATTGATTTCCTTAGTTCCGGCATTTTGGTTTTCCACGGCGGGCACTTATCGGTTGCCGGTATTGCTTTGGTTTTGCAGTTTGCTAGGACCAGATGGTCTGCGATCAGTGCTTTCGCGTTTTTGCATAGCTGGTCCTCTGTATTCTGCCCCTTCCGAATCCGTTCATTCTTTCGTACATAGGGTGGGAATCGAGCCGTTTGAGTTTTTCCGCCAACACCAAGACTTTTCTGTCCCTTCGATCTGCCATTGGTTGGATGCCTGTGATTGTTTCCATTGCCTTGATGGGCGTGGACTTCATGTCTCCTGTGATAATGCGCATTGCACTGCTCTGGCTATTGCTCACTTTGGCGAATTGTTTATTGGATGCACTACTCCACGCTGCAATGCCGTACTCAAGGACCGGTCGCACTCTTCCAGAGTAGAGTGTTTTGAGGACTCTGGTGTTTGCTTCCCACGTGGAGCCTGCGAGTTTGCGCATCATCGTGAGCCTGTGTCTTGCTTTTGCCGTAGCATTATCGATTTGGGAAACCAGTCAGTTTTCGATCGAGTGTGACTCCAAGGTACGTTGAAGTGTTGCTTTCTGGAAGATCTTGCCCATTGACTTTAAGCTTAATTTTGTGAGCCTGGTTTTTCTGGGAGAACACAGTGTAGGTTGTTTTATAATGATTTATATTCATATACAACTTTTTTACCACACTTCAGGTTATTTAGAGTTTCTTGGAGTCGATTTGTTGCTAAGGGCATTGACTCTTCCCTCGCCCATATTGCCAGGTCGTCGGCATACATGGCAGAGTGTACTCGCTGTGGTAGGCATGTTGCTATGTCATTGACAAAGATTAGAAAGAGGTTGGTGAAGCACTCCTCCTTGGGGGACTCCTTGCTCTAGTGTAGCCTTCATTTTGTACCCTGACATGAACCCTTGCTGTTCTGTTCTCTGGTATCTATCAAGCCAATTGTACATTCTTATATTTATACCGAGGGTGAAGAGTTTCAGCCTTAGTCCTTCCTTCCAGACTGTGTCAAACGCCTTCTCCATATCTACCAAAACTGCCAGTATCTGTTTCTTTTCTTGGAAACCATTCTCGATTTCCTGGGCGATATAGGTTACTTGATCTTCAGTAGATCTATATCTCCGAAAGCCTCCCTGTTGTGACATGAGGAGCCCTTTGTTTTCCAAGTGCCAAGATAGCCGTTTGTTCGCCATGCGTTCCATAAGTTTGCCCGTGCAGCTTAAGAGGCTTATTGGTCTGTAACTCGCTGGGTCGAGTTTGTTTTCCTAGTTTTAGGATGGGTACCATGATCGATTCCTTCTATTCTCGTGGTTCTATGCCTGTCCTCATATGACATATTTAGGATAGCCAGTAGAGCTGCCTTTGCTTTAGTACTAATTTTTAAGCATTTCATTTGTGATCCCATCCTTTCTGGGCGACTTTCGGAGCTTGAGCTCCCTTAATACCTCTTCCAACTCGTTACTGGTAAATGTATCCGCTAGGTGGGGTCAAAGGCTCATGAGGTTATGTTGGTAACATGAGCCATGGTTAGCGAGGGGGCGCGCTAACCAAGACCCTGCCCCCAACCTCCACGCAGTGACCCTGGAAACAGACTCTGGTTCCGGTCTGGCTAAGAGGGCAGGGATCAGGAGAACTACTGGTAGTGGTAGCACTGAAAGTACGGAAATGCAATACAGATCCATACTAACAAAATGCACAAATCTCCTGACCGATGTCAAACAAGATATTGCCCAAGTTCCTAAACGTAACGAAACAGCAACGAAAAGTCTCTGACATGGATGAGAGGTGCATCCAGTGACGAAACGTGTGCCCACGAAGGGCGAAGCTCTAAGCCCTGAGGAGGGGGCAAACATTGCCAGCCCGTCGGCAAGAATAAATAAAACAGGACCGTAACGAATAAAAGTCTACCCTCGTGTCGGTACGAGAAGATTGCAGATGACTCCGCATCGGTGGCCTAGTGCAGATACATGTACTGGGCAAGGTTTGCCGAGCGCAAAGAACAAGTTGCGTTTTAGTGCATAACGAAACTACCCGCCCTGGAAAACCGTGCAAGGTACTGTGCGATTAAAAATTAACATCCCAGGTAGAACTGAGGTTGGTGATACCTAAAGGAACTGCCAGCCTTGGGGCAACCGGGCAGGTTCGATTGCAGTCGTAACTAACATCCCCGGAGTAACTGGAGCGGGTGATGGTGGCGGGCGCAAAATCCTCAGTTGCGTTGATAACGCCGACTGAAACGACCCTCTACATTGTTTATAGTGGGCCCCATGTCGGTGCCTTTCGAGGTTAATTGCAAATTGCCACGTACCGACGCGCGTCTAGAAAAGGCTGAGAATGTTCCTTCCCCGGATCAAACTCAAAAATGTACGGTAAAGCAAGGCCGACAATGTACGGATCAGACAGGAAGTCCGGGTCCTGAACATTGGCGAAGGCCGATACTTTACACGGTGTTTTATACAAGTAAGACGCCGTCTGAGGACAAGCTGACAAGCCCGAGAAATATTTCTCAGTCAGAACGGGTAAGCAGCGTAACTCACTGTCCTGACGTAGATCACAAAGCCCAAATATACGGCAAAGTTGATCGTAAAGGCGTAGATCCGAAAGGATCGTACCTAGGGAAAGTTCACCTAGTAAATCAAAAGCTGTCTGAAAACGGACGGGCGGGCCTAGTCACCATGGGCGCACAATCATCCCGACGTAGATCACTCCGTTCTTGCTAGTGGACCAATTATACATCACAATAAGAATGACCAAAATTGGCCGTGAAGAACGATCGCAGAAGAAGAAGAAGTATCCGTTAGGTGACTTTCGACTTTTCTTGGCTCGCCTTGGAGTGCTCGAGCTTTTCTCTTTGTTTCATCGACTTTTTCTTTTGCTATGCTTACTCTGCTGACTTCGGCATATTTTTGCATTAGAATGTTTGCGGCTTCTCTTCCCGAGGACATTTTATTATCTTGTCTGAGAACTATTGGGGGTCGGCTGGTGTTTTCATCACTTAGCGCTTTTCAAGCTTCCACAATTTATGATCGTTTGACCTCGCACTTATACTTAGCTGCTGCCGCCGTGTAAGCAGTATTGGTCGTTACTGACTGTGCCCCAGTATTGGTCGTTACTGACAGTGCCTGTTCAGCCTCACTCCTTACCAATTCAAGGTCCTTTTCAAGCTTCTGAACCTCTGCTGTCCAGTATGGCTTCTAATCCTTAAGTGCGCCTCTGGGAATGGTTTTCCGTGCCGCTTTCAGGATTGCTTCTTGAGTTCCTTGTCATGGATCGCATGAGTTTCTTTTAATGCATGTTGATGCTTTCAACATTGGCATCTGTCAGTGCCCCGTACTGTTTCCAATTGGCTTTTTGTAGTTCCAACGTGGCAATCAAATTTTGGGCTCAGGTACAAATTTTGGTTCTACTTGTAGATTGATGGGCCTATGGTCACTATCTCCGAGTTGCTTTGTGACCGTACGTAATGTTTTTGTGGAGAGGTCACTTGTTGCGAAGGCCAAGTCAGGGGTGCTAGTCGTATGCCACCTTCTCGAGTAGAAGGTTGGAGGTTCGTCTGGGGCATTGACAAGGTACAGGTTTTTCTCTATCTCCCAGTCTTCCAATTCTGCACCTCTGCTGTTCGTTTCGAGGTAGCCTCATCTTTCTGAGTGGCTATTGAAATCGCCGACCACCATGCATGATGTATCATTGATACTCTTTGCATCGAGTGACAGCGAGATACCACTTAGGCAGTATAAGCTATACAGAAGAAACTGCTTTTCTTCACATGTAATTTTTTACGCCTATGATCTCTGCTGCGCCTGCTCTTCCTGTGGTTACATCCACTTGCTTTTCTGGAGTGTCGTTCCGTACTAGGGTGAGGACTCCCCCCTTGTGCCCTTCTCTGTCTAGTCTGAAGGTTTGGTAACCCCTGATCCCGAATCTATGTTGTGCATTTGGGTGGATCTCTGTGATGAATATCTTCGGCATTCCATTGCACAATGTTTAATCGTCGCTGGCCAGTACTTTGCCGTATTGAAACAGAAGCTTTTTCCTGTGGGCCTCGCTCGCTACTTTGCCGAGTTGGAGGACGGGGACCGTCGGTAGCAAAAACATAGGGCCCGGCACTCGTCCTGCCCGACGGATCTCCACAGGCGTAGCACCATATCGATATTCTAAATTAAACATATTCATGAAAAATTTGGTCCATGCAGCCTTAGCATGGATAGCTACGTCACAACAATCAGTGCCAATTAGAGCTCAGTTGCTTCTCTTTCGGCCGTGTGTCCGATTTCAACCAACGTTTACTGGGTTCGCTCTCCGTTAGCATTTGACTGTCCCCAGCCAGAACCCACAAGGCAGCAGGTTGCTATTTTCTTTCAGGGCAGCGACCCTTAGACGACCTGACCTCCCGGACTGATGAGCGTCATCTGCCCAGCAATACCTGTATTGTTAATGAACTGCTTGGTTTGCCTGCCGTCCAGTTGTGTTTACGGTTTACTCCGTCAGCCTTTGGTTGTCCCCAACCCAAAACTACAAGGCAGCAGTGGTTTCCTACGAAGAGAACAGAGTCCTGGGACGTTTTATGGACGCTCGTGTCGGCACTAGGCAATTTTCCTTTGATTCGGGAAACCCTGGGCTGGGGCCCCGCACATCGTATTGTATGGGTCATTTCATTCGGCGCTATCAGCGCAACCTGATTTGCACTCGCCGTTTATCACCCGCCTGATATTTCCGTGGATGTTAATTGCGGGAACAATCGTATCCTGCCCGGTTGTCTCTGTGAAGGCAGTTTCGTAAGGCGCTAGCCTTACTCGGTTTTTTGCTCGGCCAACTTTACCCAGTATCATAGCCTGCGCTCGGCCACATATACGGAATTGTATCGCAATCTTCCCTTGTGCCACCGACACCTCATGTACCACATTTACCGTGCATCGGATGATGGATGATCGAGAAGAAGGAAGCTAGTAGATTCGAATAAGAAAACACTTCAGACGCCAGATAGATGGATGATCGAGAAGAAGGGAAACTAGTAGTTGATGGTAACTTAACGTCATTATGGATGTCCAACCAAAACTACAAGCAGATAGAACACTTCGAGAGAAGATAGAGTCTGGAGTTAGGAGCTGTGATTCAATAGAAAACATTACACCTAATGGATTCGAGAAGACGGGCTGAGTGATGAACCAAGACACCAGTATGGATGATCGAGATTTATTCGAGAACGCTATCAGTCTGAATCAGGATTAGCACTGATTATACCGCCCGATGATATGATCGAGGAAAGTATAGATTCGATGAACAACGTATCGCCCGGATGATGTATCAGGAAGAAGCAGTGTTCGTAAGGACAGCCTACCAGATTGGTGCTCGGCAAAGCTAGTGATCATAGCCTTGCGCTCGAACATATGATCGAGGAATGTAGATCGAATCCTTCGCCATGTGTGACGAAGAACCCCAGTAGATTGTAAACACATACCTGCATCCAGATGATGGATGATCGAGAAGAAGGAAGCTAGTAGAGTTCGAATAAGAAAACACTTCAGACGCCAGATAGATGGATGATCGAGAAGAAGGAAGCTAGTAGATTCGAATAAGAAAACACTTAAGACGCCAGATAGATGGATGATCGAGAAGAAGGAAGCTAGTAGATTCGAATAAGAAAACACTTCAAAACCCAGATAGATGGATGATCGAGAAGAAGGAAGCTAGTAGATTCGAATAAGAAAACACTTAAGACGCCAGATAGATGGATGATCGAGAAGAAGGAAGCTAGTAGATTCGAATAAGAAAACACTTAAGACTCCCTATAGATGGATGATCGAGAAGAAGGAAGCTAGTAGATTCTAATAAGAAAACACTTAAGACACCAGATAGATGGATGATCGAGAAGAAGGAAGCTAGTAGATTCGAATAAGAAAACACTTCAGACGCCAGATAGATGGATGATGAGACATAGAGAATGTAGAAATGATTGAAAGACGAACTTACCTATCGCTTTTGGTTATTGGTTATTAGTTACTAAACTGACGTCATTGAACTCCGTGCAGACCCATAGCTGCTCAGTCTCTCCCAACAGATATCGAAGAGTATGCATACTGATGGTTCCCGTTGCTCGCTGATTAAACACACCTCTCGCTCTGCCTCTCAGGCATCCAGTTCGACTTGTACAACGGGTAACTCAAACTGCCTAAATCGCTTGATCGATTCAACATCGATTTTAGTGTCTCATTCAACAGAAGTCGTGAAGAGACCGAAGAATATCCGCTTATCCATCTTCAACTCCCCAACAATCGATGCTGTTGATGCAAACCTGACCGCTCACTCATTACCGTAAACACCTGCATACCCAGGACAGTATATCCACGTAAGCCTCTGGAGGTTAGAAACTTCTATAGACGACATCCACTCATACCGAAACCTGCCCTTCTGGATCTTGTGAAGCATCGACTGAGAGTCAGTTATCACTTTTGGATCAGTGCAAATTGCACATATTGCTAAGCTAGCTACAGTTCTATGTTGTATCATTCTGTTTTGTTTATAATTGTGACCCAGAAGGTAGCCTTGATATGGACTTTGATATTTCTCTGGCTGAAAGTTGCACAGTCCGAAACGGTTCAACTGACACACGAGTCAGGCAACTGCTAGGAAGTACACGTGACCGTACATTATAAGGGAGAGATCACACTGTTGGAGATCCTAGCACGGGCAAAAGTTGCAGAGTCCTGAACCAGATCTTATCTTATCTTAACCCAATTTGCCATGAAGCGGCGTGGGGTGAGTTAGTTTTCTATCTTGTGCCAGGTGTGTTGCGCTTGACGTTGTCAGTCCATGCTTTCGCAGGACCCTTGAGATTTTATCTATCCATCGTGTTCTTGGCCTGCCTCGTACTCTGCGCCCTGAGCGTCGATTATTGTAGGCACGTGATGGTAGTAAATATGGTTCCATTCTCATTAGATGGCCGAACCACTTGATCCTTTGCTTCTCGATGTACTGTATGCATGATATAGTACCAACGATGCTTCTGATATTCTCGTTTCACACTCTATCTCTCCTTGTAACGTTAACAGATTTTCGTAGACATCTCATTTTACATGTTGTAATCTTTCTTTCTTGTGTCTTAGTCAAGGGCCACGTTTGGCACTAATAGCAGAGAGTTGGAATAAATATGCAGTTTATCAGTTGTCGTTTGACTGCCATGTTAATGCTTGGGTGTTTTAATAGTGGTGACAGTTATTATGTCACTGCGTTTGCCTTCTGGCATCTAGTCTGATTTCTCTGTCCATCTTTCCATCTGCTGTGAATATACTCTCGAGATATTTGAATTCTGGAGTCTGGTGTATTTTTACATTATACACGTGTAATTTAGAAAGCAGGAACGATAGAATGCGCAGAACACCGCACAATCAGCCTCATGAGTCACGTAACAAAACTACTTTACAGCATTATTATGAGAAGGGTACCATACAAAATAAGACCAGAAGTTAAGGAAGAACAATGTGTCTTTGTGGAACGCAGGGGAACAAACAACACAATATATACAATAAGAATAATAATGGAAAGATCAATAGAAATGAAGTTGGACTTATACCTATGTTTCATAGACTACACAAAAGCTTTCGATAAAGTAAAACATGGAGAAATAATCAGCATGTTAGAAAGTATAAATATTGATGGTAAAGATCTTAGACTGATCAAGAATTTGTACTGGCAACAAACCGCAGCCATTAGACTAGAGAGTAAGATTGGAATCTATCAGGCGATACAGTTAGGAGTACGACAAGGGTGCGTACTCTCAACAGACCTGGTTAACCTATACAGCGAAAACATCATGAGATCTATAGAAGAAAAGACAGGAATAGCAGTCGGTGGACAAAATATGAACAATCTAAGATACGCTGATGACACAATTCTCATGGCTACAAATGAGCAAGATCTACAAGACTTGATAGACATACTAGTGAGAGAAAGTGAAAAGAAAGGATTAAGCATGAATATAAAGAAAACAGAGGTTATGGTTCTTCTTCTTCTTCTTTTGTCGTCACACTGCTACCGGGTTGTTGCCCAGTGTCGTGGTTTTCTGTTTTTTTCTTGCGCTGTTCTGGTGGCTTGTGTGATTGTTATCTTTGCTCTTTCACAGATGCTGCCACGCATCTAACCATCTTTTCAGTGAGTCTTCTCTGCCTTCTTCGATGTTCTGTTGTAGAAACTTGTATACTGTAGTTTGGATCATTCTATTAGTGCAAACCATATTCTTTGTTTATCTATAATTCGCAGTTTGTCCACTTTTTTCTTATGCATGTTGATTCTGTCTTTCTGTTGTGAACTTCAGCATTTCACATGTAGTTATTTTGTGACTGCGCTTTGCTCAATGTCCATGTTTGGCTCTGTAACACAAGAGGTATAAATGCGTTGATCATTTGTTTCTTAGCTGCCTGTAAATTTGTTTAACAATGGGGCTAGCTGTAGTTACAGCATTTGCTTTGTACTCTAGCTCTATCTCATCTAGTTTGGTTGTCTCAGAAACAGAAACCAACATGTAATATCAAAATAAATAAAACAACACTGAAACAAGTCCATCGATTAAAGTATCTGTGGACATTCCTAACATCAGATGGAAGATGTACAACAGAGATTAGGAGTAGAATAGCTCAAACCACGGGCGTCACTATGGGGGTGCGGGGTGCGGCCGCACCGGTGACACCATCAAGGGTGACACCAAAATAAAAACAATTGCAAATTTGACAAAGCAGACATAGCTCTGTCTAGTCGGGTTTCATAACCGTTCATTGTTAAATACATGCAGGCATGGGGTGCCACCATGCAGAGCGTCTGGTGCTTAAATGAATAAGATTCAGAGCTGCTCAGAGCCTCGGAGTCGGAGTAGAATCGTGGGTCATTTGCAAACGGGCCAATTAATGACGTGTGGAGTCACGTGGTTGCAGAAAATTACAGACGTTGTTTACAGGTTTGTTTTTTATGTAAATAATTATTTTTGCGAAATTTTATAATTTTATCAATATCACTAACATATACATATTTTAAAGTAAAGTAATTAGGACAGGACATACATTTTAAAGGAGAAAAAAAGCGGCAGGATTCCACTCAAAAAAGTTAGTATTACTATACTATAGTATACTAGTAGTTTACTACTACAATAAATTAATAATTACGACATATACACGTTTTTCTATCTGTCTGAAAAATATATATTTTAATTTTTAATTAAATTTTTAATTAAACAAATGGAAATAGAAAAATAAATAACTATATTTATTAAATTATGAATAAATATTTGGATTATAATTATTTATACAGATTTTATATATTTATATTATATCTTTTTGTTTAGTTGTATATTTTAAGTCCTAATTTATTATATATTTATTATTTAAGAATATTCCATCATGCCACATGGAGTGCACAAATCAAAGAGGCCTAGTGGATGCGAGTAGCGAAAAGCAAAGAAGAAAAGATGTGAATCACTAAAATCACTACATGGATTCATGCTTCAATATGTCAAGAGACCAAGTGATGGCCAAGGTTCATCAAAAGACGTTCTTCCTCAATCTACAATTGATACGGATTCCTCCCATGCTGACAGCATGCATTCTTCAAAAGAGCAACTAGAGCCAGAAATGGAAGAGATTGATGCAGAAATACATGATGAAATAGCAGTGGATGAAGTTGAAACAGAAATGCATGCTGAAAATGATTCTCGTCATGATACTGTAAATGTGATGAGTCAAGTGGATGAGAAAAATTGGAATATTTTATCTGATGCTTCTTTCTGGAATGCACCAGTTCCAGATCATTTTCGGGTTGAAATTATCAAAAGAGGAAGTTGTTCTTTTCAGAACAAGGATGGGCCTTTCAGTACTGTGACAAGGCAAGGTGCAAAGACTAAAGGAGATGTGCGCCAGCTGTCAAAAGAATGGTTCTACAAGACGATGCCAAATGGTGAGAAAATACTGCGGTCATGGATGGTTTACTCGCTCTTCAGTGAGAAATTATACTGCTTTTGCTGCAGACTCTTTGCTGTTAATGTAACAGAACAAACATCAAAATTTGTCACTGGGTTTCAGCAGTGGTGGAAGCTGAGCCCAAAATTACATAATCATAAGATATCGGATGACCATCTAGGTTGCCTTGAAAAATGGAAAACATTGGCAGCACAAAAAACAATTGATGCCGACAGTGTTGCTGTAATGGATAAGGTTAGAAAGAAATGGAGGATATCTTGCACAGGTTGCTTGATATCACATTGTTTCTTGCTAAGCAAAATCTGGCATTTCGTGGCCATAAGGAAGATGCATCTTCGTTGAATGAAGGAAACTTTCTTGAGATGGTTGAGATGCTTTCTAAATATGACCCTGTGCTGAAAGAGCACATAATGAGAATAAAGCGAACTACATCTGTAACAGTAAAAGTATCCGCATCTTATCTTTCACCAGAAACTCAGAATGAATTTATAACTGTTCTGGCAAATCATGTGAAGGAAATTCTTGTAAATAATATAAAGGCTGCAAGGTATTTTGGAATTATGTTCGACAGCACACCTGACATATCACACACTGACCAGATGTCTGAGGTGATCAGATATGTGAAAATCCACAATGGGGAAGTTGAAGTGAGAGAAGTGTTTCTAGGATTTTTCCATTTAAAGGGGAAAAAAGCTGATGACCTCAGTTCAGACATTTTAAAAAATCTAGAAAGTGATGGACTTGACATAATGATGTGCAGAGCTCAATGTTATGATAATGCTGCCACAATGTCTGGAATTCATGGAGGTGTTCAAGCCATTCTGAAAAGAAAGAATAAGAAAGCTATTTTTAACGGATGCGTGGACCATTCGCTTAACTTGTGTGGTCAACACTCTTTTGCTGAAAATGCTTTATGTGTAACATTTTTGGGAACTCTTGAGAGAATGTATTCCTTCTTTGCTGCTTCCACCCATCGATGGGATGTTTTAATTGAACACACTGCAATGTCGGTTAAAAGGCTATCAACAACACGCTGGAGTGCACATCATGCTGCTGTTAAACCGGTGAAAGATAAGTTTGATGAATGTGTGGCGGCGATTGAAGCTCTATGTGATCCTCGTGAAAATGTGGAAACAAGAGGTGCAGCACAAGGTCTTTTACCTGCTGTCTGTGATTTCACGTTTCTGTGCTACCTTTACTTTTGGGCTGCTGTACTTGAGGAAGTTAATTTGACACAGCAGTATCTGCAGACTAAAGGCTTAACTCTTGACAAAGTAGTGACCAAGTTAGAGGCATTAAGACTTTTCTGCAGGAGAAGCGCAGTCATTTAGTGGAGCATGCAATTGAACAGGCACTTTTAAAAGCTGACCAATATGGAATAACAGTAGAGATAAGATTAAGGTTCAAGAAGAGAATGGCAGGGAAACAACTCAGAGAGGCTGGACTCACTATGCAAGAAGAAAACAATAGGGCGATGCTGGAATGTATTGATCGTTTTCATTCTGAACTCCAGACCAGATCAACAGCGATCAAGGAAGTAGCAAATATGTTTGAGGCTGTTCAAGTCAAGAGTCTTCTATCAGCAACTGAAGAAGAGTCGCTGGTGTCAGTTCCAAAATTGACTACTTTCTATGATGAGCTATCCGGAGTAGAGCTTTTAAAAGAAATACCAAGGCTGAGAAGACACCTGAAGGCAGCAGATATTGATATCCACAAAGCCAAAGACTGGTTAATATTTGATATTTTAAAATTCATAGTTGACTGGGATTTCCTTGAATCTCTCCCAATACTCTCACTAAGCCTACAATTATTTCTTACGATCTGTGTGTCTGTGGCTTCATGTGAGAGGAGCTTTTCAAAACTGAAACTTATAAAGAACTATTTGCGATCAACCATGGGACAGTCAAGACTTTCTGATCTGGCTATATTATCAATTGAAAGTGATATGGTGAAAGATATTGATTTTGATGATGTGATTGACAGGTTTGCAGCTTTGAAGACCAGGAAGGAAAACTTTTAAATAACATAAATTTTAATGTTAAATAACAAAAATTTAACTTTGTCCGAGTTTGTCGAAGTTCTTTATTTATGTTTTACCTGAAGTATTGAAGTTATATTGTTCAATTTGTTTTCTTTCTTATGTCCTTATTAACTTTTTGACTTATTTTACAAACATTACTATATGCGATTATATATGGTACAGGAACACTCGGAAGAAGACCATAATGAAAGTCTAGAGGGGTGACACCAAGAGTTTACCGCACTGGGTGACACCAACCCCAGTGACGCCACTGCTCAAACGAAAGCAGTTTTTATGAAAATGAAGAACACACTATGCGTGAACTCACTACCAATGACATTGTGAAAACGAGTACTCCAATGCTATATTGAACCAATACTTATGTATGGCAGCGAATCATGGACAATGAACAAACAATCAATACGATCATTGAAGCCACAGAGATGTGGTTTTACAGAAGAACGCTGAAAATTCCATGGACAGAAAGAAAACAAATGTGGAGGCTTTAAATCAGGCCTGCACACAAAGAAGCCTTATCAAAAGAATACGAATCCGACAATCAAGGTTCTTCGGGCGAAGAGAAGGTTTAGAACATTTGGTGACTATAGGTAAAATTCAGGGAGAATGATTACATGCACCAAGCAAAGAGTGTTGTGGAGAGACATGATCGCCTACGCCGTCAGACACGGCACTTGATTGATTGATGTTTAGTTGACCTGGTGATCTACGTATTGTCATGACTACTGAACCAGACAGCAGTTGAAAATCACTATCACCCGTCACGCTCAAATGAGATCTTTATCTTTTTTAATCTTTTCTTTTCACTAATCCTGGTTTGTCTCACAGCGACAGGATAAGAATAGATTTCTAGAACGTGCCATTGTGTCAGCTTCATAAATAGTGTCTTTCGTATCCTCTGTTATCTCTGAGGTCCACCTTTTGCGTCGCCGGACTTTTGCTTTGTATCCGTTGTATCGAAGCAGCATTGCTCTTTGAGGTGCATTGTCTGTTGGTAGTCTGCTTATGTGTCAAAACCATTTATTTTGTTATTTCTTGATAAAGTTTAGTACTGATCTTTGACCTCTTTTTTTTTCCTGATGTCTTCATTTCTAAACCGATCTCTTCTTGATACTCCCAGCATTCTACGTAGACACTTCATTTCTATCGTGACTAGTTTTCTTCTATTATTTCATGGCAACCTCCATGTTTTGGCAATGATAGCATAATGTTGAGAGAAAGATTATGTTGTATGCTCTTTGTTTCATCTCTGTCGTGAATAATTATTTTCTATCATCTGATGTCAGTGTCCAGGTTTGGCACTGATAGCATAGTGTGGGAAGAAAGATTTGCTCTTTTTGTGTTCATAGTGACTTATTTGCATTTTAAAGTTGTGCCATTTGCCCTATCATTTTATTTGCTTTGTTGCATCTGTTTTGCTACCTGTGTTACTCTCCGTATTGCCTCTTTGATGCATCTATTTTGCACCTGTGTTGCATCCGTATTGCATCTTTGTTGCATCTGTTTTGCATCTATGTTGCATCTATGTTGGATCATATTTTTTGCAGGGAGGAAAACGCAGTTACATATATTCACCTTGCCTTTAACCTGTCCGGAAATGGAGCTCAATTCGGGACTACCTCAGGGCTCCGAGTTTTGCCATATGTATGCCTACATGCAACTCATATCGGGTCCCCACCTCCGGGCCCAAGTTTTGCTCCACGTGGCTCCACGTCTCTTCTCTGGATACACCAATCAGAACTCAGTTCGGGTCCCCACTTCAGGGCTCCGAGTTTTGCCCTATATGGGCCCAAGTGCAACTCAACTCGGGCCGCACCTTCGTGCCGAATTTTGCCCTACGTGGGCCCACGTCTCTTCTCTGAATGCACCCCTCATCCATTTATGTTTATCCGTTCAGTTTTTCCCATCGGCCAGGAGAGATGTGCATTAATAGTCACTCTGGGATTTATCTCGTCTGTGTTGCGAGCGGATCTTATCCAACTTGACTACGACTGCATCACTACTTATACCAGAGCAGCTCTCCCTCGATCCCTACCCGCTTAGCCAGACAAGATCGGTTGTCTGTTACCAGGGTCACCACGTGGATGTGGGGTAGGATCTTGATTAGTGCCAGCTCACTAATGTTGACGCGTCGTTGTCCCTATGCGCCTTTGACCCCGCAAAGGGTTCAAGAAAGAGAGGACACCCTTGGGATACCCTGAAACGAACTTTGCGAACAGAGGCAATAAACGCCGGTCTCAATTCCATGGTGGAGATTGAGCGAGCAGCCCAGGATATAGCGGTATGGAGAAATTGCTTGCTGGCCCTATGTAAAGTTTAACGGTACGCAAGATGAATTATTATTATTGTTATTATATAATATTGGCATAAGAAAACATTTAGACGGAAATTGACGACAAAATGGCTCTTACCACCATCTCGGTTGTGGATCTTTATAAAATGAATGAGGACTGGCCATGTAAAATTAACACTCCACCATGGCCCATTCATCTCCAACGCTGTGGCTGTACAGCTATAGTGAGACATATCTCTGTTACTGTCATCATCAACAGCATTCTGTGGTCCATATTTGTAATTATTATTTTCATACGTGCTTGATTGACGTGTGACCTCACGTAACGCCAAGTTACGACCTGCAATGTTACACTAAAGATTGATATACTGTAACCGTACATGTGGCAAAGCACCAGCAAAATATTAAAATTAAAGATAATGATAACATGCATTTTTTGCAGTGGCTACTTATGGTCGTGAATCATGGACAATTACACAAACAACAAGAACGAAAATCCAATTCTTCGAAACTAAATGCTACAGAAAGATCCTACGAATACCATGGAAGGAAAAAAGGAAGAACACTGATGTCCTGAAAGAACTGAATGTTAAAGACAATTGACTGATAAACAATATACTGTATAGAAAAATTAGATACTTTGGTCACATCAAGCGTCACAATGGCCTGGAAAGAACAATATTAGAGGACTGGGTCCCAGGACGCAGAGGCAGACCAAGAAGAAGATGGCTACAAGATATTAAAGAAACCATGAACATAACCATCGACGAAGTGGGTGAACTGGTTAGAGACAGAGTGAATTTCAGATGTGCTGCAAAGAGAACAACATACTATAAAGGACACGCCCTTGATGATGATGAATCATACATAATAATAATAATTTCTCTCGTACCGTTTTACGTTACATAGGGCCTGCAATCAATTTCTCCATAGCGCTCTATCCTGAGCAACTCGCTCAATCTCCTCCATGGAACTTAGACCGATATTTCTTGCCTCTCTCAGCAAAGTTCGTTTCAGGGTCTCCTTAGGTCGTTTTCTCTTTCTTGAACCCTTTGCATCCCACTTTAATGCCTTCTTTGATATTCGTTGATCATTTCTCCTCTAGGTGTTCAACATATCTCCATCTTCTCTTTCTTATAACAGTTGTCACTAGTGGTTGAACAGACATTTCTCTGATTTCATCACTTTTCCTGAATTCGTTCCATTTTATATTCATTATTTTTCAGAGACATCTATTTTCAAATGCATTCAACTTACTTTCTATATCTTTAGTCATTTTCCCAAATCTCGCTGACATATGTTAGGATTGATACAACATTTGAATTAAAAATTCTTAATTTAGTTTTAATACTTTATAACTTGCAGTTTCATATTTGTTTTTTCATAACTTATCTGCATCATTATACGTAATTTAACATTATTATAAATAATATTCACTTTAAATGGTAACCATCCAACACCAGTTCAAAAATGCTGCTATCTTGGGTCTGTGGTGACTGCAAGCCTTTCTCTTGAGGAAGAAATCAATGCTCGAATAGAGATTGCGGTTACTACGTTCGGCAAACTATCAAAGCGAGCGTGGGACAACACAAAACTAACATTGCAGACGA
This sequence comes from Arion vulgaris, assembly GCA_020796225.1. NCBI lineage: Eukaryota > Metazoa > Mollusca > Gastropoda > Stylommatophora > Arionidae > Arion > Arion vulgaris. Next base: position 54,807,253 of record CM036755.1, on the reverse strand, counting down.
AGATTCAAATATATCGAGCTTGTGTAATTAGTTGTTTACTATATGGCTCAGAAACATGGACAGTCTACTCAAAGTATGAGAGGAAACTTAACATCTTTCACCTTCAAATGTCACCGCAAGATTATGAACATCAGGTGGTACGACAAGATAACTGACTCTGAAGTACTGCAACGTGCAAACCTGCCTTTCATCATGGGCATGCTCAGTAGTGGACGACTAAGATGGTTGGGGCATGTGAGAAGAATGAAAACTTGTCGCATACTAATACAAATGTTGCTCTGTGAACTTTCGGGAGGAGGGCGTGGGGTGGGGGAAGAAGCACCAGGGCAGACCTCTGCTCAGATATAAAGATGTCTGCAAAGCCTCAATGAGAAACTTTTCTGTAGGTCAGAGCGCAAGGGAAAAACTAGCTAATAACAGAGTTGTGTGGAAAGCCATATTGCACAATTGTGCAGAATCTTTTGAAAAGAGACTAATGTATGAACAGAAAGACAAGAGAGACAAGAGAGACAAGAGACTAATGTATGAACAGAAAGACAAGAGAGACAAGAGACAAGAGACTAATGTATGAACAGAAAGACAAGAGAGACAAGAGACTAATGTATGAACAGAAAGACAAGAGAGACAAGAGAGACAAGAGACAAGAGACTAATGTATGAACAGAAAGACAAGAGAGACAAGAGAGACAAGAGACTAATGTATGAACAGAAAGACAAGAGAGACAAGAGAGACAAGAGACTAATGTATGAACAGAAAGACAAGAGAGACAAGAGACAAGAGACTAATGTATGAACAGAAAGACAAGAGAGACAAGAGAAAAAGAGACTAATGTATGAACAGAAAGACAAGAGAGACAAGAGAAAAAGAGACTAATGTATGAACAGAAAGACAAGAGAGACAAGAGAAAATGCAGAAAAGAGACTAATGTATGAACAGAAAGACAAGAGAGACAAGAGAAAATGCAGAAAAGAGACTAATGTATGAACAGAAAGACAAGAGAGACAAGAGAAAATGTAGAAAAGAGACTAATGTATGAACAGAAAGACAAGAGAGACAAGAGAAAATGTAGAAAAGAGACTAATGTATGAACAGAAAGACAAGAGAGACAAGAGAAAAGAGACTAATGTATGAACAGAAAGACAAGAGAGACAAGAGACAAGAGACTAATGTATGAACAGAAAGACAAGAGAGACAAGAGAAAATGTAGAAAAGAGACTAATGTATGAACAGAAAGACAAGAGAGACAAGAGACTAATGTATGAACAGAAAGACAAGAGAGACAAGAGAAAAAGAGACTAATGTATGAACAGAAAGACAAGAGAGACAAGAGAAAATGTAGAAAAGAGACTAATGTATGAACAGAAAGACAAGAGACAAGAAAATGCAGAAAAGAGACTAATGTATGAACAGAAAGACAAGAGAGACAAGAGAAAATGCAGAAAAGAGACTAATGTATGAACAGAAAGACAAGAGAGACAAGAGAAAATGCAGAAAAGAGACTAATGTATGAACAGAAAGACAAGAGAGACAAGAGAAAATGCAGAAAAGAGACTAATGTATGAACAGAAAGACAAGAGAGACAAGAGAAAATGTAGAAAAGAGACTAATGTATGAACAGAAAGACAAGAGAGACAAGAGAAAATGTAGAAAAGAGACTAATGTATGAACAGAAAGACAAGAGAGACAAGAGACTAATGTATGAACAGAAAGACAAGAGAGACAAGAGAAAAGAGACTAATGTATGAACAGAAAGACAAGAGAGACAAGAGAGACAAGAGACTAATGTATGAACAGAAAGACAAGAGAGACAAGAGACTAATGTATGAACAGAAAGACAAGAGAGACAAGAGAAAAAGAGACTAATGTATGAACAGAAAGACAAGAGAGACAAGAGAAAATGTAGAAAAGAGACTAATGTATGAACAGAAAGACAAGAGAGACAAGAGAAAATGCAGAAAAGAGACTAATGTATGAACAGAAAGACAAGAGAGACAAGAGAAAATGCAGAGGTTGCAACATTAAAACATTTGCCAATTGACCGTCTGTAGAGACGAAAAAGACCATATAAATATAAATGTAATCATACATATATAAAACAAGAATGTGTATGGAGGGCCCAGGAGAGCTAGAGGCTAGAGAAGTAAACCATGACCAAAAATCATACATACATCTACAGACTGAAAGGATCAAAAGAATGCCTCACCATCCACTGCATGAAAAAATGGCGCTAGAACAAAGAACAGACTAAAGCGCACAAGTCTAAACCACAAAGCAAAGAAATAGGAAAGTCATACTTGGAACTACTAAATCATAATTCCATACCTGAAGAATTGCTTTTGATCACTGGGAACCAGACTCAGTACCACTAAACTTCTCAACCTCCATCCCTAAATTATTAACAAAGATGCTGAGCCTAATCTAGTGAAAAAGCAATTACAATGGAACATCTCCATTACATGTTTCAAGAAGACAGCTGGATAAGAATTTACACAGATGGATCGGCAATGGAGACAACCATGAATGGTGGAGCAGGAGTGTACATTAGGCACCCAGATGCTACCACTGTGTCTCTAGCGGCTCCTACTGGAAGGATATGTTCCAACTACAAAGCAGAACTCTTAGCCCTTCTGATGGCAGCACAGCACATGAATAAGCTGCAAGCACCTGCAGGCAAGATGGTATTTCTTACAGACTCACTGTCAGCTATACAAGCCCTGGAGGCTAAATCCACTGACAGCACAGTACAAAAACTACAAAGAGAACTTGCTCAGCTTTCAGAAAAGGCAGAAATTCACTTGCAGTGGATTCCATCTCACTGTGGCATTGCAGGCAATGAGAGTGCTGATGTCTTAGCTAAGGAGGGCAGTGCCAAAGAGCAAATTTACCACCCCTGTCTTTTCAAGAGGTCAAAACCCTCATACAGAGAAAATCTGCAGTAGACTGGAAGACAAACACTGGATATGATTATGGAAAAGACTCCCTCAAAGACCTAAGCAGAACAGACCAGGTCATTATATTTCGACTACGCACCGGACACTGCAGACTCAACAAACACTTATACAGACTAGGAATAAGTCAAACAGCTCTCTGCCAGTGTCAGCAGGCAGAACAGACACCAGAGCATATCATGCAAGACTGTCCTCTTCTGTGTGAGCTGAGAAGCAACATGTGGCCACACCAGTCGACCTGAAAACTAAGCTTTGGGAAACCTGACAGACCTGAAGCTGTCTGCCCAGTTGTGGTCCACAGTAAATTAAGCGCATGACCAGAGATCGCTGAAGAAGAAGAAGATACATATATAAAACAAGAATGTGTATGGAGGGGGCCCGGGAGAGATAGAGGCTAGAGAAGTAAACCATGACCAAAAATCTCCACTTCCTTGTGTGTCCGCAGGTTATGCAGAAGACTAGAGGAGTAAACCATGACTAAAAATCTCCCCTTCCTTGTGGGTCCGCAGGTTATGTAGAAGACTAGAGGAGTAAACCATGACTAAAAATCTCCCCTTCCTTGTGTGTCCGCAGGTTATGCAGAAGACTAGAGGAGTAAACCATGACTAAAAATCTCCCCTTCCTTGTAGGTCCGCAGGTTATGTTGAAGACTAGAGGAGTAAACCATGACTAAAAATCTCCCCTTCCTTGTATGTCCGCAGGTTATGTAGAAGTCTAGAGAAGTAAACCATGACCAAAAATCTCCATTTCCTTGTATGTCCGCAGGTTATGTAGAAGACTAGAGAAGTAAACCATGACCAAAAATCTCCATTTCCTTGTATGTCCGCAGGTTATGTAGAAGACTAGAGAAGTAAACCATGACCAAAAATCTCCATTTCCTTGTGTGTCCGCAGGTTATGTAGAAGACTAGAGAAGTAAACCATGACCAAAAATCTCCATTTCCTTGTATGTCCGCAGGTTATGTAGAAGACTAGAGAAGTAAACCATGACCAAAAATCTCCATTTCCTTGTGTGTCCGCAGGTTATGTAGAAGTCTAGCGAAGTAAACCATGACTAAAAATCTACCCTTTTTTGTGTGTCCCAGGTTATGTAGAAGTCTAGAGAGTAAACCATGACCAAAAATCTCCATTTCCTTGTGTGTCCGCAGGTTATGTAGAAGACTAGAGGAGTAAACCATGACTAAAAATCTACCCTTCCTTGTGTGTCCGCAGGTTACAGAAAAGACTAGAGAAGTAAACCATGACCAAAAATCTCCCCTTCCTTGTGTGTCCGCAGGTTATGTAGAAGACTAGAGGAGTAAACCATGACCAAAAATCTCCATTTCCTTGTGTGTCCGCAGGTTATGTAGAAGACTAGAGGAGTAAACCATGACCAAAAATCTCCATTTCCTTGTGTGTCCGCAGGTTATGTAGAAGACTAGAGGAGTAAACCATGACCAAAAATCTCCATTTCCTTGTGTGTCCGCAGGTTATGTAGAAGACTAGAGGAGTAAACCATGACTAAAAATCTACCCTTCCTTGTGTGTCCGCAGGTTACAGAAAAGACTAGAGAAGTAAACCATGACCAAAATCTCCCTTCCTTGTGTGTCCCAGGTTATGTAGAAGACTAGAGAAGTAAACCATGACCAAAAATCTCTATTTCCTTGTGTGTCCGCAGGTTATGCATAAGACTAGAGGTGTAAACCATGACCAAAAATCTCCACTTCCTTGTGGGTCCGCAGGTTATGTAGAAGTCTAGAGGTGTAAACCATGACCAAAAATCCAGAGAAAGTGACCTAAGGAGTTGATAGTTATGTGTGTATTTCATTCCATCTTCTGGCATTCATTTAAAACCCTGCTTGATTCCAAACGTATGGACTTTGTCTTTCCTTGGAAGACAAAGTAGGTCGAGATGGTTTTGTGACAAATGGACAAAGCATATACAGTGTATTATCTATCCAGACAAGGTATAAATGGAGAGAATGACCGTCTTTAAGTAAAGAAAAGGCAATATAAAGCAAGAAAGTAAGTTAAACTATTGTAATGCTCAACAAAATCTGGAACACGTCTAGTCACTTCCCCGCACGCCAGTACTCTACAGGATGTTCAAGATAAAAGTAGCTTGTCAAGGGAGTCAATCTGGCATATATTTATGGAAATAAGTAGGTTCAATGAGGACCAAGTATAGGTCAAGTACGCGAGTATTTTTGTGATGATGTGTAGTTATGATGCAGGAAGGAGTGATGAACCAGTGTGACGAAGGACGACATAGTCGGAACCGGTACCAAAGACCAACTGGCAACTTTTGATTTATCAATCGGGCTACTTTTATCTTGAGCACGCTGTATATCAGAGAGGAGCGTAACTATCTCCCCTTTCATCTCACCACCCCTACTACCCATCAAACATCCCTTTGTTGCCACCTCGTCTACACATTATCTTATGCAACCTGCCACCAACCCATTCTTACTTGACTAGCCAACCGGAAGCTCACTAGCCGTACTATTTCGTGTCCATTCTCTCATTTCAAGCAATACTTGCCCTGAGACAACATGTGCTTGGAGACAGGCATGTATGCTAGTATCAATTTCTCGACATCCTTAGAATTATGTTTTAGTTTATTAAGTATCCTTGTCTGCATTTATTATTTTGATAAAAGCCTATGGTAGAAACGTCGAGATATGTTTATTTTCATATTTAATCATTAAGTTTTCATTCTTTATATAATACTGTATATACTGGTCTTAGTTCATTCGCCTATTTACTGAGTATTACTGCAGCCTCCCCACGGTTTTCTTCCCTGATCTGATCTGATCCTATCTGACCTCCTCAGATTTGTAGATTTCCGTTCATCATCTAAGAGAAATCATGCAATGTTGCTGGTCAAATATAATAGCGAATAACGAACTTATAAAACGAACAAATTGTGTTTCATTGGAGACTACCTTCTTCTTCTGTTATCAACTTCTGCTATGCGACTACTCCGGTATGTATTATAAACATGGCGGTGCACTTGATATCTTTACCGGTTCCAATAGTTTGTTTTATAGGGTTGTTTCTGTTGGCTAGATCTTCATTCTTACACTGCTCAGACTGGGGTAGTCTTGTAGGATGTGCTCTGTGAACTGCTTTAGTGCTCCACTTGGCCAGATCTTCATTATCACACTGCTCAGACTGGGGTAGTCTTGCAGGCTGTGCTCTGGGAACTGCTTTAGTGCTCCACAGATGCAGGAAGCCGAGTCCCTGAGAATCATTCTATAGAATTGTGCTCTGAGACTGCAGTGTCCTGTTCTAAGTCTGAAGACAGTGGTCTGCGCTTTTATGTTTAGTGTCTTTATCAGTGGCAGCTCATGTTCAGTTTTGTTGGTGGTGCCAGACATTTTTTTTCATCATGGATAAATCATGGTTTTGGTTGCTATATTTTAATTTATAAAATAATAAATACACGTTATACATTATTTTTGGTGAGAGCCTCACTGGTATTTATACTGTCGTGTTCTGCGTTGTATCCTCCATTTGTTTTCCTCCATATCATTTTTTTCTGGATTGCCTCGTACGTATGTTGTGTGCCAGTAAGCGCATTAGCTAGAACAGCTCTTCGATGAACATCGGATGGGAAAAGAAAGTCTGGACGTACATAAAGAAGATGTTTGGAAATAGAGTTTGAAAGATCGGGCAACTATAATTTTATTTGAATTTCTTTTCATTGGCCTCTTTATCTCAGGAGACAATAGGTCTTGCGTCACGTATTATGTTCTGCGCTGAATCACAACGTTTTTCGTGGCTGTAATGGCCTATTCTGGAGTGGCACTCCTTGCCACAGTTGCTGCAGGTAAACTGAGACTGGAACTGATACATGGATGTTCCTCTGCCCTCTGCGCTCTTCTTTACCCCACATGTCATGTTGTTTTTCTTCTTAAATGTTTTTACTGCCTGCAATACCGCTGGGAGGAGTTACCAGGAAAGAAAGTCTACGAAATGCGGACATCAGAAGCAGAGGGAGTATAACTTCATGCACCAAATACATTGAAAGACAACAAATGCAGTGGTTTGGACATTTAATGGAATGAAATACAACCAACCACCACTAACCGCATACAATAAAAAGAGATCAAGTACTAGAAGTTAGGGAAGACCAAGAAAAAGATAGATAGGCAATATCAAGACAACACTAAATAAACACGGATATAACACAACAAGGGCAACTCATCTGGCACTGGAGCGCAAATTATAGCTCCCACCCCTACGCTTCATGGCAAGAGTGGACAAGCAATTCTATCATCCACCTGAGGAAAGACAATAGACAATACCACTTTTGAGCTGGTGTAGGACAGGGGATGACATGAGCCTGACAAATGTAATGGCTAGTGCAATCGTGACAAAACTGTTCAAGTTTTTTTCTTATGCCCACGACAGAAAAACCCTTGACATTAACGTGGATTGAACCTGTGTATTCGCATGGGAACAGCCTCTAATCCATTCTGTTAGACGTTCCGCTATCCTTTATAATGTACCTATATACATTATTTTCAAATCACACTAAACAAAAACTATTTGGTTTATAAGTTTTGTTTTTAAAACTGTCTTTATTGTCTGTGCTACCACCTTTTTAAAACTGTCTTTATTGTCTGCGCTACCACCTTTTTAAAACTGTCTTTATTGTCTGTGCTACCACCTTTTTAAAACTGTCTTTATTGTCTGTGCTACCACCTTTTTAAAACTGTCTTTATTGTCTGTGCTACCACCTTTTTAAAACTGTCTTTATTGTCTGTGCTACCACCTTTTTAGAACTGTCTTTATTGTCTGTGCTACCACCTTTTTAGAACTGTCTTTATTGTCTGTGCTACCACCTTTTTAAAACTGTCTTTATTGTCTGTGCTACCACCTTTTTAAAACTGTCTTTATTTTCTGTGCTACCACCTTTTTAGAACTGTCTTTATTGTCTGTGCTACCACCTTTTTAGAACTGTCTTTATTGTCTGTGCTACCACCTTTTTAAAACTGTCTTTATTGTCTGTGCTACCACCTTTTTAGAACTGTCTTTATTGTCTGTGCTACCACCTTTTTAAAACTGTCTTTATTGTCTGTGCTACCACCTTTTTAGAACTGTCTTTATTGTCTGTGCTACCACTTTTTTAAAACTGTCTTTATTGTCTGTGCTACCACCTTTTTAGAACTGTCTTTATTGTCTGTGCTACCACCTTTTTAAAACTGTCTTTATTGTCTGTGCTACCACTTTTTAAAAACTGTCTTTATTGTCTGTGCTACCACCTTTTAAAACTGTCTTTATTGTCTGTGCTACCACTTTTAAAACTGTCTTTATTGTCTGTGCTACCACTTTTTTAAAACTGTCTTTATTGTCTGTGCTACCACTTTTTTAAAACTGTCTTTATTGTCTGTGCTACCACTTTTTTAAAACTGTCTTTATTGTCTGTGCTACCACTTTTTAAAACTGCCTTTATTGTCTGTGCTTACCACTTTTTAAAACTGTCTTTATTGTCTGTGCTACCACTTTTTAGAACTGTCTTTATTGTCTGTGCTACCACCTTTTTAGAACTGTCTTTATTGTCTGTGCTACCACTTTTTAGAACTGTCTTTATTGTCTGTGCTACCACCTTTTTAGGTCGGTGTAGGTCAGCGGGGGATATGAGCCAGTAGAATGTAATGGCAGCATGGTTAGTGAGTCTATGGAAACTGTTCAGACTAGGATGCTTTCTTTATGCCCCTGATAGAAAAACTCATTGGTCTTACAGTGGATTGAACCGAGTCACCCGCATGGGATCTGTGCTCTTATCCGTTCAGCCATAGACTACCCGACATATCTTTTATTTAGATTTATAAGTGATAATCCTAAATCGGGAACGGATTAGCGTTATGCATAAGCGTTCGTCTATCCACTCGGACACAATAAGGTGGGGAGTTTAATCCCACACTCGACGGTCCACACATGAGGAAAGGAATTGACCCTTCTACCTCCTGCACACTAGGGTGTAGAGATATGAAGTGCCTGTCACGAAGTTCTGAAAAAAAGCTACGGGAGATATTATATTTTGTAATCCTAAACGAACGCATAGGAAGCAGATAAATGAAACAAAAAGGAATTCAGTATTACACACTGTGTGGGATTTACATACTGTGGGGGATTTACATACTGTGGGGATTTAATACTGTGGGGGATTTAATACTGTGGGGTGATTTACATACTGTTGGGATTTACATAAAGTGGGGGATTTACAAACCGTGGAGGGATTTACATACTGTGGGGGTTTACATACTGTGGGGGATTTACATACTGTGGGGGGGATTTACATACTGTGGGGATTTACATACTGTGGGGGATTTACATACTGTGGGGGATTTACATACTGTGGGGGATTTACATACTGTGGGGTGATTTACATACTGTGGGGATTTACATACTGTGGGGATTTACATACTGTGGGGATTTACATACTGTGGGGGATTTACATACTGTGGGGGATTTACATACTGTGGGGGATTTACATACTGTGGGGTGATTTACATACTGTGGGAATTTACATAATGTGGGGATTTACATACTGTTAGGATTTACAAACTGTTAGGATTTACATACACTGGGTGGTCCACATACTCTGTGAGATTCACAAACTGTGGAGGGGAGTTAATATACTCTGAAAGGTTCATATACTCTGAAGGATTCACATACTCTGAAGGATTCACATTCTCTGAAGGATTCACATTCTCTGAAGGATTCACATTCTCTGAAGGATTCACATTCTCTGAAGGATTCACATTCTCTGAAGGATTCACATTCTCTGAAGGATTCACATTCTCTGAAGGATCCACATTATCTGAAGGATTCACATTCTCTGAAGGATTCACATTCTCTGAAGGATTCACATTCTCTGAATGATTCACATTCTCTGAAGGATTAACATACTCTGGTGGAGTTACTTGCTCTTTTAGATTCACATATTTTAAAGGATTTACATACTCTGGTGGAAACACATACGGCGGCGGCGAGTGATCATTTTTGTTAGTGGGACCAGACACACATTTTCTGAAAAATCATGGTTTTGAGTTAGGGTATAATTTATTTTATTAAATTATAAAGACACGTTACACATTATTTTTGGTGGCACCCGGCCCCACTGGCCCTTAATGACGAGCCGTCAATGCTCTGAAGAATTCACATACTCTATGTGACCCACAAACGAACAATAACATTTTTTTTTGGGGGGTATAATAATGGACAACAGAAGGCGTTGTTCTAATATTGACAAAAGAATTGACAACAATAAAATGGCTTTGTTATTAATTGTGTACTATTTCCTAACCTATACTGATGTAGATGGTACATACAAATGGCGATATTCTCCCTGCAATTAACAGGCGGTAAAGGAACGTAAATCACACGTGACATCCACAGTGCGTCTGTCCGCTACAAATTTTCTTTCATGATGGCACACTAGTCCAGCATCGAATGTTGTGTTGAAGTTGGTCAGATGAACTGCAGGTAAAATGATATTTATTCATATTGATTTTGTATTTTCTCATTATAGAGAGCATATGTATACAACAAAATAATTTATTATAGAGATCATATGTATACAACAAAATAATCGATTATAGAGAGCATATGTATACAACAAAATAATCTATTATAGAGAGCATATGTATACAACAAAATAATCTATTATAGAGAGCATATGTATACAACAAAATAATCTATTATAGAGAGCATATGTATACAACAAAATAATCTATTATAGAGAGCATATGTATACAACAAAATAATCGATTATAGAGAGCATGTGTATGCAACAAAATAATCGATTATAGAGAGCATGTTAGTTAGTCTTTCCTCTTGGGCCTGTGGGCGGCGCATAGGCAGAGGTCATAGCTCTCCATGTCTCGCGGTTCGTTGCTATTTGTTTTAAGTCTTTAATGTTTACTAGGCCCATCGTTGAGCCTTCTCTGGTGATGGTTCTACGCAGAGCCTCTCTTGGTCTTCCTCGTTTTCTTTTTCCCTCTGGTGTCCATATGAGGGATTGGTAGGAGTCTTCCTCATCCATTCTAAGTGTGTGGCCGATGTAGTTCCAGCGGCGCTTTCTTATAAAATTTGATACATTTTCTTGCTTGGTCTCTTGTCTTATTTGTGTATTGGATCTGAAATCTGACCATTTGAGGTTCAGTATTCTTCTAAGACATTTATTCTCAAAGTTATCTAATTTTCTTTCTAGAGCTTTTGTTGCTTTCCAACTCTCGCATCCATAAGTTAACTACTGGAATCACACAAGAGTTAAAGATTTTAATTTTAAGTGCTTGCTGAGTGAATTGGACTTCCATATATTTGACAATTTGTTAAAAGCAAAAAGGACCAATTAAATGCCAATGCGATTCTGTGTGGAATTTCTGGCGCTGTATCCCCTGTAGATGACATCATACTCCCTAGGTATGTAAAACTGTTGACTTTTTCAAGAGTGTAGTTTTAGTTGAATATTTTCTGGACTGCTGGTAAGGTCAACAATTTTGTTTTTGTGGTGTTTATTTGGAGACCAATTTGTCCTGAGATATTTTGGAGAAGGTTTGTTTTCATTTGAATATCTTGATGTGATGAACTCAAAAGGGCTATATCGTCGGCAAAATCAAGGTCTTCTAAAATTTTATCAACCTACGATGCCCATATTTGCGTTATTGGTGCATTTTCGCATGACCCAGTCAATTGCTATTCCAAAGAGCATTGGCGATAAGACGCAGCCTTGTTTCACTCCTGTTTCCACTGGGAACCAGTCAGAGTTACCGAAATCTATTCTTACACTGCAGCGCGATTCACTGTAGAAGGATTTTATGATGTTGATGAATTTAGTAGGGAAACCATAGTTTTTGAGTAGTTTCAAAAGCGTAGGACGGTGAATACTGTCAAACGCTTTCTGAAAATCAACAAAGTTGATGATTAAATTCGATTGAAATTCTACGAACTCTTCAATGATTACTCTTAGTGTGAAGATGTGATCTATGCATGCTCGTTTTGGTCTAAACCCTGCTTGTTCTTCTCTTAGCCTTCATCTATAGACTTTTTCAGTCTCTCGAGTAACATGCTACAAAAAGTTTTCCTGGCACTGACAGTAGGGTGATCCCACGCCAGTTATTACAATCAGACAAATCTCCTTTTTTAGGTAATTTGAAAATAATACCATCTTTCCACTGTTGTGGTGGGGATTCATTTTGCCAGATTTCATTTATAAGTTGGAGTATATGTTGTGAAGTTGTTACTCATCTGCTGCTTTGAGCATTCTCCAGAGATGTTATCATCACCAACCGCTTTGTTGTTTCTCAATTTTTTAATGGCAGATTTCAACTCCTCCAGTGTGAATGGCTAGCAGGAAGCTTCTAGTGTGGGCATGGTGATTTCTTCATCTAGGTTGGGAACAATCTCTGGTTGCGGTCTATTTAGTATTTCTTTAAAATGTTCTGCCCATCGTTGTTTTTGTTGTTCTTCTGACAGCAGTATTCTACCTTGATTGTCTTTGATGGGTTTATTTGGTGTAGGAGTATGTTTGCATAGTTGCTTCATAATGTGGAATACGGTCTTGTTGTTCCCAGTTTTTGCAGCTGTTTCCGCATCGGTGGCTAGATTGTGAATAAAGTTTTGTTTATCTTTTCGTGTTCTTGACTTCACCTCTTTATCTAATATGGTGTATTTTTGTTTCTTGGTATCGTATGCAAGCTTGTCTTCGTGGATAGAAGAGAGCATGTGTATACAACAAAATAATCGATTATAGAGAGCATGTGTATACAACAAAATAATCGATTATAGAGAGCATGTGTATACAACAAAATAATCGATTATAGAGAGCATGTGTATACAACAAAATAATCGATTATAGAGAGCATGTGTATACAACAAAATAATCGATTAAAAAAACGTATCGATACAAAAACTAATATTTTATTCTTCTTCGAACGCTCCATATCGACCACTTGTCAACCACTCTGTGTGATTTGTATGTCATCTGAGCCTAAGAGCGATTGTACGTTGTACCACAAGTAGGCCTGCACATTCGATTTCTGCGTTGCTTTTATTTACTAGGTAGCATCCCTAGGGTTCTACATCAGTTGCCTCCTACGACATGCATTGTAGGTCACAGTGGTACTATTCTTTGCTTCCTTGCGGGTCTCGGCACCACACGGGAGCAAAACTAATATATGGAAAACATACAGTGTCGTGCGGTATATTTTCTCAGCATGATGCAAGTCTTCGAAATAACGCCCAGTAAATGTTTTTTTTCTCTAAAATAACCTTCGGTTTGTTATTTTTTATTTAACGCTGCACAAAATGTACAAATTTTATTTTTATTTTGAAAATATAAACTACTTTCAAATAATGATATCAACTACAACATTCTACTACAGTTTTACCCTTCTAACTTTAACTTTGTCAAACTCATTAATTATATATCTGTAGTTTAGAGTGGCAGCCATAGTAGATTCAATAGAAATTAATGACAGATTTCTAAGTTTTGTTTGGCTTATTGAACTTCTTAAGTAGTGTTTTAGAAATTTTAATTTGGACAAACTTCTTTTTCTCCAATAGCTACAGAGACAGTGAGTGTTAATAGATTTCTCAGAGCTACAGCAGTATTCGGATAATCTCTCTCTCTGTCTCTCTCTCTCGCGATCACCGCCCAGACTGATGTACCAGATTTCCCCATAAATTCTATTCGTGTGGAAATCTGATTCATGCAGCCTTAGCATTTGTGTATTTACGTCACATCTTTAGCGCCATTTGGAGTTCTGGTGCTTATAGTTCGGTGATGTGTTCGGTTTTAGCCAGGGTTTGCTGGGTTCGCTCTCCGTTGGCCTTTGGCTGTTCCCAGTCGACCTGCAAGGCAGCAGGTTGATTTTCTATTTGAGTTTACTCCCATACCCTTTGCCTCTGCCGAGGCTCCCAAAGGCAGTGAGGCTATTTGTCCATAGCTGGGGGTCTGGATCTTGGGTATCAGGGTAAATCCACTCATATCCCACGTCTGGGGGGCCAGATCTCCACCGAGATTTTTGTCAGGTTAACTCCCAAAGACTTTTTTAAATCCTGACCATGGGAGTTCGTATCCCTAGGCAAGCCATTGCCCCGTTAGCCTTTGACCTTGTTCTGAGGGTCATCAGCAGGCTACTAATTTTCACTGTTCGCCCCCCGTAAAAGAGACTAGCCGATCCCAACCCTGCTGATTGCAGGGCTATGCTCAGGACACACCTTGCAGACCGTTTTCGGATACAAAGTTATTTGGGCACAAATCATTTAAAGCATCCAAAGATTTCATAGACATTCTGGCATTGCTGGAAACATTGTCGTCTGTCCATTAATTCGTGAGCACGTTTGAAATTGATTTTCTCGAAAACTACCTGTTGGATCTCAGTGTTTTTTTGCAAGCAGCCTTAGAATATCCATGACGCTAGAGAAATATTTTTTCCAAGAAAATTTGATGTAGTTTGAAATATTTCTTCTTCAGGTTATATTAAAATCAATCTCACCGGATTGTACACAATAGTAACAGATCTACCGTACACAGACGCGTTGTTCTAAAAATACATTATGGTAACATTGAAATATCGTGAGTTAACAACAATTTCACGAATTTCCGTGCACCTAACCCAGTCGACTTTGATAGCGGAAAGCATATGACGTTATAATTGGGATACTGTTGTATAGTTATAGGTGTATCTCGCTATTTGTATGAAGCTATTGTATCATATTTGTTGGCTTATCAAAACTGACATTGATATCACATTCATAATGAGTCTGAAGTGCACATTTATAACAATGCAGAAGGTTACAGTTTTACTATACCAACACTTCCGTAGGGAATCTAAGAGAGGTCATCTATATTGCGATATTCATAACCCTGAGAAACGAACGCAACTGGTGCTTGGTCTGAATAGAGAATCCTTTTCCCGATGGATTAAACAGGACACAAAGTGCACTAATGTCAAGCAAGGAAGGAAAAGAACAATTGACGACTTTGACATAGATGTCATAAGACGGGAGCTCTTGAAAATGTTTGCGACAAATCAACTTGTTACTCTCAGAAAACTGAAATTAAAACTGCAATCAGATTGCAGCATAGACATTTCTAAAAGTACTCTATGGAAAATTGTAAGAGCCCGACTTCACCTTCAGAAAACTATAGGCGGCAGGAATATTATTTGTGAAAAGCCACATTTAATTGCTACCCGAAGTAAATACCTGAGGCAGATCCGTGAGCAGCGGAGGCAAGGCTATGATATTGTATATTTGGACGAATCCTGGGTCAATGCTCACCACACCAATGCTAAAGAATGGCAATCAGTAGACGGTGAACAGAAAAGAAAAATACCAAGCAGCAAAGGCCAGCGTATTATACTAACACATGCAGGAAGCAGTGAAGAAGGTCTTGTCCATGACGTTGGACTTATTTTCCAATCAAAAAGTACCGACGGTAGGGACTACCACACAGAAATGAATCGACATATTTTTAGGCACTGGGTGGAGAAAGATCTACTTCCAATTCTAAACAGACCATCATGCTTGGTAATGGATAATGCATCCTATCACAACGCAGTATCAGCGGAAGACAAAGTACCAACTGCATCAAATACAAAAGATCAAATTAGGACTTGGCTTTCTAAGGAAAATGTCAGCTTCGATGATACATATTTGAAACCCGAGTTGTTGCACCTGGTGAGGATGACAAATAAGACAAAGGTGTTTCATATTGACAAAATCATTACGGAATACGGCCACACGTTTTTGCGACTACCTCCATATCATGCTCACCTCAATCCGATAGAGCTTGTCTGGCTAAAGTAAAGGGCAAGTTGCCGAACAGAACAGGACGTTTAAAATGTGTGATGTTGAAGTTCTGACACGTGAGTCCTCTCAATGATAGACATGCAGTTCTGGAAGAAGTGTGTTGAACATGTGCTCCGAGAGGAAGACGAGTACTGGCACCGAGATGGATTACAATTTGTCCAACCAGTAACAATTATCAACCTCATGGAATCGTCAGATTGGGGATGATACAAATTATATTTTGATTACAGAATGAGAAATGGCAACGTATACATTTCCATATCCAAATGCGTCTACCATCATACAATTTGTGGTGAAGTTAAGACACCCTGGGGTCTAATGGTGACCGAAGGGAGGACTAACTGTTGCATATTGTATCCAAGTTCACGATTGCACATAAAGGGCAACACACTTAATTACTTGACCTATCAAGTTAATATGGAGATACACCTATGAATAGAATTGACATGGACAAATTCTAGGGATTACTGTAAAATCTAAAATTTGAGCCCCGTATTTGCAATTGTCATAAAAGATCAAAGGAATTCGCCGATGTGCAAAATCTGTAGCATCTATGAACTACTGGTTAGCTTTATTTTAGCGTCATGGATATTCTAAGGCTGCATGCAAAAATCACTGAGATCCAAGAGGTAGTTTTCGAGAAAATCAATTTCAAACGTGCTCAAGAATTAATGGACAGACTATAGCTTTTGTATGTACATCAAAATACAGCTTGTTTTGGACTGCCATAGTGATTGGCCATGTTTGTTTGCTCTGTTCGTTATATTTTGGTCATTCTTGCAGGATGCATGTCTCAGCCAACTTGCTGGTGCCACATATGCAGTGGTGGCTGGTGATCATTTTTGTTGGTGAGGCCAGACATTTTTTCCGGATAAATCATGGTTTTTGGTTGCTATATTTTAATTTATAAAATAAAAAAAACACGTTATACATTATTTTAGTGGGGCCGGCCCACTGGCCCTTATCGACGAGCCGCCACTGCACATATGCATAAGTCATTAAGGAATATCTTGTCCTGACTTGCGAGTCGAAGGTCATAGATGCGAACCCGGGAACACATCATTCTGCTCACAAGTGAATATTTTTTCCAGAGACTTCTAGGATTGTTGCCAGAGCTACTGAGTTCGTGCTTTGTTCAATACTCTCGGCAGGTGGTGGAGAGGGGCCAAGTTATATGGGATAAAATCCTGTTCAATACTCTCGGCAGGTGGTGGAGAGAGGCCAAGTTATATGGGATAAAATCCTGTTCAATACTCTCAGCAGGTGGTGGAGAGGGGCCAAGTTATATGGGATAAAATCCTGTTCAATACTCTCGGCAGGTGGTGGAGAGGGGCCAAGTTATATGGGATAAAACCCAGTGCAATGATGTCAATCTTTCTGCTGTAAGACCCTTTAATCTTGTACTTGTTAAACAGATGGCATCTCAACCTATTGTGCCCAGCTCGTAGTCGGTAAGATAACATCCTGTTTTTTTTCTATCAGCTGGCAGTAAGCATCATCGTTTTGTTGAATTATTAACACATTCCGAACTAACTCCCGCAGTGTGCGCTAAGTTTGTTTATTAAATTACCCAACTGCCGTACACTGAAATATTGATGTAAAATTAGCACTACATTTATATCAACGTATTGTGATCCATTTTTCGATTTTTAATCTACATCAAATCTATCTATTTCTACGTCTTGGTACGATCGAGAGATTAATAACATTAATTTATTTGATGAAGTTTATATCCATGGAATCTCTCTCTCTCTCTCTCTACGATCCGGTCTAGACTGATGAACGAACTTTTTCATGAATTTTACCGTGTTTTTAAGGGACTCCGTTCTTCCGTACAGTTTCTCACGAAGCGCTGTGTTTTGGGGCCAGGTTTCTTTTTTATACCTGCTATCAGTTGACAATCTTGCAGAACATGCTCTGCTGTCATATCCTTTTTCAGGGCACAGGCTAGTTGTGCCAATTTTAAACTTGTGAAACATGTGGGAGCGTAGCTTGTTGTGGCCGGTACGGAGGCGAAGTATGGCAGCTTGTTCACTACGAGACAGACCATAATATCCATTGCTGTTGTTGTGGTGAGGATGATCTTTTGTCCATTTGTCTCTATAGTGCCAGCCGATGGTTGTTCTGGCTTCCTCATAACTGACCTCGAGATCAGTTTGAGGTAGTCACCCGCCTTCTTTAGCTAGTTTGTCGGCATATTCGTTTCCACTTATATTACAGTGTGATGGTATCCACTGAATGACGGTGCGTTTTAGAGAGCGCGCTAATTCATCGAGGGTCGCTTTCAGCTCATCCAGCTCTGTTTTGCCTACGCCTTTGAGTGCCGTGATGATCGATAGAGCATCGGTGAATATCACGACTTTGTTGCGAAAGGTGCCTCTTCTCTCTAGGATCATTTCGGCCGCTGTTCTTATTGCGCCTGCCTCTGCCCGGTAGTTATTTGAATATTTATATGTGGCAATCGCTTTTGTGACCGTCACTTTTTTGAGAGTTTAAGCACTATTCCTCCTCCACCATCGCTGGTTGCGTTTTTTGCCGATCCGTCAGTGTACACGTGTGTCCACTTATTTTCCGGGTATTCTGTCGATATGTGTTTTTCTGTGGCTGCTCTTCTCTCGAAGTTTTCTTGCTGCCCTTTTTTCAGTATGCCTGGGATTGATTCACTTAGTTCCGGCATTTTGTTTTCCGCGGCGGACACTTATCGGTTGCCGGGATTGCTTTGACTTTGCAGTTTGCTAGGACCAGATGGTCTGCGATCAGTGCTTTCGCGTTTTTGCGAAGCTAGTCCTCCGTATTCTGCCTCTTCCGAATCCGTTCATTCTTTTGTACATAGGGTGGGAATCGAGACGTTTGAGTTTTTTCCGCCAACACCAAGATTTTTCTGTCCCTTCGATCTGCCATTGGTTGGATGCCTGTGATTGTTTCCATTGCCTTGATGGGCGTGGACTTCCTGTGATAATGCGCATTGCACAATTCTGACTATTGCATACTTTGGCGAATTGTTTATTGGATGCACTACTCCACGCTGCAATGCCGTACTTCAGGACCAGTCGCACTCTTCCAGAGTAGAGTGTTTTGAGGACTCTGGTGTTGGCTCCCCACGTGGAGCATGCGAGTTTGCGCATCATCGTGAGCCTGTGTCTCGCTTTTGCCGTAGCATTTTCAATTTGAGGGCACCAAGTCAGTTTTCAATCGCGTGTGACTCCAAAGTACGTTGAAGTGTTGCTTTCTGGAAGATCTTGCCCATTGACAAAAACATAGGCCCGGCACTGTCCTGCCCGACGGATCTCCACAGGCGTAGCACCATATCGATATTCTAAATTAAACATATTCATGAAAAATTTGGTCCATGCAGCCTTAGCATGGGTAGCTACGTCACAACAATCAGTGCCAATTGGATCTCAGTTGCTTCTCTTTCAGCCGTGTGTCCGATTTCAACCAACGTTTATTGGGTTCGCTCTCCGTTAGCCTTTGACTGTCCCCAGCCAGAACCCACAAGGCAACAGGTTGCTATTTTATTTCAGGGCAGCGACGCTTAGACGACCTGGCCTCCCGGGCTAATGAGCGTCATCTGCCCAGCAATACCTGTATTGTTAATGGACTGCTTGGTTTGCCTACCGTCCAGTTTTGTTTACGGTTTACTCCGCTAACCTTTGATTGTCCCCAACCAAAACTACAATGCAGCAGTGGTTCCCTACGAAGATAACAGAGTACTGGGACGCTTTATGGACACTCGGATCGACCACAGCCAGGTTCTCAGCACAGGCCAGACAACTGGCCGGGTATTCCTGACCTAGATAAGAAAAGGGATCTGGAAATTACAGATGTTTGATAGAACACTGCACGCCTTTTGCAATTTTACTAAATTCTGTGAGTCTATGGTTATTTATTGGTGAAAAATATTATAATATTGATATTCCTTATTGTTAAACTTAACTTGTTGCATAATATGACTTCGAGTTAGCATTTTGTGTTGATTTTAAAATGAATTTGTCTTTATACACCAATACTGGAATGCGAGGTCACGTGGTGTAGTTGGGGTCTGATTTCCATAATTCTTACCTGAGCCCGAAGGCCCAGTAGTTTATAGTTGGCTCTGGATCGACACTATGGAATTTGCATTGGCTCTGTCGTTTCCTTTGATCCGGCAAACCCTGGGCTGGGGCCCCGCACATCGTAATGTATAGGTCGTTTCATTCGGCGCAGTCTTCGGCCTGGAAATGTGTGCGTTGTTCAGGGATTTCCGGTCCCTGCTGAATTGTTTTTCCGTGTTTGCAATTCCACTACTGTTTTGTTCCCGGACGCTCGTACGCTGCTGATTCGTACTTTTTAACTTGGACATATTTTATCGGACATCGGCCAGAAGATGCGTGCTTGTTCAGGGATTTTCGGGCACTGTAATTGCTTTTCCGTGCTTGCACTACTACTTCTGCTTGTAGTTCTCCCCGATCCCTGCCTTCCTTAGCCAGACCGGAACCTGAGTCTGTTTCCAGGGTCACCACGTGGCGATAGGGGACAGGTTCTTCGCTAACCCTGGCACACCACCTCATGCACCTTTGACCCCATCCATGGAATGATAATATTAAGATGAAATAGATTAGGTCAAACATCATTTTTTTAAATTTTACTAGTGAATGTGTCTTCAATTCAAATGTTGTATCAATCCTAACATATGCCAGCGACAGATTGTATCAATCCTAACATATGCCAGCGACAGATTGTATCAATCCTAACATATGCCAGCGACAGATTGTATCAATCCTAACATATGCCAGCGACAGATTGTATCAATCCTAACATATGCCAGCGACAGATTGTATCAATCCTAACATATGCCAGCGACAGATTGTATCAATCCTAACATATGCCAGCGACAGAATATATCAATCCTAACATATGCCAGCGACAGATTGTATCAATCCTAACATATGCCAGCGACAGATTGTATCAATCCTAACATATGCCAGCGATAGTTGTATCAATCCGAACATATGCCAGCCAGAGTTGTATCAATCCTAACATATGCCAGCCAGAGTTGTATCAATCCTAACATATGCCAGCGAGAGTTGTATCAATCCTAACATATGCCAGCGAGGGTTGTTGTATCAATCCTAACATATGCCAGCCAGAGTTGTATCAATCCTAACATATGCCAGCCAGAGTTGTATCAATCCTAACATATGCCAGCCAGAGTTGTATCAATCCTAACATATGCCAGCCAGAGTTGTATCAATCCTAACATATGCCAGCCAGAGTTGTATCAATCCTAACATATGCCAGCCAGAGTTGTATCAATCCTAACATATGCCAGCCAGAGTTGTATCAATCCTAACATATGCCAGCCAGAGTTGTATCAATCCTAACATATGCCAGCGAGAGTTGGAAAATGACTAAAGATTTAGAAAGCAAGTTGAATGCATTTGAAAATAGATGTCTGCGAAAAATAATGAATATAAAATGGAACGAATTCAGGAGAAGTGATGAAATCAGAGACATGACTGGTCAACCACTAGTGACAACTGTTATAAGAAAGAGAAGATGGAGATATGTTGGGCCCACCTTGAGGAGAAATGATCAACGAATATGAAAGCAGGCATTGAAGTGGGATGTAAAGGGTTCAAGAAAGAGAGGACGACCTAAGAAGACCCTGAAACGAATTTTGCTGAGAGGCAAGAAATATCGGTCTCAGTTCCATGGAGGAGGTTGAGAGAGTTGCCCAGGATAGAGCAGTATGGAGAAATTACTTGCAGGCTTTATGTAACGTATAACGGTACGTGAGAAATTATTATTATTAGTGAATGTGTTAAGATAAGAATACAAAAAGTAAGGGGAAACTATATTGCATTGAGTAAGATATGGAAGACAAAAGAGATCAAAACAAACACAAAGCTGAGAATCTTTCAATTAAATGTGAAGTCAGTGCTGTTCTATGGCTCGGAAACATGGAAGACAACAAAGGAAACTACCAGAAAACTACAGACCTTCATAAGTGGATGGTTACGTAGAAATGAGGGACTGGGATGATATGATAAGATTACAAACGAGGAACTCAGAGAAAGAACTAAGCAGATATCAGTGGAGAAAGAGCTCAGGAAGAAACGCTGGCGATGGATAGGACACACACTGAGAAGACCGACCGGAAGCATTGCAAGACATACACAGTTTTAAAACACACAGGGATAGAGGAGTTGGGGAAGACCTAGACATACGTGGAGACGAGCGATGGAAACTGATATTAACAAGATAATTAAAACATGGAAGGAATTGGAAGTGCTAGCAGGAGAGAGGAAGATCTGGAAGAAGTTTGTTGAAGACCTATGCTCTGTTGGAAGTTCAAAGGTGAAGACGTAGTGAATTTGTTGAACATGCACGTCATTATTTAAAAAAAATACATTACCAGAGTTTACAGCCACTATTTGATACCAAGAAAATATAACAGATGTGCGCAAACGCACTTCAACCGAAGTTGCACTAGTTTGTGGATTGCACGTTTGATGATTGTTATCAAGTAAATAACGCGGTACAGTTGTATGGGCTTGCCACGATAACATATCACCTGAAATGAAAACATTATTTACAAGTGTTCAAAAATAATGTTAACTATTTCTTCTTCCTAACAACATCATATACAGAATTTTACTAATTATCACATGAAATTATTCTAAGAATTTTTCCAGTTAATTTGTCATGTTTTCTGACGATTACATAAGTTAATTTGCTTTTTTTTCTTAACGCCTGTGTGTTGCAGGACCCACAAGGAGAGGAAAGAATAGTAACACTGCCACCTACAAGGCATGCCGTAATAGATGACTGAGGTAGAGGACCTAGGGAAGCCATCCTAGTAAATAAAGAGTTGAAGAAATCGTATGTGCCGGTCTACTTGTAGGCGCATAACTGTCGAACTTTGTGCCGGTCTACTTGTAGGCGCATAACTGTCGAACTTTGTGCCGGTCTACTTGTAGGCACATAACTGACGAACTTTGTGCTTGTCTACTTGTAGGCACATAACTGGCGAACTTTGTGCCGGTCTACTTGTAGGCACATAACTGGCGAACTTTGTGTCGGTCTACTTGTAGGCGCATAACTGACGAACTTTGTGCCGGTCTACTTGTAGGCACATAACTGACGAACTTTGTGCCGGTCTACTTGTAGGCACATAACTGACGAACTTTGTGCCGGTCTACTTGTAGGCACATAACTGGCGAACTTTGTGCTTGTCTACTTGTAGGCACATAACTGACGAACTTTGTGCTTGTCTACTTGTAGGCACATAACTGGCGAACTTTGTGCCGGTCTACTTGTAGGCACATAACTGGCGAACTTTGTGTCGGTCTACTTGTAGGCGCATAACTGACGAACTTTGTGCCGGTCTACTTGTAGGCTCATAACTGACGAACGTTGTACCGGTCTACTTGTAGGCGCATAACTGACGAACTTTGTGTCGGTCTACTTGTAGGCGCATAACTGACGAACTTTGTACCGGTCTACTTGTAGGCGCATAACTGACGAACTTTGTGCCGGTCTACTTGTAGGCTCATAACTGACGAACTTTGTACCGGTCTACTTGTAGGCGAATAACTGACGAACTTTGTGTCGGTCTACTTGTAGGCGCATAACTGACGAACTTTGTACCGGTCTACTTGTAGGCGCATAACTGACGAACTTTGTACCGGTCTACTTGTAGGCGCATAACTGACGAACTTTGTACCGGTCTACTTGTAGACGCATAACTGACGAACTTTGTACCGGTCTACTTGTAGGCGCATAACTGTCATTTATATTTATTTTTCTAACGAATTTTTTCACGGGTCTTTTCAAGCCTGAAAGAGAAGATGGAGATATGTTCGACATAACTTACGGAGAAATGATCAACGAATATCAAAGCAGGCATTGAAGTGGGATGCAAGGGTTCAAGAAAGAGAGGTCGACCTAAGGTGACCCTGAAACAAACTTTGCTGAGAGAGGCAAGAAATAACGGTCTCAGTTCCATGGAGGAGATTGAGCGAGTTGCCCAGAATAGAGTGGTATGAAGAAATTACTTGCATGCCTTATGTAACGTACAACGGTACGAGAGGATTACTAAGGGTTCTAGTATGTGCTCAACTTGAACATGGGACCTACGTTTTATCGTCCGTCTCCGATAGGACTATGAACTCGCTTTCACATGTAATACAATGATATGAGAAACCTCTGGAAATATGTCGTGATGGCGAACCGAGTACCTATGTCATGAGAGGCGAGCAACTAACCACTATGCTACACGGAGCCCTGGATTAATTAGTGTCATATGGAATTTTAAAACAACAGCAGCTAACCACTATGCTACATGGAGCCCTGGATTAATTAGTATCATATGGAATTTTAAAACAACATCAGCTAACCACTATGCTACACGGAGCCCTGGATTAATTAGTATCATATGGAATTTTAAAACAACAGCAGCTAACCACTATGCTACAGGGAGCCCTGGATTAATTAGTATCATATGGAATTTTAAAACAACAGCAGCTAACCACTATGCTACACGGAGCCCTGGATTAATTAGTGTCATATGGAATTTTAAAACAACAGCAGCTAACCACTATGCTACATGGAGCCCTGGATTAATTAGTATCATATGGAATTTTAAAACAACAGCAGCTAACCACTATGCTACATGGAGCCCTGGATTAATTAGTATCATATGGAATTTTAAAACAACATCAGCTAACCACTATGCTACACGGAGCCCTGGATTAATTAGTGTCATATGGAATTTTAAAACAACAGCAGCTAACCACTATGCTACATGGAGCCCTGGATTAATTAGTGTCATATGGAATTTTAAAACAACAGCAGCTAACCACTATGCTACATGGAGCCCTGGATTAATTAGTATCATATGGAATTTTAAAACAACATCAGCTAACCACTATGCTACATGGAGCCCTGGATTAATTAGTGTCATATGGAATTTTAAAACAACAGCAGCTAACCACTATGCTACATGGAGCCCTGGATTAATTAGTATCAAATGGAATTTTAAAACAACAGCAGCTAACCACTATGCTACACGGAGCCCTGGATTAATTAGTATCAAATGGAATTTTAAAACAACAGCAGCTAACCACTATGCTACATGGAGCCCTGGATTAATTAGTATCATATGGAATTTTAAAACAACAGCAGCTAACCACTATGCTACATGGAGCCCTGGATTAATTAGTATCATATGGAATTTTAAAACAACAGCAGCTAACCACTATGCTACACGGAGCCCTGGATTAATTAGTGTCATATGGAATTTTAAAACAACAGCATCTAACCACTATGCTACACGGAGCCCTGGATTAATTAGTATCAAATGGAATTTTAAAACAACAGCAGCTAACCACTATGCTACATGGAGCCCCGGATTAAATTAGTATCATATGGAATTTTAAAACAACAGCATCTAACCACTATGCTACATGGAGCCCTGGATTAATTAGTATCATATGGAATTTTAAAACAACATCAGCTAACCACTATGCTACACGGAGCCCTGGATTAATTAGTGTCATATGGAATTTTAAAACAACAGCAGCTAACCACTATGCTACACGGAGCCCTGGATTAATTAGTATCATATGGAATTTTAAAACAACAGCAGCTAACCACTATGCTACATGGAGCCTGGATTAATTAGTATCATATGGAATTTTAAAACAACATCAGCTAACCACTATGCTACACGGAGCCCTGGATTAATTAGTATCATATGGAATTTTAAAACAACAGCATCTAACCACTATGCTACATGGAGCCCTGGATTAATTAGTATCATATGGAATTTTAAAACAACAGCAGCTAACCACTATGCTACATGGAGCCCTGGATTAATTAGTATCATATGGAATTTTAAAACAACAGCAGCTAACCACTATGCTACATGGAGCCCTGGATTAATTAGTATCATATGGAATTTTAAAACAACATCAGCTAACCACTATGCTACATGGAGCCCTGGATTAATTAGTGTCATATGGAATTTTAAAACAACAGCATCTAACCACTATGCTACATGGAGCCCTGGATTAATTAGTATCATATGGAATTTTAAAACAACATCAGCTAACCACTATGCTACATGGAGCCCTGGATTAATTAGTATCATATGGAATTTTAAAACAACAGCAGCTAACCACTATGCTACACGGAGCCCTGGATTAATTAGTGTCATATGGAATTTTAAAACAACAGCAGCTAACCACTATGCTACATGGAGCCCTGGATTAATTAGTATCATATGGAATTTTAAAACAACAGCATCTAACCACTATGCTACATGGAGCCCTGGATTAATTAGTATCATATGGAATTTTAAAACAACAGCAGCTAACCACTATGCTACATGGAGCCCTGGATTAATTAGTGTCATATGGAATTTTAAAACAACAGCAGCTAACCACTATGCTACATGGAGCCCTGGATTAATTAGTGTCATATGGAATTTTAAAACAACAGCAGCTAACCACTATGCTACATGGAGCCTGGATTAATTAGTGTCATATGGAATTTTAAAACAACAGCAGCTAACCACTATGCTACATGGAGCCCTGGATTAATTAGTGTCATATGGAATTTTAAAACAACAGCAGCTAACCACTATGCTACATGGAGCCCTGGATTAATTAGTATCAAATGGAATTTTAAAACAACAGCATCTAACCACTATGCTACACGGAGCCCTGGATTAATTAGTATCATATGGAATTTTAAAACAACAGCAGCTAACCACTATGCTACATGGAGCCCTGGATTAATTAGTGTCATATGGAATTTTAAAACAACAGCAGCTAACCACTATGCTACATGGAGCCCTGGATTAATTAGTATCATATGGAATTTTAAAACAACAGCAGCTAACCACTATGCTACACGGAGCCCTGGATTAATTAGTGTCATATGGAATTTTAAAACAACATCAGCTAACCACTATGCTACATGGAGCCCTGGATTAATTAGTATCATATGGAATTTTAAAACAACAGCAGCTAACCACTATGCTACATGGAGCCCTGGATTAATTAGTATCATATGGAATTTTAAAACAACAGCATCTAACCACTATGCTACACGGAGCCCTGGATTAATTAGTATCATATGGAATTTTAAAACAACAGCAGCTAACCACTATGCTACATGGAGCCCTGGATTAATTAGTATCATATGGAATTTTAAAACAACAGCATCTAACCACTATGCTACACGGAGCCCTGGATTAATTAGTATCAAATGGAATTTTAAAACAACAGCAGCTAACCACTATGCTACATGGAGCCCTGGATTAATTAGTATCATATGGAATTTTAAAACAACAGCAGCTAACCACTATGCTACACGGAGCCCTGGATTAATTAGTGTCATATGGAATTTTAAAACAACAGCAGCTAACCACTATGCTACACGGAGTCCTGGATTAATTAGTGTCATATGGAATTTTAAAACAACAGCAGCTAACCACTATGCTACACGGAGCCCTGGATTAATTAGTATCAAATGGAATTTTAAAACAACAGCAGCTAACCACTATGCTACATGGAGCCCTGGATTAATTAGTATCATATGGAATTTTAAAACAACAGCAGCTAACCACTATGCTACACGGAGCCCTGGATTAATTAGTGTCATATGGAATTTTAAAACAACAGCAGCTAACCACTATGCTACACGGAGCCCTGGATTAATTAGTGTCATATGGAATTTTAAAACAACATCAGCTAACCACTATGCTACACGGAGCCCTGGATTAATTAGTGTCATATGGAATTTTAAAACAACAGCAGCTAACCACTATGCTACACGGAGCCCTGGATTAATTAGTATCATATGGAATTTTAAAACAACATCAGCTAACCACTATGCTACACGGAGCCCTGGATTAATTAGTGTCATATGGAATTTTAAAACAACAGCAGCTAACCACTATGCTACATGGAGCCCTGGATTAATTAGTATCATATGGAATTTTAAAACAACATCAGCTAACCTCTATGCTACATGGAGCCCTGGATTAATTAGTGTCATATGGAATTTTAAAACAACAGCAGCTAACCACTATGCTACATGGAGCCCTGGATTAATTAGTATCATATGGAATTTTAAAACAACAGCAGCTAACCACTATGCTACATGGAGCCCTGGATTAATTAGTATCATATGGAATTTTAAAACAACATCAGCTAACCACTATGCTACACGGAGCCCTGGATTAATTAGTGTCATATGGAATTTTAAAACAACAGCAGCTAACCACTATGCTACATGGAGCCCTGGATTAATTAGTATCATATGGAATTTTAAAACAACATCAGCTAACCTCTATGCTACATGGAGCCCTGGATTAATTAGTGTCATATGGAATTTTAAAACAACAGCAGCTAACCACTATGCTACATGGAGCCCTGGATTAATTAGTATCATATGGAATTTTAAAACAACAGCAGCTAACCACTATGCTACATGGAGCCCTGGATTAATTAGTATCATATGGAATTTTAAAACAACATCAGCTAACCACTATGCTACACGGAGCCCTGGATTAATTAGTGTCATATGGAATTTTAAAACAACAGCAGCTAACCACTATGCTACATGGAGCCCTGGATTAATTAGTATCATATGGAATTTTAAAACAACAGCAGCTAACCACTATGCTACATGGAGCCCTGGATTAATTAGTATCATATGGAATTTTAAAACAACAGCAGCTAACCACTATGCTACATGGAGCCCTGGATTAATTAGTGTCATATGGAATTTTAAAACAACAGCAGCTAACCACTATGCTACATGGAGCCCTGGATTAATTAGTATCATATGGAATTTTAAAACAACAGCAGCTAACCACTATGCTACATGGAGCCCTGGATTAATTAGTATCATATGGAATTTTAAAACAACAGCAGCTAACCACTATGCTACACGGAGCCCTGGATTAATTAGTGTCATATGGAATTTTAAAACAACAGCATCTAACCACTATGCTACACGGAGCCCTGGATTAATTAGTATCAAATGGAATTTTAAAACAACAGCAGCTAACCACTATGCTACATGGAGCCCTGGATTAATTAGTGTCATATGGAATTTTAAAACAACAGCAGCTAACCACTATGCTACATGGAGCCCTGGATTAATTAGTATCATATGGAATTTTAAAACAACAGCAGCTAACCACTATGCTACATGGAGCCCTGGATTAATTAGTGTCATATGGAATTTTAAAACAACAGCAGCTAACCACTATGCTACATGGAGCCCTGGATTAATTAGTATCATATGGAATTTTAAAACAACATCAGCTAACCACTATGCTACATGGAGCCCTGGATTAATTAGTATCATATGGAATTTTAAAACAACATCAGCTAACCACTATGCTACACGGAGCCCTGGATTAATTAGTGTCATATGGAATTTTAAAACAACATCAGCTAACCACTATGCTACATGGAGCCCTGGATTAATTAGTATCATATGGAATTTTAAAACAACATGATTAAACGAAATTGCAACTACAATTGTAATTGTGAATTGAAAGATTTTTTTTTTTTTTTAAAAACAACAGCAAATCTGTGTGTTCATTGTATTATGGTAGAGCGTCTTTAAGAAAGGGAGTAAACGTAATATAGGGCGACATTTCTTCACTAATCTTAAGATGAGAATGATGTATGCGTGTTTGTTTTATGTATATACCAGTGTGTATGTACGTTGTTTCGCCTCAAATGTACAAACACAATAATTGGTTATTGGTTATTAGTTACTAAACTGACGTTATTGCACTCCGGGCAGACCCATAGGTGCTCATTCTCCCCCAACAGATATCGAATAGTATGCATACTGATGGTTCCCGTGGCTCGCTGATTAAACACAACTCTCACTCTGCCTCTCAGACATCCAGTTCGACTTGTACAAAGGTTAACTCCAAACTGTCTAAATCGCTTGAGCGTATTGCAAGTGCTTGTGCAAACATTGTTTGATTGAAACATACCTGATTGTTCTGTGTCTAGCAAAACGAAGCGGTTGTGAGAAACTTCTCAATTCGTGAACTGTAGCTGAGATCTTCCTGTATAAGAAAGAGATCGGAGCACACATGGTTACTCACCGAAGTGCAATGATGATGGTTCAATCAATCAATCATATTTTGTGGTGGAGATGTGTGTGGTATTTTCTTGGAACGATAAGACCGATATATTGGCCACCATTGATCTAGTGAGAAAGCCAGACAGGCCGAAATATAGACGAACACTCAAGGTAACGGAAAATGTGACGCCCTGAACAGACCTGGAGACGGAGTCTTCTTGGGGAACTGAACGATGTTGGACTATCCTGGGACGGATTTAAGAAAACGGCCAAATACCGAGAAAAGTAGTGGACAACTGTTGATGCCCTATGCTCCACGAAAAGCGAACAAGAAATAAGTCACACTGTTGCTGTACAACTCGAGAACAACCTAAGATAAACGTGTTTTTAGTTTTCAAATCCCCCATGAGGCAATTACCTTGTAGAGGTGGGTGGGAGGAGTGAGAGGGGGTGAGCTTGCGGTTTTCAAGGACCTGGAGAGATATGCCCAAGCCGGACAGGTCAAAGTAGAGAGGTCAGACTAAATCTATCCTTCTGGTCCACCAGGTTGGGGGTTGTGCGATGGGATAACTACTCCTCCATTTAACCAGTAACTTTGAAATATTTCAGTAAGACCGTGCTCCACTCATGGAAGATATGCACTGTGATGGCGAACCGAGTTCACTTGTTCTCATTTATGGGTTTTTACAAATCCATAAATGAGAACAAGGAAGGCGATTGAAGAGAGGTCGATCCTGGATGGCCGAGGCAGAGGATGTTATTAAACAGGTCTGTACTCTAGATGAGATGAGGAACGGTGGCGAATGGATGCCTATATCAGAGGATATGACTGCTTACTCCAGGGTTATCAGCACACTTGGACGCCCCTTTAGAATGGGCCCCGGGAGTCGTCAATGCGGAAATTCTTGCACTCGTGGATCAGCACTCTCACCTAGACGATATCATTATCTACACCGATGGCTCTGTCAAGCGTGACACCAGATCATCGTGGGCTTACTCAGCACAACGAAACGGTCGCACACTTCATGAGGACTGCGGGGATTTTGAGACAACGACATAGAGCATGACTATGAAGATCACCGCTGCCTCCAGGGCTCTGTCATGGGTGGCTGAGCAACAGGTTGCCCATACGATCATCATATCAGACTCGATGAATATGCTTCAACTGATTGAATCTGGAAGTATGCGTGTGGAATGGGTGGACATCATTCGGAGATCACATCTCAAGAAAAGGACTTGGCTGTACACGCCTGGACATGCTGGAGTGCGGGGTAACGAGCGTGCTGACTCTCTTGCAAACAGTGCCCTGACTCAAGTGGGCAGAAGCATGGACAGAGCCGATATCATCAATGCGGTACGCTCTCAATTGTGTGAAATGGGCGGGTCTCAGACACTGGAACGAGTTCGAGAATTAGGCGTTAAGTTTGGACATGCCAGACAGTGTCGTCTTCGTGGTAGAGAGAGAAGATATAGTAATCAACTTCTCATGGGTACTGTGAGCAAATGGACATTGGGATGGCTGCTGCAACAGAGGACAGAGCACGAATGGGAATGCCCAATGTGCCATGACGTCGATCGCATAACATAACATAACATAACCCTCCATTTACAAAAGAACGTAGTTACAGAAACCTACAACAAAGTCTTCGTGATGAACTGAAGAGTGCTCGACTATCCTGGGAGACCATCAAGAAAGTCAGTGACTGAGAAAAGTGGCCAACAACTGTTGAAGCCCTATGCTCCACGAGAAACGGAGAGGAATAAGTATGTAGTGATACATCAGTCTACATGGTTTATTATACAGAGTGTTCAACTTAAAAGCAGCCCCAGTGAAAAATAGAAATTTGCCAGGTACGCATTGCATCTCGTCTATTTACTATTTAAACCGGTTCTGACTAGCTTGTCCTACGTCACATTTGTTCATCGCCCCTTCCCGCACTACAATTACACACCATCACACAACCTGACCTATACTACGTCATAACTGAACCTTCCCATTTCCATACATATATGCCAGATTAGCTCCATTCACAGGCTGCTTTTAAGTTGAACACCCTGTATAACAGGCACTAACCAAACTGACATCCTGGACCGAAAAAGTGGTAATGGCATGGCACTACACAAAATCCGGTATTATTACAGTGGTTATCCCTCTCACAATGACAACTATATTTGCATGACGGTCCAAATCTTCCATGAGTGGAGCAAGGTCTTACTGAAATATTTCAAAGTTACTGGTTAGTCACTGGTTAGTCGCTGGTTAGATACTGGTTAGTTACTGGTTAGTTACTGGTTAGTTACTGATTAGTTACTGGTTAGTCACTGGTTAGTCACTGGTTAGTTACTTGTTAGTTACTGGTTAGTCATTGGTTAGTTACTGTCTAGATACTTGTTAGTTACTGGTTAGTTACTTGTTAGTTACTTGTTAGTTACTGGTTAGATACTAGTTGTTATGGTTAATTACTTGTTAGATACTTGTTAGAGACTGGATAGTTACTGGTTAGATACTGGTTAGATACTTGTTAGTTACTGGTTAGTTACTGGTTAGTTTTTTTGTTAAATAATGGCTAGTTACTAGTTAGTTACTGGTTAGTTACTTTTTAGATACTGGATAGCTACTGGTTAGATACTGGTTTTTTAATGGTTAGTTGCTGGTTAGTTATTGGTTAGTCACGGGTTAGTTAATGGGTAATTACTGGTTAGGTAATTGTTAGTTACTGGTTAGTAAGTGAATGGTTAATTACTGGTTAGTTAATGGTTAGTAACTGGTTAGTAACTGGTTAGTTAATGGTTCGTTACTGGTTAGTTAATGGTTAGTCACTGGTTAGACACTGGTTAGATAACCAACTGTAACATTTCAAAGTTACTGGTTAGTTAATGGTTAGTCACTGGTTAGACACTGGTTAGAAAACCAACTGTAACATTTCAAAGTTACTGGTTAGTTAATGGTTAGTCACTGGATAGACACTGGTTAGATAACCAACTGTAACATTTCAAAGTCACTGATTAGTTAATGGTTAGTCACTAGTTAGACACTGGTTAGATAACCAACTGTAACATTTAAAAGTCACTGGTTAGACACTGGTTATATAACCAACTGTAACATTTCAAAGTCACTGGTTAGTTAATGGTTAGTCACTAGTTAGACACTGGTTAGATAACCAACTGTAACATTTCAAAGTCACTGGTAAGTTAATGGTTAGTCACTGGTTATACACTGGTTAGATAACCAACTGTAACATTTCAAAGTCACTGGTTAGACACTGGTTAGATAACCAACTGTAACATTTCAAAGTCACTGGTTAGTTAATGGTTAGTCACTGGTTAGACACTGGTTAGATAACCAACTGTAACATTTCAAAGTTACTGGTTAGTTAATGGTTAGTCACTGGTTAGACACTGGTTAGATAACCAATTGTAACATTTCAAAGTCACTGGTTAGTTAATGGTTAATCACTAGTTAGACACTGGTTAGATAACCAACTGTAACATTTCAAAGTCACTGGTAAGTTAATGGTTAGTCACTGGTTATACACTGGTTAGATAACCAACTGTAACATTTAAAAGTCACTGGTTAGACACTGGTTAGATAACCAACTGTAACATTTCAAAGTCACTGGTTAGTTAATGGTTAGTCACTGGTTAGACATTAGTTATATAACCAACTGCAATATTTCAAAGTCACTGGTTAGACACTGGTTATATAACCAACTTTAACATTTCAAAGTTACTGGTTAGTTAATGGTTAGTCACTGATTAGACACTGGTTAGAAAACCAACTGTAACATTTCAAAGTTACTGGTTAGTTAATGGTTAGTCACTGGATAGACACTGGTTATATAACCAACTGTAACATTTCAAAGTTACTGGTTAGTTAATGGTTAGTCACTGGTTAGACACTGATTAGAAAACCAAATGTAACATTTCAAAGTTACTGGTTAGTTAATGGTTAGTCACTGGATAGACACTGGTTAGATAACCAACTGTAACATTTCAAAGTCACTGATTAGTTAATGGTTAGTCACTAGTTAGACACTGGTTAGATAACCAACTGTAACATTTAAAAGTCACTGGTTAGACACTGGTTATGTAACCAACTGTAACATTTCAAAGTCACTGGTTAGTTAATGGTTAGTCACTAGTTAGACACTGGTTAGATAACCAACTGTAACATTTCAAAGTCACTGGTAAGTTAATGGTTAGTCACTGGTTATACACTGGTTAGATAACCAAATGTAACATTTAAAAGTCACTGGTTAGACACTGGTTAGAAAACCAACTGTAACATTTCAAAGTTACTGGTTAGTTAATGGTTAGTCACTGGATAGACACTGGTTAGATAACCAACTGTAACATTTCAAAGTCACTGATTAGTTAATGGTTAGTCACTAGTTAGACACTGGTTAGATAACCAACTGTAACATTTAAAAGTCACTGGTTAGACACTGGTTATGTAACCAACTGTAACATTTCAAAGTCACTGGTTAGTTAATGGTTAGTCACTAGTTAGACACTGGTTAGATAACCAACTGTAACATTTCAAAGTCACTGGTAAGTTAATGGTTAGTCACTGGTTATACACTGGTTAGATAACCAACTGTAACATTTAAAAGTCACTGGTTAGACACTGGTTAGATAACCAACTGTAACATTTCAAAGTCACAGGTTAGTTAATGGTTAGTCACTGGTTAGACACTGGTTAGATAACCAACTGTAACATTTCAAAGTTACTGGTTAGTTAATGGTTAGTCACTGGTTAGACACTGGTTAGATAACCAATTGTAACATTTCAAAGTCACTGGTTAGTTAATGGTTAGTCACTAGTTAGACACTGGTTAGATAACCAACTGTAACATTTCAAAGTCACTGGTAAGTTAATGGTTAGTCACTGGTTATACACTGGTTAGATAACCAACTGTAACATTTAAAAGTCACTGGTTAGACACTGGTTAGATAACCAACTGTAACATTTCAAAGTCACTGGTTAGTTAATGGTTAGTCACTGGTTAGACATTGGTTATATAACCAACTGCAATATTTCAAAGTCACTGGTTAGACACTGGTTATATAACCAACTTTAACATTTCAAAGTTACTGGTAAGTTAATGGTTAGTCACTAGTTAGACACTGGTTATATAACCAACTGTAACATTTCAAAGTCACTGGTTAGTTAATGGTTAGTTAATGGTTCGTTACTGGTTTGTTAATTGTTAGTCACTGGTTAGACACTGGTTAGATAACCAACTGTAACATTTCAAAGTCACTGGTTAGTTAATGGTTAGTCACTGGTTAGACACTGGTTAGATAACCAACTGTAATATTTCAAAGTCACTGGTTAGTTAATGGTTAGTCACTGGCTAGACACTGGTTATATAACCAACTGTAACATTTCGAAGTTACTGGTTAGTTAATGGTTAGTCACTGGTTAGATTACTGGTTATATAACCAACTGTAACATTTCAAAGTTACTGGTTAGTTAATGGTTAGTCACTGGTTAGACAATGGTTATATAACCAACTGTAACATTTCAAAGTTACTGGTTAGTTAATCGTTAGTTACTGTTTAGACACTGGTTATATAACCAACTGTAACATTTCAACGTTACTGGTTAGTTAATGATTAGTCACTGGTTAGACACTGGTTATATAACCAACTGTAACATTTCAAAGTTACTGGTAAGAAAAGAAAAACAAATGCTCGTTACCACCTGTAATACTGCTTTTCTTACTGCGGTGTAGAACAGGTGGGACCAGAGCCTGAAGGATTTAATAGGCGCTTGTTGTGTTATATCCGTGTTTATGTACTGTTTTCTTGATATTGTCTATGAATCTTTTTCTTGGTCTTCCCTTAGCTCTAGTACCCGATCTCTTTTTATTATATACTGTTATTGGTGGTTGGTTGTATTTCATTCTCATTAAATGTCCAAACCTCAGCATTTGTTGTCTTTCGATGTATTCGGTGCATGATGTCCACTTTGCGTCTGATGTCCTCATTTCGTAGTCTGTCTATCCAGGTGATTCCCACTGCCTTCCTCAAGCATTTCATTTCACACGTGGTGAGCTTTCTGTGATGTGTTGCTGTAAGAGACCAAGTTTGGCACTGGTAACAAAGTGTTGGTAGGAAAATACTTTTTATCATCTGTCTTTTCACTTCCATCTTGATATTTGGGTGTTGTAGTAATGGTGCCAGCTGGTAGGTCACTGCATTTGCTTTTGACACATTATCTCTATTTTCTATCGAGTTTTCCGTTTGTGTGGAAATCCTTCATAACTATTTGAATTCAGAAACTTGCTTTACTCTGGTGTTATCTATTTGTATGTTTGCTTGGCTTGGTGTTCTGCTGATTTTCATGGTCTCGGTCTTTTATTTGTTGATGATTTTCATGTTGTACTTTCTACATGCTATTAGGAAGGAATTCATGTGATGTTGTAGTTGATCTTCATCTTCATAGATTAAACTGGTCGTCTACAAAAAGTGATTCGTTGATTTTGGTTATTTAATTGGTCGCAGTGATCATTGTCTATGTCAATAAGGTCTTTTCTGCACTGTGTCTCTCTCACTATTTTGTCTATATATATATATATATATGTTAAAGAGAAGAGGTGAGAGCACAATAGAAGTTATAGGTCAGAGCGTAAAAGTTGACTAATGTAGAATTATATTACTGCATTTCTATGATAATTATAACCTAACATTTAAACAAACAAAATATTATATGTACATAGAAGATGTGTAAACGAAATTAACTGAAAGACATTTGAGATCAATGTATTTAATAATAATTCATCTTGTACCATTATACGTTACATAGGGCTTGCAAGTAATTTCTCCATATCGCTCTACCCTGTGCAACTCGCTCAATCTCCTCCATGCAACTGAGACCGATATTTCTTGCCTCTTTCAGCAAAGTTCGTTTCAGGGTCTCCTTGGTCGTCTTCTTTTCTTGAAAACTTTGCATCCCACTTCAATGCCTGCTTTGATATTCGTTGATCATTTCTTCTCAAGGTGTGTCCAACATATCTTCATCTTCTCTTTCTTATAACAGTTGTCACTAGTGGTTGACCAGACAGTTGTCACTAGTGGTTGACCAGACAGTTGTCACTAGTCGTTGACCAGACAGTTGTCACTAGTGGCTGACCAATGTATCTAATACGCTTTTTGGGTTTTTTTTGCTTTAATTATTGTAATTGTTTCTTTTGTAATTTATTTTTACTTTTGCCTGCTATGAATTCAGACGTAGTCACGTGAAGACTTGCTTTTCTCATTAGTGTTCCTTACCATTTAGGCGAGCCTTGTTTCGACTTCTGTGGTACTTGTAATTTAGATTCTCAATTAAAGGGTCAGGAAAACTGTAGTCCAACCGCGTATCGTTTGCCACAGCCAACTATAAACTCATACCACCAGCGGACTCACGTAAAAATTATAGGAAATAAGACTCCAATCGTCG
Organism: Arion vulgaris; assembly: GCA_020796225.1. Taxonomy (NCBI): domain Eukaryota; kingdom Metazoa; phylum Mollusca; class Gastropoda; order Stylommatophora; family Arionidae; genus Arion; species Arion vulgaris. The sequence continues at coordinate 54,769,943 of CM036755.1, read as the reverse complement.
CGTAACCTCGCATTTCAGTATTGTTGTATATAGACGAATTCATTTTAAAATCAACACAATATGCTAAATCAAGGTTATATTATCTAACAAGTCAAGTTTAACAATAAGGAGTTTCAATAAGCGGGAGCTGGATTTGAAGATTGGTGTGGCAAGAAAAGAACAGTACAATAGGTATACGAATAGGCTCATCAATCAAAACACAGTTATTCAACCGGAAAATCATGAAAATAATTTATTTTTAAATATATGTTATTAATTTCTTCTATAAGGAGCCACCGACCCATAGAACGCCAGGACGCCCACCAAATGCTTCTGAATTCACTACAGCCCCCCACACCATAGAAGGCTTCAGCGCCCACTGGGAGGGGGGAGGCAGTACCGCCCACTTTGGAAACCTATGATCTAGATAATAATGTTTTACCTTGACCAATAGCTTGCCATAGAATAGTAAGAACATAGAAGGCTTGAATCAAGTAAACCATCATTATAGAAACTTGATTTCACAAACTTCTATCACATCTCGATCCACTGGTCGCTGTAGAAACAAATAAGTGTTGTTAAACTTTCTTGACTTTATCCGTACTACAAGACATCATGTTTACATTTTTAGAAACGAATAAAGATTGAAATCGCCCTAGTAGTTACCATAGTATGGCCCACATTAGGGTTGTAAAGAATAGAACCACTGTTACCTGCCACGCATGTTCGTAAGAGGCGAATAAGGAGGTGGGAATGTGGGGCTAGCTACCCCACCCTGTTAAAAAAAACTAGATAGCTACAGAAACCAGGAAAATTCATTGCTCGCCAACCGAGGAAGAAGAAGAACTCTGCAGGGTTCTTCATGACAAGAAAATGTGGAGATAGTAGAGAGATCTGGAAGGGATGGACGTGAATAGGCGAGCTTGGAAGTCCTTGGTTGCGGACCTATGCCTACCTAGGGGCGATGAAGAAGAAAAATAAAGATTGAAATATGATGTAAATGCGTGTAAAGACATGAAGAAGAAAAATAAAGATTGAAATATGATGTAAATGTGTGTAAAGACATGAAGAAGAAAAATAAAGATTGAAATATGATGTAAATGCGTGTAAAGACATGAAGAAGAAAAATAAAGATTGAAATATGATGTAAATGAGTGTAAAGACATGAAGAAGAAAAATAAAGATTGAAATATGATGTAAATGCGTGTAAAGACATGAAGAAGAAAAATAAAAATTGAAATATGATGTAAATGTGTGTAAAGACATGAAGAAGAAAAATAAAGATTGAAATATGATGTAAATGCGTGTAAAGACATGAAGAATAAAAATAAAAATTGAAATATGATGTAAATGAGTGTAAAGACATAAAGAAGAATAATAAAGATTGAAATATGATGTCAATGTGTGTAAAGACATAAAGAAGAAAAATAAAGATTGAAACATGATGTAAATGTGTGTAAAGACATAAAGAAGAATAATAAAGATTGAAATATGATGTAAATGCGTGTAAAGACATGAAGAAGAAAAATAAAGATTGAAATATGATGTAAATGCGTCTAAAGACATGAAGAAGAAGAATAAAGATTGAAATATGATGTAAATGTGTGTAAAGACACGAAGAAGAAAAATAAAGATTGAAATATGATGTAAATGCGTGTAAAGAAATAAAGAAGAAAAATAAAGATTGAAATATGATGTAAATGCGTGTAAAGACATGAAGAAGAAAAATAAAGATTGAAATATGATGTAAATGCGTGTAAAGACATGAAGAAGAAAAATAAAAATTGAAATATGATGTAAATGTGTGTAAAGACATGAAGAAGAAAAATAAAGATTGAAATATGATGTAAATGCGTGTAAAGACATGAAGAATAAAATAAAATTGAAATATGATGTAAATGAGTGTAAAGACATAAAGAAGAATAATAAAGATTGAAATATGATGTCAATGTGTGTAAAGACATAAAGAAGAAAAATAAAGATTGAAACATGATGTAAATGTGTGTAAAGACATAAAGAAGAATAATAAAGATTGAAATATGATGTAAATGCGTGTAAAGACATGAAGAAGAAAATTAAAGATTGAAATATGATGTAAATGCGTCTAAAGACATGAAGAAGAAGAATAAAGATTGAAATATGATGTAAATGTGTGTAAAGACACGAAGAAGAAAAATAAAGATTGAAATATGATGTAAATGCGTGTAAAGAAATAAAGAAGAAAAATAAAGATTGAAATATGATGTAAATGCGTTTAAAGACATGAAGAAGAAAAATAAAGATTGAAATATGATGTAAATGCGTGTAAAGACATGAAGAAGAAAATAAAAATTGAAACATGATGTAAATGCGTGTAAAGACATAAAGAAGAAAAATAAAGATTGAAATATGATGTAAATGCGTGTAAAGACATGAAGAAGAAGGAAAATAAAGATTGAAATATGATGTAAATGCGTGTAAAGACATAAAGAAGAAAAATAAAGATTGAAATATGATGTAAATGCGTGTAAAGACATGAAGAAGAAAAATAAAGATTGAAATATGATGTAAATGCGTGTAAAGACATAAAGAAGAAAAATAAAGATTGAAATATGATGTAAATGCGTGTAAAGACATAAAGAAGAAAAATAAAGATTGAAATATGATGTAAATGCGTGTGAAGACATGAAGAAGAAAAATAAAGATTGAAATATGATGTAAATGCGTGTGAAGACATGAAGAAGAAAAATAAAGATTGAAATATGATGTAAATGCGTGTAAAGACATGAAGAAGAAAAATAAAGATTGAAATATGATGTAAATGCGTGTAAAGACATAAAGAAGAAAAATAAAGATTGAAATATGATGTAAATGCGTGTAAAGACATGAAGAAGAAAAATAAAGATTGAAATATGATGTAAATGCGTGTAAAGACATAAAGAAGAAAAATAAAGATTGAAATATGATGTAAATGCGTGTAAAGACATAAAGAAGAATAATAAAGATTGAAATATGATGTAAATGCGTGTAAAGACATGAAGAAGAAAAAGAATAAAGATTGAAATATGATGTAAATGCGTGTAAAGACATAAAGAAGAAAAATAAAGATTGAAATATGATGTAAATGCGTGTAAAGACATGAAGAAGTAAAAGAATAAAGATTGAAATATGATGTAAATGTGTGTAAAGACATAAAGAAGAAGAATAAAGATTGAAATATGATGTAAATGTGTGTAAAGACATAAAGAAGAAGAATAAAGATTGAAATATGATGTAAATGCGTGTAAAGACATAAAGAAGAAGAATAAAGATTGAAATGATGTAAATGCGTGTAAAGACATAAAGAAGAAAAATAAAGATTGAAATATGATGTAATGCGTGTAAAGACATAAAGAAGAAGAATAAAGATTGAAATATGATGTAAATGTGTGTAAAGACATAAAGAAGAAGAATAAAGATTGAAATATGATGTAAATGTGTGTAAAGACATGAAGAAGAAGAATAAAGATTGAAATATGATGTAAATGTGTGTAAAGACATAAAGAAGAAGAATAAAGATTGAAATATGATGTAAATGTGTGTAAAGACATAAAGAAGAAGAATAAAGATTGAAATATGATGTAAATGCGTGTAAAGACATAAAGACGAAAAATAAAGATTGAAATATGATGTAAATGTGTGTAAAGACATAAAGAAGAAGAATAAAGATTGAAATATGATGTAAATGCGTGTAAAGACATAAAGAAGAAAAATAAAGATTGAAATATGATGTAAATGAGTGTAAAGACATGAAGAAGAAAAATAATTATTGAAATATGATGTAAATGCGTGTAAAGACATAAAGAAGAAAAATAAATATTGAAATATGATGTAAATGCGTGTAAAGACTAAGACAAAATGTGAAAGAATTGAGAAGATATTGCTGCTGTATCTGACTTCCAGTCCATGCTTCGGAAGATCCAAAATGTTAGTTTGAAGAATGCAAGGATGTCGTCTATCGTGGCTTCCAGTCTCTAGGGAAACTCTTGAATCGTTGCCTCCGATAACATAAGGCTGGCGAGCTCATGTAAACATTTTCGGAATCCCGACCCCAACCGTCGCGTGACCTCGTATTCGAGTAATAAAAATGTTAATTGCATATCCTTTACATGACTTTGCGAATCAACCCCAGCTTTTAATGCTGTTTGTGATTTTTCTAGGCATTATTACGTTCAGTAGTTCGCCATCGCTTTCTGAACGGTGAGCCATTGTCCTTTTGTAAAACTCCACACGAAACAATTTGCAACCAATCTGTCCGCAGCGTGATTCGAACTCAGAACGTCGGGGTTAATGGACCGAGTCACTATCCCCTAAGCCACAGACGCCACCATTCGAGTAATACTGGATAAAAACAAATTTATTTTAAAAACAACACAAGATGCTAACTCAAGATTATATTATGTTACAAATGAAGTTTAACACTAAGCAATATCAGTATTATTAACATGTTAACTCAAGATTATATTATGTTACAAATGAAGTTTAACACTAAGCAATATCAGTATTATTAACACTTTTCATCAAATAAATAACCATGGACTCGTAAAATTGCAGAAAACTGTACAGTTTTCTATCAAACACTTATAAAAACCAGCCCCATTAAACAGAAATCTTGTAATGATAATAATATCAGGCCATTTTCCTGCAACTATTCGTCGAATTGTTATTTTATTGAGAACTCAGTAGCTACAGGTGTAACTATATTTTTTATATTTATATTTCCATTTTGATTTTATTGTAGAGCAGTTAAGACTTACTCGTTTCATTGTGTCTATGATGTCTGGTGTATAGTACCATCGTCTGTTTTCAGTGTGTCTTGCATTCTCTGTTTGATAAAGATCTTTTGGTGGAAACGTTGCTGCATTTTGTTAGGACTATCGTTATAACACTCTGGTACGTCCATAGGTGCTCCGATCTCCGCCGCTACAAATCTAGCAGCGTCCAGCGTCCCAACACACCAGTTCGATGTTGATTGATCAATATCTTTGCATATTTAGTATGTCGTTCTTTTCGTGCTGCATAAATATCGACACCCATTTCTCTCAATCTGATCAGCGAGTGAGATTCACAAGCCTGAACGAAATGTATCTTGCTTTTGTATTTTGATGTAAAACTATTTTACTTCTTTTCTGCATGTTTCGCCTGCAGTGTTTTGAAGCTTTCCTTTTTCTGTGATCGCCATTGGTATAGCGCTTCTGGCAGACTTTTGCGTGAGGCCTGCTTACCATGTGACCGGTGTCCCTAGCCATACATGTGATCATTCGCCATCTTCAGAGTTATTTGAAGATTAGATCCTTCTAGTGTGATCGTTACAGGATACATAAGATTAGATCCTTCTAGTGTGATCGTTACAGGATACATAAGATTAGATCCTTCTAGTGTGATCGTTACAGGATACATAAGATTAGATCCTTCTAGTGTGATCGTTACAGGATACATAAGATTAGATCCTTCTAGTGTGATCGTTACATGATACTAAGATTAGATCCTTCTAATGTGATCGTTACAGGATACCTGTGGTTCGAATCACTTGCCATGAGTCCTCTGATACGTTTGAAATCGTATAGTTTACAAGTAGCACTCAACATCTGAATAGCAGAATTAGGCGTTAACTTAGCCAGCTCGCAACAGGTACAATGATCTTACATTACTGGAAGAAACTAAGCAGCTATAGATCTGCCGAAGACTGTTTTCTATGCCTTTCCATCCAAGACACAAAACATCGTTATTTTCACAGATTCAATGTATGCCCTTCAAGCTCTAGAAGCTGGTGGACATTGTAAATCGAACTCTCCCATATCGCCCTAGATATTGACAGACTTAATACATCACATGACATCAAAATAACTACGCACGGGATCCCTGGACATTCAAACAGACCTGGAAATGACATGGCAGATAGGCTAGCCAAGAAAGGGTCAACACAGGAACAACCAATCACAGCAACAACTCTCCATACAGCAAAGCAAATCCTAATGACAACAAATAAAGACATTTGGCTGAACAGATGGGACATGTGAAACACAGGAAGAGAGGTGTACAGCCATATGGCCAGCCCTAATCTTAATGACAACATCAACCACCTTATAAGAAGAGATCAGAGCACCATTTTTAGACTCCGAACCCAAACATAACACTTAATAATCACTTGAACATAATTCATCCACAACACACTCCAGAGTGCCAACTGTGCACATCATCATGAAACCGTTCACCACCACCTCTTCAAGTGTCAATCACTAGATGACATCAGAAAGACCTTCCTTCCTCCAAGGCCAGATAAATGGAGCACATTATACAGAACAAAAGAACAACTTACAAACACATGCAGATACCACTACATAGCATTGGGTCGAAGGGAAAAGTTCAAGTGCCGCTGAATCATTGAAGAAGATAGGTCTGCCCGTTGTACTGTGTAGTTGGGCTTTTTACCAATAATCAATAACTAATTTAAAACTTATTGTCTTCATGTTTAAGAGCCTTCGTTTTTTCCTTGGCAACATATGGTAGTGACCAGTGGCGGCTCGTGATCATTTTTGCTGGTGGGGCCAGACATTTTATTTCCGGATAAATCATGGTTTTGGGTTGCTATATTTTAATTTATAAAATAATAAAACACGTTATACATTATTTTTGGTGGGGCCAGGCCCCACTGTCCCTTAATGACGAGCCGCCACTGGTTGTGACACATGGACAATTGACAAAGCGACAGAGAAGATCATTAATTCCTTTGAATGCAAATGTTACAGTGAGTACTTAGAATGTCATGGACAGAGAAAAGAACAAATGCTTCTGCTCTGCAACAGATTTATATTAAAGATAGGCGGTTATTAAAGAACATAAAATCAAGGAAAATTAAATATTTTGGACACATCAAACGATATGAATGCCTAGATAAGACAATTTTGGAGGGAATTGTGCCTGGAAGAAGAACGAAACCTAGAAGACGATGGTTGCAAGATGTCATTGACGATATGAGAAATGACTGCTGTTGACGCCAGATAGCGTGCATATACAGAGAGTTGTTCAGGACTGCTGTCATGGAAGCAAGGTTCCGGAAGGGACAAGCTACTTGATGATGATGATGAGTCTTACATTCAGGGTGGTACCGTGCTATGATGCAAAGAGGCAGCCGCATCAGGCGGCACCAAAAGGAGGGCCGACAACATAAGAAGTGAAATTAAAATCACATTTGAAGGTTATTTTAAAGAAAAACATTTCAGGGCGGCATTTCGAAGATGTGCATCATGCTGAGAAAATATACCGCACGGTCCTGCTTACATTGCTGGGAGAAACTATGCAACTGTCCGTTGTACTTTGAAGTCGGGATATCTACCAATAATCAATAATCAATTTACAACTTAAATTCTTATAATAAACAAACCCCGTGCTTCGATAATTCACCATCAGTGCACAATGTTTCTGCAGTTACTCCATTTAGAGATATTGATCTCTCGGAACATCAGGACAGAAGATGAGAGGAAGTACACACAAATGATGGATAGAAAATTAGTCACGACAGAGAGTAAGTGTCTATGCAGAATGTTAGAGGTATCATGAAGAAGCCGTTTGAGAAATGAAGACATCAGGAAAAAGTGGGTACAAAATCAGTACTGAACTTTATCAAGAAACAACTAATGAAATGGTTCGGCCACATAAGCAGATTACCAACAGACAGTGCACATCAAAGAGCAATGCTACTCCCATACAGTGGATACAAAGCACAAGGCTGTCCACGCAAAAGATGGGACTCAGAAATAATAGAGGAGGTGAAAAACACTATTTATCAAGTGCACATAAAAACCTGTTCTAGAAATCTAATATTATCCTGACGCTGTGAGGCAAACCAGGATTATATAAAGAGAAAGGAAATAAGATGAGAGGAATACCACAAAAACGATGGTATAACAGAATCATGTCCAAAAATATATATATAATCACCAAGCTACTAGAACAACGCAAGACAACAGAAAACCACGACGCTGTGCAACGACTCAGTAGCAATATGGCAACAAACGAAGAAGAAGAAGATGTACGTGATTAGCATCATATATTACTTCTTACATCAGATAGAAGATTATTGTTTGGGGAAAACATCATCGAAGACCATCATCTACGCAGGACTTTACAGTCTCCATTGTTTGTACATCCGTTTGTCAAGCATTTCTGCGGTAAATACCCATAAAGTGATTACGTGGTATTGACGTACTAAATGCTTAGATTAATCCATGGATACCAAATTGTTTACTATTGGTGTCAAAGATGGCGTAGGAGAAACCAGCTTTCACTGTATAAGTGTTCAAAGTTATCTTCTTCTTCTTTTGTCGTCACACTGCTACCGGGTTGTTGCCCAGTGTCGTGGTTTTCTGTTTTTGTCTTGCGCTGTTCTGGTGGCTTGTGTGATTGTTATTTTTGATCTTTGACAGGATTCTACTATGCCGTCTAACCATCTTTTCGTGGTCTTCCTTGCCTTCTTTCCTGATGTTATGTTGTAGAAGACTGAATACTGTGGAGGTTGCATTCTTATTAAGTGGCCAAACCACTACATTCTTTGTTTCTCAATGTAATTCAAGCAAGGTTCTGTGCCAACTTTCTTTTTTATGCTGATGTTGGTGACTGTTTTTTGCTGGTGTTGTTGGTAGCTTTTTCGCAGGCAGCGCATTTCACATGTAGTTATTGTTTGTGACTGCACTTTGCTCATTGCTCATGTTTGACTCTGGTAACACAAAGTAGGTATGAAAGTGCTGTGGATCCTTTGTTGCTTAGCTGTCAGTGAATTGGGCGGGGAGTATGCGGTAACAAAGTGTATTGAAAATAAGGTCCTCGATAATGCAAAGTATAGCTAAGAAAATCACGAAATTGAACAAAAAGGCAGATTCAGTTATCAGTTATATGAGGACTATCATCATAGCACTCCGGACATGTCCATAGGTGCTCCGATCTCCGCCTCAGCAAATCCAGCAGCGTACAGCGACCCAACACGCCAGTTTGATGTTGATTAATCAATCTCTTTGCATATTTAGTATGTCGTTCTTTACGGGCTTCACCAATATTGACACCCATCTCTTTCAATCTGGTCAGCGAGTAGGATTCACAGACCTGAAGCTCCTCTGTTCGGAAAGACTCTCTCAATGCGTGAAGAATGTAATTTCGATCCATTGCAGCTTCCTCTGATATTGTTGCCAAGCCAGCCAATCTATCAGCTCGTTCATTACCCCTAACTCCTGCGCGCCCAGAGACAAAAATGAAGGTTATTTCTCTGATCATTGTTTGTACCAGTACCTCCGCCCAGTTGCGTCTCACCATTCCTGATTCGACTTTACGAATCATGCTCATGGAGTCACTGATTACCATCCACCTTATCGATTATCCTTATTGATTATCGGTTGGTAGGTTACCAACGATACAGTAACACATATAGGAAAAATAGGGTCAGCAATGGCGGAATGCAGGAGGGCCATTCAGAATCAGAACTGTTTAATTCTGGACACGACTTTGCTAGCGCATTTCCGCCATGTTTGGAAGGGTATTTTCCGGTTTCGTTTGCCGAGCTACTGAGTTAGTGCTTGAGCAACGCTGTGGGCTATGAATGTTAAATGGAATGCTTTTTACTGTGTCAACCGTGTGTTTGATGTGATTGTGGGTATTCAGCAAATGGCGGACAGCAGTAATGACGAACCAACTCAATCTGCAGTATGCAGTGTTTTGCGTGTGCAGAAAGCTGGATTTTGTCGTGATTGATGTTCCTTCGACATGAATTGCAATTCAAGTGATGAACAGTTTTGTGTTGACACTTTAGCGACAGCCATATCGATTTATGCGGTGCTGGTTGCTTTTGTGGCGGTACGGCTGTTTCATTCTGGAATTAGTTCACGATACAGGAGACAGTTGTTAGTATTCTGTGTGATTTTCGTTGGCACAGGAACGGAGCAATTATGGGGTGACCGTTGCTGTCAGGTTAGAACCAAACATATGAACTATCAATAGTGACACATAGAGCTTCTTCTTCTTCGAACGCTCTATATGTTACAACTTGTTGTTATTGTTATTGGTTACTGAACTGACGTTATTACACTCCGGACAGACCCATAGGTGCTCAGTCTCCCCAACAGATATCGAAGAGTATGCATACTGATGGTTCCTGTTGCTCGCTGATTAAACACACTCTCACTCTGCCTCTCAGACATCCAGTTCATCCGCCACTTGTTAACCACTCTGTGTGATTTATATGTGATCTCTAATCCATTCGGCCAGACGCTGATATGGAGAAACAAATACCATCACAAATAAAACTAACAAGGCAAACGAGTTGCAATAAATCAAATAATGTTTATTCGTTGACCGTAGTACAGTTTATTCAATATAAATAGTATTTAAGTCAAATGTATAATAGTCTTGAGATTGTTTGTTTCCTCTTTTATTGTTCTATAATTATATAATAGATGTCCATCGCAAGCGATGATGACAACAATCTCAGACGTGTGTTGCTGCACCTCTCTGGTGTGTGCGGAGGTGACTGTAGAGTCCAATCCTAAAACAGAATCCCTACCACTGGTGGGACATACATGATCAAGGTTAGACATGTGTGTGTTGTGTGCTCTGTCTTTCGCGCAGCTCGTTTTCTCTGTGCCTCAACAGCACGATGATTCTCATCTATGCGGGTTCCTCTTTTGTTGTTACAGCGCCACATTTGGCAATCTTGAGCAAGGGATTGCCAGCACGTGGTGTCTATATCGAAGCATTTCAGAGACACTTTAAGAGTGTCTTTAAAGCGTGTTTCTGTCCACCAGCTGAACGTCTGCTCCTTCAATACATCAACTGTTTTCGGACGCGTTTATCGGGCATTCGAGCAAGTTGATTATTGTTCTATAATATATATTTAACCATGCATGTTTTGTGTAACGGAACATTTTACGAAACTATTTAAACATCAATTTATCTTTAATACATGATACAAAAGCAGTCGTTGATATTTATACATTATATATTTCACTTTGTCACATGTCATTATTGGGTGAAGGACAATTTGAGAACGGATGCACTAGAGGGCAATACTACGATCGAGAATGGACAAAACATGCATCTTCTGTGGACAAAACTACGATCTTCTGTGAACAAAAGTGCTACTATTGTCTTGTAGTTTGATTGGGGACAATCAAAGGCTAGCGGAACAAACCGTAAACAAAACTGGATGGCAGACAAACCAAGTAGTCCAAAGAAAGACTGATAACCTGGGCAAATGACGCTCAACAATCCGGGAGGGAAGGTTGTCTAAGGGTAAATACCCTAAAACAATATAGCAACCTGCCGCCTTGCAGGTCGGCTGGGGACAGTTCAAGGCCGACGGAGAGCGAACCCATTAAACGCTGACTAAAACTGGACACACTGCCGAAGGATAAGCACTAGAGCTCCAAATGACGCTGAAGATGTGACGAACCACAACAATGCTAAGGCTGCAGGAATGGTGATCCGGTGAGAGAGAGAGAGAGAAAGAGAGAGAGAGAGAGAGAGAATCAGCACAGAACGGGAGTTGTTAGTTTAAAAACACTGAAATATATGCTTGGAAGGACATCGAAGCAGTTATGGACATGTCTGATGTGCGATAAAGATGATCCTTAAATAAACAATAAACAATGAATACTGTCTTATGATCTTTTATAACTGACAGCTGTCACGTTAAACTTCTTGATAGTCTTGTATCTTTGTAATTACAATATAGTTGGAGACTGCAGTAAAACTATGTAAAATGTCGAAACACGTAATAACAAAGTATCGTAGTTTTACCAAATACAAAAACAATTATGATACACAGATATTGATATTGTCATTGTATTTGTATTTGGTAAAACTACAGTACTTTGTTATTACTATCTTTGTAATTGGCAATCTCACACGGTGACATTGACGTGTAATGTTGTTATTTGCTGAACTTGAGTTCAGAGTTCAGTCTTACTTTGTCTCACCGCCCATGTGCTGCCGGGGCCCGAAAAGGGGAAAAAGAATATGCAGCAATGTGTACCAACCAGGCATGTCGTAAGAGGTGACTTAGGAGGGTCGATCGTGAGACTGGCTACCTTACCCAGTAAAATAAATAAGCCAACACATGTTCACAAACATGAAAAGAACAAACATAAGAAATGTAGAAACGTTGGCGATGGATAGGACACACATTGAGAAGACCGACCTGACACATTGCAAGACAGGTAATGTTTTGGATCCCGCAGGGAAAGCGAACTAGGAGAAGGCCTAGGCATACCTGGAGAAGAACGCTGGATACTGACATGAAAAAGATATGTAAAACATGGAAAGAATTGGAAGGGATGGCAGGAGAGAGAAAGCGCTGAAAGAAGTTTGCTGAGGACCTGTGCTCCGTTGGGAGTTTAAAGGTGAAGAAGACCTCGTCTCACATTATAATTTTTAAATTATTTTCTGTAATTTTGTTTTCGCTTTGTTCAGTGCTCTCTCTCTATTATTATTTTTTGTTGTTCTCTGTTTCATTCAGGATTTTCTTCTGCTTGCATGACTCGACGTTTCTTACGGATAATTAATGCAGCAAAGACTGCAACAAAAAGCACAAGTGAAAGAAGCCAGTAAGGCCAGTAAGTGGCAAAGCCTTCCTGCGCTGAAAATAAGAGGAAAAATCATTAAAATTGTAACATTTCTTAGATATTGACAATTTTTGTTTTAACCGTTCACTATGAATTCAGGTATAGTCATTTCTTCTTTCTTCTTTCTTTCTCCAATCCTGTTTGCTTCACAGTTTCAGGTCAAGAAGAGATTTCTTAAACTGTTTGCTTCACAGCGTCAGGTCAAGAAGAGATTTCTTAAACTGTTTGCTTCACAGCGTCAGGTCAAGAAGAGATTTCTTAAACTGTTTGCTTCACAGCGTCAGGTCAAGAAGAGATTTCTTAAACTGTTTGCTTCACAACGTCAGGTCAAGAAGAGATTTCTTAAACTGTTTGCTTCACAGCGTCAGGTCAAGAAGAGATTTCTTAAACTGTTTGCCTCACAGCGTCAGGTCAAGAAGAGATTTCTTAAACTGTTTGCCTCACAGCGTCAGGTCAAGAAGAGATTTCTTAAACTGTTTGCTTCACAGCGTCAGGTCAAGAAGAGATTTCTTAAACTGTTTGCCTCACAGCGTCAGGTCAAGAAGAGATTTCTTAAACTGTTTGCCTCACAGCGTCAGGTCAAGAAGAGATTTCTTAAACTGTTTGCCTCACAGCGTCAGGTCAAGAAGAGATTTCTTAAACTGTTTGCCTCACAGCGTCAGGTCAAGAAGAGATTTCTTAAACGGGCCCTTGTATGCGCTTCGTAGATAGTGTCTTTCGTCGTCTCTGTTATCTCTACGATCCATCTTTTGCCTGGCCGGTCTTTTGTTTTGTACCCATTGTATCGGAGCTGCATTGCTCTTTGAGGTGCACATCTGTTGGTAATCTGCTTATGTGGCCGAACCATTTAATTTGTTGTTTCTTGATGAAGTCTAGTACTGATGTTGTACGCACTTGAGTAATACCTTATTAGGACCGTATTTTGTATCTTGGATCGTGTTAGGACCGTATTTTTCATTGACTGTCGGTACACACGATGGCGGATGTGGTCATCCTCACACCAGCCGCCTTTTACTTCCCAGTGTTTTTCCTGATACATATTTTGGTCTGTGTTGACCTTAGAGCCGTTACGGTCGAAAAAATATTCCACACGCCCTGTGAAATTGAACCCGGACCACTATTCTAAGAAGTGAATTCCCTAACAACTACGTTACTGCCGCTCTTAATTTATAGTACTAATTCGACAAAATAACCCTAAGAAAGTTATATGGTTTGTATATATATATATTTATTTATGGGTGTCTATAGCTCCCAGGGCGTAAGGGGAGAAAATAATAGTAACAGTATGACCTACAAAGCGTGCTGTAAGAGGTGACTGAGGTAGGGTCTTGGCATGCTATCCTAGTAAATAAAGCGTGTTACAGAAAACGGATGTGCTGGCCTACTTGTATGCGCATAACTGACACAACGAACAGTCGCGGCCCAGATGATATACATACCATAAAGAGTGGTTTAATAAGTGGTCGATATGGAGCATTCGAAGAAGAAGTAGAAGTTCAGTTGTTTATATTATCTTGCATCAGTTACATGTCTTTCACTTTCTCTCAATCTTGTATTCTTACATTCTCTGTCGTGTTGTGATATTAAATTGTATGCCGACGTTTGAGATGTCTACATAGCCAGCTCTCCACACAACGCACAAACTAATATCTTGTTAGTGATCGTGTACGTCATCATCTTCATCAAATATGTGGTCATGAGTAGGACTTTGTAACCATAAGTCTTTCGAAATATCTCTCTCTGTTATAGGTCAGATGTACCTCTTCCGCAGCCATCATCAGTTACATACTGAATCCATCTTCTTCATGGTCTTACTTTTGTTTTTACTGGCTGCCTACTTCAATGAAGGTCTCCTCTTTCTCTTTAAAAGGATTGACTTCATTGCCTCGGATTTTACCGCGTATGGCTCGGTCCCTCACCGTAGAAATGGCATGCCACCTGCCGAGAGTATTGCACAAAGCACGAGCTCCGTAGCGCCCGCAACAATCCTAGGTGTCTCTGGAAAAAACTGCACTCGTAAACAAAACGGTGCGGTCCGGATTCGAACCCACGACCTTCGACACACAAGGCAAATGACAACGCTTTGACATTTTTTTACTAATTTTTTTCTACTATTCTAAGTCATAATCTTTCAAAATGGTTATACAAATTTTACATTAATGTCAAAACAACAAAAATAGCTTCATGATCCCCATACTACGAATCCCCCTTAACCACTTAGCCACAGAGACCCTCAATGGTCTTTTTTATGTCAAAGATATTTATATTTTCTCATTCTAATTTGTTCATTATAAGTGTGGGGGACTGACTGTCAGCGAGACAGACTCAAAACATTTCCTGAGGAGATGAACGGTAGCTCTGACTCACAGGTGGTGTATAGTACCATACACAAAATTAGGGGGCCTGCAGCAGGGGTTTAAAGTTAGTCGTTCTTGTCAAAGATCAATTACACATCACAATAGTTAGTTAGTTAGTTTGTTCCTTTCTGCCAAAGGCGGCACATAGGGCAGAGGTTTTAGATCTCCATGTGATACGGTTCTTTGCTAGCAGTTGCAGATCTTGTATGGTTTTACATCCCAATAGTTTAATTTCTTGTTGGATGGTTCTTCGAAGAGTGGTCTTTGGTCTTCCACGTTTTCTTTCCCAACTGGTGACCACATAAGGACTTGTCGATTTAGTCTCTTTTCGTCTGATCTAAGCACATGACCTAAATATTTCCACCTTCACAATAAGAATAATTAAATTGGTCTCGAAGAACGAACGCGAAGAAGAAAAAGAGTTCATTATAATCCATTTTCTTTAATTTATACAATTATATATATACATGCTGTCTTCATACGGTTAACTATTCTGTAACAATTATATTCAAAAGCACATAAATGCTTTCGAACTGTCTTGTTAAATGTCCATGCTTCACACCAATATGTTGTCACTGGGAATATGTATGCTCTTAGTATTCTCATCGTTGCTTTCGTATCAGTTCCGTTTCATACTGTTTTTAGTTGTTTAACTTTTAGTAAGACCGTGTTTTTTCTTTTGATTTCCTTCATCCCATTTTCATCTCTTGTTGGCAGTGAACCGAGATATTCAAAACTTGTTTATATTTTGTGTTTTATTTCCGGTAATCTTGTACCTAAATAATTCTGGCATTTCTAGTAGTATATTAGGGGATGAAGTTCATGTCATTTTCAACTATCAGGGCCTAGTGTGCAGGAGGTAGACGGACCTATTCCTATCCTGAAGTGTGGGACCTCGAGGGTGGGATTAAACCCACAATCTCGCTCGAGTATTTACCGGGGTCCAAATTTGGGGTGTAAAGAATAGAACCACTATTACCTGCCACGTATGTCGTAAGAGGTGACTAAGGAGGTTTGGATGAAATCGGATGCACATGTCCTAAAAGTGTAGAAGTCTATGCGTTTAGGGGCCAACAAACCAATGTGCAACGTATACACGTTCTTGGCAAAGATCAGACATATCACAAAAAGTGATTAAAATTGGTCGTAAAGAATGAAGGCAAAGAAGAAGAAGAAGAATCCATAACCCTTTTGAGTTCGAGCCGATAAGCGGACGCTTATCAGTTATCAGAGGACTATCATCGTAGCGCTTCGGACCTGTCTATAAGTGCTCCGTTCTCCGTCTCAACAAATCCAGCTTCCAAACACGCCAGTTCGATGTTGATTAATTAATCTCTTTGTATATTTGGTATGCTGTTATTTTCTAGCTGTACCAATATTGACACCCATCTCTCGCAGTCTTTTCAGCGAGTGGAACTCACAATCCTGAAACTCCTCTGTTCGAAAAGACTCAGTGCTTTAAGAATGTCTTCTTCTTCTTCTTTGCGTTCGTTCTTTACCACCAATTTTAATCACTCTTGTGATATGTTTGATCTTTGCCAAGAACGTGTATACGTTGCATATTGTTTTGTAGGCCCTAAACGCATAGACTTCTACACGTTTAGGACACATGCATCCGATTTCTGCCAAACCTCCTCAGCCGCCTCTTACGACATGCGTGGCAGGTAACAGTGGTTCTATTCTTTACACCCCAAATTTGGGAACGGTAACTACTCGGCGGCTTTAGGAATGTCATTTCGGTTCATGGCAGCTCCCTCTGATATCGTACCCATAGCAGACAATCTATTAGCTTGTTCATTACACATGACTCTGCATACCCAGGAACAGAAGTGAAGGTAATTTCTTCATAGCAGACAATCTATTAGCTTGTTCATTACACCTGACTCTGCATACCCAGGAACAGAAGTGAAGGTAATTTCTTCATAGCAGACAATCTATTAGCTTGTTCATTACACCTGACTCTGCATACCCAGGAACAGAAGTGAAGGTAATTTCTTCATAGCAGACAATCTATTAGCTTGTTCATTACACATGACTCTGCATACCCAGGAACAGAAGTGAAGGTAATTTCTTCATAGCAGACAATCTATTAGCTTGTTCATTACACCTGACTCTGCATACCCAGGAACAGAAGTGAAGGTAATTTCTTCATAGCAGACAATCTATTAGCTTGTTCATTACACATGACTCTGCATACCCAGGAACAGAAGTGAAGGTAATTTCTTCATAGCAGACAATCTATTAGCTTGTTCATTACACATGACTCTGCATACCCAGGAACAGAAGTGAAAGTGATTTCTTTGATCCCTGTCTGTAGCAGTAACACCATCCAGTTTCATCTCACCATTCCTGTTTCGACTTTACAAATCATACTCATGGAGCCCTTGAGTATAAAAACGCGAGAGAAGTCATGAGATGCCAACCTCATCACCGCCTCTGTAACCGCCCGTACCTCCATTCTAGTCCATCTTTGATCTAGTACCAACAAAATTAATATTTGCAAACTCTCCACATTTATTAATCATCTTCTACCTGTCTCAGTAACCTTTTCTCAAGACATTATAATCATGCTTTATTTCTTTGTGTTAGACTTCAGGTATTCAACATCATCATCATCAAATAGTTTGTCATGAGCTGAACTTTGCCACCCCAACAGTCCTTCGGAATTTCTCTCTCATAGTCCAGATGTCCTGCCTTTGCAGCCGTCAAGAGTCTGTAGTTTAAGCGTTAGTGAGCTCGATCACCTCCCAAGCGTACATGGCTCAAACTCCGCGGCGGGCAAATATGGAAGGAAATTAGTTCCTTGGATTTTACGAACGATAAATACAGACCAAACCGTTCAGAAAGTAATGGCAAACTACTTAATGTATAAGTGGTGCCTAGAAAATCGACGACTCTTTTACTGTTGTTGATGGATAAGTCATGTAAATAATATGCCACGATTTTCATTTTTTTAAAACTTGCATTTAAGTGTGGTTACTTAATTCGTCTACAGATGTTTTAGGTTTATGTCTCCGAATGTACATGAGGGCAAACCCTGACAAAACAATTAAGATAACAAACAACAGCCAATAAGGTGACATCCCATCCGTCTCTGAAAATAAAAATTACAATAATTAAAATAAAAACATTTAAAGACTAATATAATCTATTTTCGAAATGTTGAAAAAGAGGAAAGTACAGACGTACATAAATAAATATATAGTTAAACTTATCAAATAGCTTGACCTGAACAGAGCTTTGTCACTCTAGCAGTTATTCGAGATTTCTCTCTCTCATAGACCAGATGTTCCGACCCTGCAACTGTCGTTCAAATCATCAGTTACATTCTAGCTCGTGTGTTGCCGGGGCTCGCAAAAGGAGCAAAGAATAGTAACACTGTGACCTACAAGGCATGTCGTAAGAGGTGACTCGAGGAAAGGGCCTAGGAAGTACCGTAGTAAATAAAAAGTGTCACATTAATCAGATGTGCTGGACTACTTGTAGGCTCATAACTGGCACAACGTACAATTCCTCTTAGACTCAGATCACATACAAATTACTGAGACTGGTTAACAAGTGGTCGATATGGAGCGTTCGAAGAAGAAAATATCCAATTTGATGGCAATCGAGTCACTCGTAGTTGGTGATATCTCTCCATCAATAATGGCTGATACATTTCTTTCCTGGGGGCATCTTTTTTTAGTTTGCTCTCTAGACAATTGCTATCACTTGCTGACGAAATGTGTCTGTCCGGATTTGTCCTAATAATAATAATAGCCGTTCATCGTAAGCGATGATGACAACAGCCTCAGGCGTGTGCTGCTGCACCTTTCTGGTGTGTGCGGACGTGAATGTAGAGTCCAATCCTAGAACACAATCCCCTACCACAGGTGGGGCATACATGATCAAGGTTAGACATGTAAGTGTTGTGTGTTCTGTTTTTCCACGAAACTCGTTTCTCTGTGCCTAAACGGCACGATGATTCTCAGCTATGCTGGTCCCTCATGTGTTGTTACAGCGCCACATTTGGCGATCTTGCGCCAAACATTCCCAGCACGTTTTGTCTATATTGAAGCATTTCAGAGACACTTTAAGAGTGTCTTTAAAGCAAATTTT
The DNA here is from genome assembly GCA_020796225.1 of Arion vulgaris. Taxonomy (NCBI): domain Eukaryota; kingdom Metazoa; phylum Mollusca; class Gastropoda; order Stylommatophora; family Arionidae; genus Arion; species Arion vulgaris. Next base: position 54,750,883 of record CM036755.1, on the reverse strand, counting down.
CTGTCCACCACCAGAATGTCTGCTCCGTTTCAAGTTCGCCATACATCAACTGTTTTAGGATGTGTTTATCAGACATCCGAGCAACGTGGCCGATCCATCTCACTTGGGCCTTCTGCAACAGGGTGATGACGCTTGGGATCTGCTCTAGGTGACTTTAGCCATTTGCCGTTGGACTCATCAACCCAGGCTTTTGTGTAGAGTGTGGTCCCTGGACATTATAGTTTAATCCCCATGTACTTGAGTAAAGTATCATAGAAGTGGAAGACATGACAAGAACCCAGATCTTCTTCTCAATGGAGACAGAGGAAGACTGCTAATAGTTCCATAGCGAATTGAGATTGATAGGTTCATCATCATTGCACTTCGGTGAGTAACCATGTGTACTCCGATCTCTTTCTTACATAGTGAGATCTCAGTTGCAGTGGACGAACTGCGTAGCACCGGCGACTGCTCCCGTTGTAACTTTGAAGATGATGAAGTTATTTTTATAAATACATTTTTTATTTTAAATCTTTTATAATTAATTTTGTCTAGGCAACGGCTTTTCGGCCTGCTCTTCTCGATTTTGTCTAGGCAACGGCTTTTCGGCCTGCTCTTCTCGATTTTGTCTAGGCAACGGCTTTCCGGCCTGCTCTTCTCGATTTTGTCTGGGCAGCGGCTTTTCGGCCTGCTCTTCTCGATTTTGTCAGGCAACGGCTTTCCAGCCTGCTCTTCTCGATTTGAAATGCCAAGGGTCTTTACATGATCAACTTAAACACGGGACCTGCGTTTTATCGTCCGTCTCCGATAGAACTAGGAACTCGATCTCACCTACACTGAGATCAGGATCTCTGGAAAATATCCAGATGGATCCACGAGGGAACAAACAAGATATCTTTGGTACGAGAAACGATCACCTAACCTATGCGCCTACCCCATAGCTGAGCTATAGGTTGGTTGAACCCAGAGCATTTACCACTCGCCGTTTTTTTTATGCGCTGTCATCTAAAGGACCACATCCTTCTCCCGCCGTTTTGGTCTGTAATTTCACTAAGTCTAAACAAAACCTGACATACCTGAAACCAAAAGCCCAGTTTGTTGTTCACTGTGAATTAAACGTATGACCAGAGATCGCAGGATAACTGAAACCAAAAGCCCAGTTTGTTGTTCACTGTGAATTAAACGTATGACAAGAGATCGCAGGATAACTGAAACCAAAAGCTCAGTTTGTTGTTCACTGTGAATTAAACGTATGACAAGAGATCGCAGGAAAACTGAAACCAAAAGCCCAGTTTGTTGTTCACTGTGAATTAAACGTATGACAAGAGATCGCAGGAAAACTGAAACCAAAAGCCCAGTTTGTTGTTCACTGTGAATTAAACGTATGACAAGAGATCGCAGGAAAACTGAAACCAAAAGCTCAGTTTGTTGTTCACTGTGAATTAAACGTATGACAAGAGATCGCAGGAAAACTGAAACCAAAAGCCCAGTTTGTTGTTCACTGTGAATTAAACGTATGACCAGAGATCGCAGGATAACTGAAACCAAAAGCTCAGTTTGTTGTTCACTGTGAATTAAACGTATGACCAGAGATCGCAGGAGAAGAAGAGATCAAATTTAATTTCTGTTCTTCTTCTTCACCTTTCAACTCCCAACGGAGCACAGGTCTTCAACAAACTCTTCCAGCTCTTCCTCTCTCCTGCCATCCCTTCCATTTCTTTCCATGTTTTACCTATTCTTTTCATAACAGTCTCCAGCTCTCTTCTCCAGGTATGTCTACGTTTTTCCTTACTTCTCTTTACCTGTGGTTCCAAAACAGTGTCTGTCTTGCAATGCTTCTGGTCGGTCTTCTCAATATGTGTTATATCCATCGCCAGCGTCTCTTTCTCTCTATTATCTCTTTCTCCACTGGTATCTGCTTAGTTCTTTCTCTTAGTTCCTTGTTCGTAATCTTATCATACCATCTCAGTCCCTCTATTCTACGTAAACATTCATTTATGAAGGCCTGTAGTTTTCTTGTGGTTTCTTTTGTTGTCTTCCATGTTTCCGAGTCATAGAACAGCACTGACTTCACATCACAGAAGCCGAAGAGCTGAAAGCTCAAGTGCTTCTGGATCGGAAAAAAATCAAAAAAAATCTTGACATCTCTGTTTGTTCCTCCTTCTGTGTCGATGTTGCTAGCAAAGTATATGTATAATTTAAACTACTGACAAACACATGAACACACAAATATAAAAACTTACCTTCACAATTATCTCCACTATATCCAGCTTGACATTGACTACACCTCCCAGATTCCTTTTCACATGTTTTATATAAACAGTTACTAGAACATTTTAAACTACATCCATCACCATACGTTTTCTCCGGACATTCTGGAATTTAGGATCATTAAGTATAACAATTAATAACAACATTACACAATTTGAAACGTAGTTCGTTTTCACTATACCTATTTATAGTCTGGCCGAACGGGTTAGAGCGCGGCTGTTATGAGAGAGACCCGGCTCAAATCCACGGTAAGGTCATTGAATTATTTGACGTCGGGAGTGTAAAGAAAAATTCTAACCTGAACAGCTTCGTGACGACTGCACTAACCATGAGGCCATTAAATTCGGCAAGCGCATGCACCCCCTCCCTCCCACCTGTCCTACAGATAATTTATTTTTGAGTATCTACCTAAATCTAGGTAGCAAATTTGATTGCACAGGAAATGTAAAAAAGAAATTTATGATACGAATTGGCAAAGCAACATCAGCTTTTAAAAGTCTAAATAACATATGGAACTGCACGTTATATAGTATTAAAACTAAATTACGAATTTTCAATTCAAATGTTGTATTAATCCTAACATATGCTAGCGAAAGTTGGAAAATGACTAAAGATATAGAAAGCAAGTTGAATGCATTTGAAAATAGATGTCTGCGAAAAATAATGAATATAAAATGGAACGAATTCAGGAGAAGTGATGAAATCAGAGAAATGTCTGGTCAACCACTAGTGACAACTGTTATAAGAAAGAGATGACGAAGATATGTTGGACACACTTGAGGAGAAATGATCAACGAATATCAAAGCAGGCATTGAAGTGGGATGCAAAGGGTTCAAGAAAGAGAGAACGACCTAAGGACACCCTGAAACGAACTTTGCTGAGAGAGGCAGGAAATATCGGTCTCAGTTCCATGGTAGAGATTGAGCGAGTTGCCCAGGATAGAGCGGTATAGAGAAATTACTTGCAAGTTCTATGTAACGTATAACGGTACGAGAGGAATTATTATTATTTATCTACCTAAATCTCTCTTGTGTCCAGTTGGACACATAATGCTTCCACAAAAGACTATCATTGTTGCTGTCTCGACCAAATTTCTACAAATTGTTTTTCATGTCATGCCCCAATCTTTCAATTCTTCTACCGCAGTTTTACTCCGTTTTCATTGGATGTCCATGCCTTGTATTCAAGACATTGCTATTTTTATTTTCAGAAACTTTACATAGTGGTCCGTTAGTATGTACTTTCTGACAAAGTGAACTGAACACATATCGGTTTAAAGTGTGTACAATGTAGTCGGCGACTCTACTAACATTTAACCAATCTTTGACTTCACATTTCCTTCAGCTGATATTATCTATCCCATTATCTATCCCATTATCTATCCCATTATCTATCCCATTATCTATCCCATTATCTAATTCAACCTTCTTAGTTGTATGTCTTATAATAATAATAATTTCTCTCGTAGCGTTACACGTTATATAGTGCCTGCAATAAATTTCTCCATACCGCTCTATCCAGGGCAACTCGTTTAATCTCCTCCATGTAACTGAAACCAATATTTTCTGCCTCTCTCAGCAAAGTCCGTTTCAGGGTCTTCTTAACTTCCTCCCTTTCTTGAACACTTTGCATCCCACTTCAATGCCTGCTTTGATATTCTTTGATCATTTATTCTCAAGGTGTTCCCAACATATCTCCATCTTCTCTATCTTATAATAGTAATTACTGGTATGTCTTATAGTTTACAAATTCTCTCAATGTTAGACAACACGTTTCTCAGAATTATCTGTAGTAAGCTTCCATGACAAGACATGGGAATAGGTTGAAATAAATAAAAGAAGAACAAAGATAGTGTTACAAAAACATAAACATTGAATGAGATAGTTATCAGCATCATCACCATCAAGTAGCATGTCCCTTCGGAAACTTGGTTTCCATGACAGCAGTTCTGTGCAAGTTGACTGGCGTCAGCAGCAGTCATTCTCAGATCGTCAATGACATCTTGCATCCATCGTCTTCTAGCTTTTCCTCTCATTCTACTTCCAGACCCCATTCCCTCTAAGTTATTTTCTGTAGGCACTCATGGATGGCGTCTGTGGCTTAGGGATAGTGACTCGGTCTATTAACCCCGACGTTCTGAGTACGAATCACGCTGTGGAAAGTTTAGTTGCAAATTGTTGTGCGTGGATTTTTACAAAAGGACGATGACACCACCCGTTCAGAAAGCAATGGCAAACTACTGAACATAATAATGCCTAGAAATCACAAACAGCGTTAAATAGCTGGGGTTGATTCGCAAAGTCCTGCAAAAAAATATGCAATTTACTATTTTTTAGGCACTCATGTCGTTTGATGTATCCGAAATACCGGAACAGTACTGATAGAAAAACACAGATCAGAATACTAAGAGCATGAATATTTCCAGTTGCAACGTATGGATGTGAAGCATGGACATTTATGAACATTCTAGTTGAGAAACATATATGTGATTTTGAATATCGTAAGTGTTATCGAAGAGTCCTCCGTATATCATGGACAGAGAAGAAAACAAATAGATCTATCCAGAAAGAACTCAAAATTAAAGAAAACTGGCTGAGCTGAGATTGTTGACAGTTTCAGTTGGAAAATATATAATGACGATACACACACCAAAAACTGAATCTATATCGTTAGATAATGACCGTCCGTGTGTTGTGTTGGGGCTCGCAAGGGGAGCAAAGTATAGTAACACCGCAATCTACAAGGCGTCGTAAGAGTCACTTAAAGTAGGTGTCTAGGGAAGCTACCCTAGTAAATAAAAATCGTTGCAGAAATTGAATGTGCTGGCCTACTTGTAGTCGCATAACTGTCACAGCGAACAATCGCTCTTAGGCTCAGATCACATAGAAATCACAAAGAATGGTTAAAAAGTGGTTGATATGGAGTGTTCGAAGAAGAAGATCATCAAGTAAAGGATCAGGATCCCTGTAGTCCATTCACTATCATGCTAAAATCACATTCAAATTATGCTTTTTTTTCTTCCTAATCCAGAAGAACTTGAGCGTAAAGCTCTTCGGCTCGGTGCCATGGACATCGTAATCCTTCGGTTCGGTGCCACAAGCACCGTAAATCTGTAGAACCTGTGGTTTTTCTGCCAGCCCGCGGAATTGAACCCGAACTCACATGGAGCTTGTCACCCGTCGTCCAACCCGTTACGAACACGCTGGGCAAGCGGGCACATTCAAATTATAACGAGTGGTTTAACAAGTGGTCGATTTGGAGCGTTCGATGAATAAGAAAATATAATGACGATACACACACACACACGCTGAAAGTATATCATTATATAATGACGATACACACACACACAAGCTGAGAGTATATCATTATATAATGACGATACACACACACACAAGCTGAAAGTATATCATTATATAATGACGATACACACACACACAAGCTGAAAGTATATCATTATATAGTGACGATACACACACACACACAAGCTGAAAGTATATCATTATATAGTGACGATACACACACACACACAAGCTGAAAGTATATCATTATATAATGACGATTCACACACACACAGACACACACACACACAGACACACACACAAGCTGAGAGTATATCATTATATAAAGGTGATACCCACACACACACACTGAAAGTATATCCTTTTATAAGGAAGATAGACACACACAAGCTGAAAGTATATCATTATATAGTGACGATACACACACACACAAGCTGAAAGTATATCATTATATAGTGACGATACACACACACACACACAAGCTGAAAGTATATCATTATATAATGACGATTCACACACACACAGACACACACACACACAGACACACACACACAAGCTGAGAGTATATCATTATATAAAGGTGATACCCACACACACACACTGAAAGTATATCCTTTTATAATGAAGATAGACACACACAAGCTGAGAGTATATCATTATATAAAGGTGATACCCACACACAAGCTGAAAGTATATCATTATATAATGACGATACACACACACACAAGCTGAAAGTATACCATTATATAATGACGATACACACACCAAAAACTAACCGTCACACTTGTCTCCTATAAATTGGTGCAGACATTTACTACAGTTGCCATTCTCCCTGTCGCACGTTGTACTAGCACAGTTGGCAGAGCACTTCTTGGTGCATAGTATTCCGTACAAGTATTCAGGACAATCTATGATAGGGAAGATAAATCAACAAGCGCAATTAACTACTTATAACATACGCTTGTCTTGATTATGATGACCTGCTTTACTAACCCATTTTAACTTTGCCTTGCGAGTCGAAGGTTGTGGGTTCGAATCCCGAGTGCAGTTTTTTTCCAGAGATCCCTAGGATTGTTGGATCTACGGAGATCGTGCATTTTGCAATACTCTCGGCAGGTGGCGTATGTCTTCTGTGGAGAGGGACCGAGCCCAATGGGGTAAAACCTGGTGCCATGAACTCAATCCTTCGGCTTTTAAATCCTTTTAAATAAAGGATGGTGAGACGAGACTGGGTGGAGGTACTAGTACAGACAGTGATCAGAGAAATCACCTTCATTTTTGTCCTTGGACGCGCAGGAGTTAGGGGTAATGAGCAAGCTGATAGATTGACTAGCTTGGCTACAATATCAAAGGGAGCTGCGTTGGACCAAAATGACATTCTTAACGCACTGAGAGTCTTCCGAACAGAGGAATTTCAGGGCTGTGAATCCCACTCGCTGACCAGAATAAGAGAGATGGCTGTCAATATTGGTGCATCCCAAAAAAAGCGACATATCAAATATGCACAGAGATTGATTAATCAACATCGAACTGGCCTGTTGGGCCGCTGGACGCTGCTGGATTTGTTGAGGCAGAGTTCGTAGCACCTATGGACATGTCCGGAGTGGTATGATGATAGTCCTCATATAACTGATAACTGATAACAAATGATTTAATTGTGAAATTGTGTAGAAGCGGCTCTTAGGTCTATCTAGCTTCAATTGAGTACCAGAGACAAACTGGGAAGTAAAGGTGGTCAGCGTGATGTTGACCACACCATCAATCCGTGAGCCGTATGTCAAATAAAAATATGCAACTAACAGAGTATTCTTCAATATGCAACATCGTGTTTCTTCTCAAATAGCTTGTCCTGAGCAGAACCACCCCAACAGTCCTTCGTAATTACTCGTTCTCATAGGCCAGATTTCCCACCTCTGCAGGAGTCATGCTAAACCCATCAGTTACATCATCATCATCATCAGGTGCCGTCTCCACATCGAAGGTTGGCTGCAATGAATCTACAGCATCCTCTGTCTTTCGCCTTGGTGTTGCACACTTCCTAGACTGTAATCTGTCCATTTCTTAAAGTTTCCCTCCCACTTATCTCTCGGTCTTCCTCTTGCTCTTCCCTCAACTTTCCCTCTAGTAAAGATTTTATTAAGGTGTCATGTCTTTTTATGTGCCCAAAATACTTTACTTGTCTGAATTTTATTTCTCTTAATAATTGTTTCTTCATGCCTAGTTTTCCTAAAACTTGTTTATTTGTCTGTTTTTCTGTCCATGAAACTCTGCCTATTCTTCTATATATCCACATCTCAAATGCATAAATTCTGTCTTCTAACTGCTTGTTCATTGTCCATGTTTCGAGCCATACATTAATATAGGATATATGTAGCATTTGATCATTCACATTTTTAGCCTGTTTGTAATTTGTTTGGATGTCAGTAACTTTCTCATACTATTGAAATTATCCTTGGCCATTCCTATTCTCTTTTAATTTCTGTTATACATCTGCCATCATCACATACATTTACATATTGAATCTATTTTCTCCGTAGTTTTCCTCTTCTCCTCTCTGCCAGGATGCTTCCTTCAGGTTGGTCTTTTCCAAACCTTAGTGTCTCTTTATGTGTAAAAAATACTTCAATTTTTTTATTTGTAGCATCATCCATTTTTCTTCGATTTTTTTTTTCTCTGGATAGGTTAGGTTTTGTTCTTTTCGCTCTCCCTGATATACTGAGAACTCTTCCGTAACACATATTCAAAAGCTCATATATGTTTTTCTACTGCCTTGTTAAATGTCCATGCTTCACATCAGTGGCGGCTCGTGATCATTTTTGTTGGTGGGGCCAGACATTTTTATCCGGATAAATCATGGTTTTTGGTGCTATATTTTAATGTATAAAATAATAAATACACGTTATACATTACTTTTGGTGGGCCTGGCCTACTGGCAATCCGTCACTGCTTCACATCCATACGTCCACAACACAATGGAAACATTATTTTGCCACTTTTATTAATGAATTGTATATTCCATGATAAATCACAGAAACAAGTCTCCAACGAAAATTCTTCTTTGCGTGATGGAGAAAATAATAATAATAATAATTCCACTCGTACCGTTATACGTTACATAGGGCCTGCAAGTAATTTCTCCATACCGCTCTATCCTGGGCAACTCGCTCAATCTCATCCATGGAACTGAGACCGATATTTCTTGCCTCTCAGCAAAGTTCGTTTCAGGGTCTCTTTAGATCGACCTTTCTTTCTTGAACCCTTTGCATCCCACTTCAATGCCTGCTTTGATATTCGTTGATCATTTCACCTCAAGGTGTGTCCAACATATTTCCATCTTCTCTTTTTATAACAGTTGTCACTAGTGGTTGACCAGACATGTCTCTGATTTCATCACTTCTCCTGAATTCGTTCCACTTTATATTCATTATATTTCGCAGACATCTATTTTCAAACGCATTCAACTTGCTTTCTATATCTTTAGTCATTTTCCAACTCTCGCTGGCATATGTTAGGATTGATACAACATTTGAATTGAAAATTCGTAATTTAGTTTTAATACTATATAACTTGCAGTTCCATATTTTATTTAGACTTTTTAAAGCTGATGTTGCTTTGCTAATTCGTATCATAAAGGTTCCAAGCCCGGATGAAAAAAGGAGGACTTGTGCGTGAGGCCAGCTACCTCATCACAAGAAATTGAAAGAGCTACATAAACTTGCAATATGGAGAAAAGCGGAAAACTAAATTGATCTCGTGTGTTATATTTAAACAAACATATTTATGCTCTAATTGTTATTACTCATTCACAAGTGGTGCAGCTACGTTTTTCTTCGATAGCCGCTGCCCATTTTCTTTGACCTAGTACAATAGCTATCTGAACACGCTATGAAATGTTTGTATGTTTCTACCAGCTAAACATACTTATAACTCGGTTAAATAAGAAGGTTGTTCATATGACACACGAACAGACAATCAGTTTTATAATAAAGATTATTATAAGAATAATGATCTGAAATAAAGTACAGTCCGTTGGTTATTGGAAGGAGATATAGAGCTTTGATCAGAGCCATAGGTGTCCAGTTTAACACTATGGGGATACACCATGGTCATAACCTCGCGCAAGGGCGGCACATGTTCAAACACAACAGACAAACGTGCACATACCACGGCATTTGTTAATTACTGTGTTAAGTAACTAAAACTTCTAACATGTAACATACAATAATAGTAACACTAAAAGTTCTAATGATTAGCGATTAGCAAGTATACGACATATGACCTAGGTTAAGAGAATAAAATGGCGATGGATTGCGCATACCATATGACATCATCAATGCGGTACGCTCTCAATTATGGGGCATGGGCAAATCGCAGACACTGGAACGAGTTCGAGAATTAAGAGTTAAGTTTGGTCATGTCAGTGTTGTCTTTGTGCTAGAGAGAGAATATATACTAATCAACTTCTCATGGGTACGGTGAGCAAATTGACTTTGAGATGGCTGCTGCAGCGGAAGACAAAGCACGAATGAGAATGCCCAATGTGCCATGACGTCGATCGCATAACATAACATAACATAACATACCCTACGGAAGACACAATGAAGTGTCACTAGACCAACACTAGAGTGGAACACGCAAGGAAAACAGAAAAGAGAACGCCATAAACAGACCTGGAGATGAAGTCTTCTTGAAGAACTGAAGAGTGCTCGACTATCCTGGAGACTATAAAGAAAACAGACCTTGAAATGAAGTTTTCTTGAAGAACTGAAGAGTGCTCGACTATCCTGGGAGACTATAAAGAAAACAGACCTTGAAATGAAGTTTTCTTGAAGAACTGAAGAGTGCTCGACTATCCTGGGAGACTATAAAGAAAACAGACCTTGAAATGAAGTTTTCTTGAAGAACTGAAGAGTGCTCGACTATCCTGGGAGACCATAAAGAAAACAGACCTTGAAATGAAGTTTTCTTGAAGAACTGAAGAGTGCTCGACTATCCTGGGAGACTATAAAGAAAACAGACCTTGAAATGAAGTTTTCTTGAAGAACTGAAGAGTGCTCGACTATCCTGGGAGACCATAAAGAAAACAGACCTTGAAATGAAGTTTTCTTGAAGAACTGAAGAGTGCTCGACTATCCTGGGAGACTATAAAGAAAACATACCTTGAAATGAAGTTTTCTTGAAGAACTGAAGAGTGCTCGACTATCCTGGGAGACTATAAAGAAAACAGACCTTGAAATGAAGTTTTCTTGAAGAACTGAAGAGTGCTCGACTATCCTGGGAGACTATAAAGAAAACAGACCTTGAAATGAAGTTTTCTTGAAGAACTGAAGAGTGCTCGACTATCCTGGGAGACTATAAAGAAAACAGACCTTGAAATGAAGTTTTCTTAAAGAACTGAAGAGTGCTCGACTATCCTGGGAGACTATAAAGAAAACAGACCTTGAAATGAAGTTTTCTTGAAGAACTGAAGAGTGCTCGACTATCCTGGGAGACTATAAAGAAAACATATCTTGAAATGAAGTTTTCTTGAAGAACTGAAGAGTGCTCGACTATCCTGGGAGACTATAAAGAAAACAGACCTTGAAATGAAGTTTTCTTGAAGAACTGAAGAGTGATCGACTATCCTGGGAGACCATAAAGAAAACAACCAGAGACAGAGAAGAGTTTCGAACAACTGTTGAGGCCCTATGCTCCACGAGGAGAGGAATAAGTCAAGTATACGACAGAAAAGGTTAATGCTCAAATTTGGATACACATACCACCCGAGTGGTTACCGGCCCAAATTTGGGGTGTAAAGAATAGAACCACTGTTACATGCGACGCATGTCGTAAGAGACGACTAATGAGGTTTGGCTGAAATCGATTGCATGTGTCCACTATGGAATGCTAACCCGAAACAAATGCTTGTAGAAAACAGATACACCAGGTCGTAAGGCGCATAACATGGTGCAACGACCCCTCACAATGGGAGAACAGATTCTACGGTCGTCAATCTGCCAATAGATTTAGCCACGCAGTAAGAATGTCAGACATACCATTACGAGGGTGGCCAAAACTAACTGTGGGAAGAGGTCGGCGCAAACTGGGAAGCAGAAATCATAGGAATTATATCCTACAGAACTGCCCCCTATGCAGACTTGAGAAGAAAGAGGTGGCCCACTTACACCAGCTTACAAGACAAACTGTATGGCGTGGCTGATAATCTGAGGCAGATGGCTGCCTTTATTAGAGAATCCGAAATCTCAATCTAGTCAGAACGCAGAAGACAAACTGTATGGCGTGGTCTGATAATCTGAGGCAGATGGCTGCATTTATTAGAGAATCCGAAATCCCAATCTAGTGAGAACCCAGAAGAAGGATACACATACAATAATGTGAAAGCACATTGTATAAACAATTCAAACATAAAAACCTAAAACTCACCTTTGCACATCTCTACACTTAAACCAAATTTGCATTGTTTGCAGACTCCAGTCTTCTTGTCACAGATGTTGTTCACACAGAGGGAAGGACACTTCAGGTTGCACAGTGTTCCGTAAAACCCATATTCACATTCTAGAATATTTGTATCCAACAGAAAAACAAGTTTATATACGTCTCATATCTCTCTCTATCTCTCTCTCTCTCTCTCTCTCTTGATCACCTAAAAACCGATGTACTGAATCTCTACATAAATTCATTCATGTGAAAATCTGATTCGTGCAGCCTTAACATAGGTGGGTTTCGTCACATCTTTAGCGCCATTTGGAGCTTTGTGCTTATCCTTCGGCGATGTGTCCGAATTCAGCCAGCGTTTACTGGATTCGTACTCCCTTAACCTTTGGCTGTCCCTAGCTGTCCTGCAAGGCAACAGTTTGACTTCTACACATTGAGGACACGTGCATCTGATTTCAGCCAAACCTCCTTAGTCGCCTCTTACGATATGCGTGGTAGGTATCAGTGGTTCTATTCTTTACACCCCAAATTTGGGCACCTGTAAACACTCGGACGGTGTCATCGATATAAGAGATGACCGCAGTAAAATTATGTAGCAATGGTGACGCTCGTAAAAGCTGTAGTTTTGATTGATTGATTGATTGATTGATTGATTGATAAGACCATCATAATTGCACTTCAGTGAGTAACCATGTGTGCTCCGATATCTTTCTTACACAGGAAGATCTCAGCTGCAGTTCACGAACTTCGTAGCACCGGCGAGGGTCTCCGATGTAATTAGGAAGCGGTGACAATATTTTGTAGGAAGTTTATTTTTAATGTTTTCTAATTAATAAAAGCAGCCGCTTTCCAGCAAGGGTCATTTCGATTTTGAACTGCCAAAGGGTTCTTTTATGTGCTATACATGATAACTGTTACTAATATCTACCTAATGTACCATACATGATAACTGTTACTAATATCTATCTAATGTACCATACATGATAACTGTTATTAATATCTACCTAATGTACCATACATGATAACTGTTATTAATATCTACCTAATGTACCATACATGATAACTGTTACTAATATCTATCTAATGTACCATACATGATAACTGTTATTAATATCTACCTAATGTGCTATACATGATAACTGTTACTAATATCTACCTAATGTGCCATACATGATAACTGTTATTAATATCTATCTAATGTACCATACATGATAACTGTTATTAATATCTATCTAATGTACCATACATGATAACTGTTATTAATATCTATCTACCATAGTTTGGGAGCCAATCAATGAAAGAATTATAACAGCCCGACTACAAACTAAACACTTTAAACTTACAATTATACAATGTTAAGCTCCAACGAACGACAGCACAGATGACCAGAAGGACAGTTTTTACGCTTCACTGCTAGACGTTCTAAACAAAACACCTAGACACGATTTCATTGTGACTATGGGCGACTTTAATGCTAAAATCGGCAATGACAACAAAGGCATAGAAAGGTTCGTCGGCAAGCATGGAATGGGCACCATGAATCAAAATGGTGAAAGACTACTGGAATTATGCGAACTCACTAATATGACCATAGCTAGTACATTTTTCCCACACAAAGACATCCATAAAACAACTTGGAATTCTCCTGACCAACATACAAAAACCAGATTGATCACTTCTGTATAAACGCGAAATTTCGTACGTCCGTCTTAGATGTAAGAGCCTACAGAGGGGCAGATATTGGCAGCAACCACAACTTATGCATTGCTAAAATAAGAACTCAATTGAAAGTACTATACAAACCGCAAAAACTAAGAAAATAGATTCTAAACGCCTACTGTTACCAAATATTCAAAGTTCCTACAATATCGATATTCATAATAGATTCACCAACTTACATAACGTCACTACAACAGGGCATACCGAGAAGAACATAGAAAATCATTGAAACTTTTTTAAGAACACTATTAAATCTGCAGCAGCAGAAACAGCAGGATATATACAAAAGGAAAGAAAGAATTGGTTAAGTGAAGAAACATGGCAAAAATCCAAGAAAGAAAAGAAGTTAAACTAAGATTGCTATCGACTGAAAACGAATCAACAGTCCTTGAATATAGACAACTGGACAAAGATATTAAAGCAAATGCTCGTAAAGATAAACGTGATTACATCCAGAAGTTATCTCTAGAGGCAGAAACAGCATCCAAAACAGGGAACAGTAAAACACTCTTTCATATTATGAAACAGCTAACGAATCATCCGCCGACGGCAAGCTGTCCCGTGAAAGGGAAAACAACGAATCCATACCATCACAACAAGCACAATCGAAAAGATGGGCTGAACATTTTAAAGAGGTATTAAATAGACCCAACCCAGTGATAACACCAGTTTTTGAAACAGAAATACAAATGCCATCATTAAATGCACCCATTGACGACTTCTCAATGGAAGAAATTAAACAAGCCATCAGGAAACTGAAAAACAACAAAGCCAGCGGTAGCGACGATATTTCAGGAGATGCTAAAGGCAACTGACGAGGAATCAATGGGATTCCTACGTATCTTAATGAACGATGTTTGGCAGAATGAGACCCCTCCAAAGGATTGGAAAGACGGAGTGATATTCAAGCTCCCAAAAAAGGCGATTTGTCAAATTGCAACAACTGGCGCGGAATAACTCTGCTATCAACACCTGGCAAGCTATTCTGCAGTATTTTGATGGAGAGGCTGAAAAAGCCGTCGACGCAAGGCTAAGAGAAGAACAAGCTGGCTTTCGTCCACATCGTTCTTGTACCGATCATATCTTCACGCTGAGATCCATTATAGAAGAATCAATTGAATTCCAGTCACCACTTGTGATAAATTTTATAGACTTTCAGAAAGCATTTGATAGTCTTCATCGTTCTACTCTCTGGGAGATTCTTAAGACCTACGGCTTCCAGGTAAAAATACATCAATATTATAAAGCCTTCTATTCTGAAGCATCCTGCTGTGTAAGAACAGATGCAGGAAACTCAGACTGGTTCACAGTCAATTCGGGTGTGAAGCAGGGCTGCGTGATGTCACCTATGCTTTTTGGGATAGCTATAGACTGGATCATGTGCAAATGCACCCAAGATGATCAACTAGGCATCAAATGGCTTAATAACAGCAGACTATTTGATCTTTACTTTGCCGATGACGTGGCCATATTGAATTCAACCACACATGCAACCCACAAACTAACGAGCAATCTTTGCACACTTGCAGAACAGGTTGATCTCCAGATTAATTCTGCCAAGACCAAAATTATGGACCTCACAAACTCGACAGACAACATCGTAATAAATGGCCAAACACTGGAGAAAGTTGAACATTTTACATATTTGGGTAGTAAAGTGTCAAACAACGGAGACACGATGAAAGAAATAAACTCTCGTATTGCTATAGCAGCTAGTGCCTTCACTAAATTAACGAATATCTGGCAATCTCAAGACCTTAGTATATGCACAAAAGTTAAATTATTTAGGTCATGTGTGATTCCTGTACTGACCTACGGTTGTGAAAGTTGGAAATCAACAAAGAAAATTGATAAGAAACTGGACAGCTTTGAGAATAAATGTTTACGAAAATTATTAAAAGTAAAATGGAGTGATTTCGTTTCTAACAACACAGTGAGAGATAGAACACACCAACAACCCGTATCAAATATTATAAGGAAACGAAGGTGGAAGTATTTAGGTCATGTTCTTAGATCAGACGAAAAGAGACTAAATCGACAAGTCCTCATGTGGTCACCAGTTGGGAAAAGAAACGTGGAAGACCAAAGACCACTCTTCGAAGAACCATCCAACAAGAAAGTAAACTATTGGGATGTAAAACCATACAAGATCTCCAACTGCTAGCAAGAACCGTATCACATGGAGATCTAAAACCTCTGTCCTATGTGCCGCCTTTGGCTCGAAAGGAATAAACTAACTAACTAACTAACCATACATGATAACTGTTACTAATATCTACCTAATGTACCATACATGATAACTGTTATTAATATCTATCTACCATACATGATAACTGTTATTAATATCTATCTACCATACATGATAACTGTTATTAATATCTACCTAATGTACCATACATGATAACTGTTACTAATATCTACCTAATGTACCATACATGATAACTGTTATTAATATCTACCTAATGTACCATACATGATAACTGTTACTAATATCTACCTAATGTACTATACATGATAACTGTTACTAATATCTACCTAATGTACCATACATGATAACTGTTATTAATATCTACCTAATGTACCATACATGATAACTGTTATTAATATCTACCTAATGTACCATACATGATAACTGTTACTAATATCTACCTAATGTACCATACATGATAACTGTTATTAATATCTATCTAATGTACTATACATGATAACTGTTACTAATATCTACCTAATGTACTATACATGATAACTGTTATTAATATCTATCTACCATACTGTAGTTTTTACAGAGTAGAAAAACAATATACAGCGACATTTCGACCAAAAGGCCTTTGTCGAACAAAAAATACAGCAGACGCGATAAAATTTCGAAGTAAATTATTTAAAATGGGTTTGTCTTCTCTTTTACGTTTCAAGTTTTTCACATTTGTTTCCTTTTTAGTCACACATTTTCTTTATAAGGCCATTATGTACTTATTCTCAGATTGTTATTATCATCATCATCATCACCATCATCATCATCATCATCATAATATAATCATCATCATCATCATCATCATCATCATCATCATTAGTTCTCGTCGCGTTCAAGGACACAAAAGACAGAGGCAAAACATTCTCCCTCATTGCGATCTTGTGCATTTCATTTTACTGCAAATCCTTGTCTTTGAGCTCAGCTCAAATGTTCTACGTAGGCCTCCCCTTTTCCTCCTCTCCCTGCAGTGTCCAGTACCTGTCTGACTTGGCAGAGTACATTTTCCCATCCTGAGAACATGTCCAATAAATCGTCATCGTCTCTTTTGTATCTCTTTATTTATGTTGACAAGATCAGCTAGTTCTCAAAGTCTGAGATTGGTTCGACACGAAAAAATGTGTTGTTTTCTTCGTACTTGCTATGATCGGTTGAACTGAGGCCTAATAATCCTCAATCGTGAAAACCCCAGTATCTCGGAAACAGAGAGTCCGATACAATATCTATATTTATTGAACATTTATATATAAACAAACTAAAACCTACCGTCACACTGGTGTCCAATGAATCCATGTTTGCATTTCAAACACTTCAAAGAAACTGCATCACAAATATTGTTCTCGCAGCCAAAAGGACACGTCAAGTTACAATATGGGCCAAACAACCCAGATGTACAGTCTAGAATTGTGGATGTGTAGATAATGACATTGACAAATGTCATAAATAATGATATTTCTGTTCATGATAACAAGTAATGTAACTTTAATGACAGTACAACTAGACATGTACATAATGCGTATTTGAAAATAGATGTCTGCGAAAAATAATGAACATAAAATGGAACGAATTCGGGAGAAGTGATGAAATCAGAGACATGTCTGGTCAACCACTAGTGACAACTGTTATAAGTAAGAGAAGATGGAGATATGTTGGAGACACCTTGAGAAGAAATGATCAACGAATATCAAAGCAGGCATTGAAGTGGGATACAAAGGGTTCAACAATAGAGGACCCCCCAGGAAGACCCTGCAACTAACTTTGCTGAGAGAGGCAAGAAATATCGGTCTCAGTTCCATAGAGGAAATTGAGCGAGTTGCCCAGGATTGAGCAGTATTGGAATGTGCGTGCAGGTACTACGTAACGTATAACAGTACAAGAGGAATTATTATTATAATATTATCAATAAATAGACAGTGTACAAGTATCAGGGGCTTCCGGAAATAAAATAAAAAAATTACCAAACACAGAAGTCGAGCCACACACCATTTTTTCTTACGGTACCCATTGACTAGCCCAACAATACGAGCGTTCTTACGGTACCCATTGACTTGCCCAACAATACGAGCGTTCTTACGGTACCCATTGACTTGTCCAACAATACGAGCGCTTTAACGAACACTCGCCAGCTCAGCTCATTTTCTTACGGTACCCATTGTCTAGCCCAACAATACGAGCGTTCTTGTACATGTACCGCTTGACTTGCTCCAACAATACGAGCGTTCTTACGGTACCCATTGTCTAGCCCAACAATACGAGCGTTCTTACGGTACCCATTGACTTGCCCAACAATACGAGCGTTCTTACGGTACCCATTGACTAGCCCAACAATACGAGCGTTCTTACGGTACCCATTGACTTGCCCAACAATACGAGCGTTCTTACGGTACCCATTGACTAGCCCAACAATACGAGCGTTCTTACGGTACCCATTGACTTGCCCAACAATACGAGCGTTCTTACGGTACCCATTGACTTGCCCAACAATACGAGCGCTTTTAAGAACACTGCCAGCTAGCTCATTTAAAGAAAAAAAAATGATTTATTGACGAGTGTATTTTGTACACTCTCGTCTGTTGAAAACATAGTAATTGGATCAGATTCTCTCTCTGTCTCTCTGTCGTTCATTCTTCACGGCCAATGTTATCATTCTTCTTGTGATATATAATTGATCCTTTGACAAGAACGCTTGATCTACGTTGTGCGATTATGCGCCCATGGTGACTAGACCCGTCTACCCGATTTCAGCCATCTTTTGATTTACTAGGGTAGCTTGCCCTAGGGGACAATCCATTCTGCCGAATATTTCGGCCCGGATCTACGCCTTTTCGATCAACTTTTCCGTTTTATCTGGGCTTTGTGATCTACGCCAAACATTGAGTTACTACTGTTATACCCTTTCTGACTGTGAGGTCGTTCTGGATTAAGAACATTTCACGGGGCTTATAAGCTTGTCCTGGGACTGCGTAATTCACGTACAACACACCGTGTAAAGTGTCGGCCTTCGCCAAATTCATTGTCGGTCTTACTTTACTGACCACTTTGAGTTTATTCCGGAGTAGGAACATTCTCAGCCTTCTCGAGGCCCGTGTCGACACGTGGCAATTTGCATTTTTTCTACCCTGCATTTTTCCTAGTCCCGGGAAACACCGGATCAGATTCGATCGAACAGTGTGTGCGTATATGGCATTATGTAACAGCTCGCCAGAAGTTGACCCAAAAATAAGAAAAGAGACAGTGATCTGTTCTCCATTGCCTGTTTAACATTTTATACAGCAAAAAAAAAAAAAAAGGAAAATTAACAAAGGAAGGAAAAAGAAAGGAATGTTACCACATGTGAGATGCGTGAGGAAAACAGTAAATAAAACAAGAAGAGACCATATAAGAAATGAGGAAATTAGAAGAACAGTCTGAACAACATCTGCTATTAGATTCATTGAAAAACAGACACTCAAATGATTTAGCCCCTTGGTGAGAATGAACTCGAATACACCAGTTGCAAGAGCGTACAACCTGAAAATGGAATCACCAAGAGGAAGGGCGGACCAAGAAAAGATCGATTGATGGTGTTACAGACATCTTAAAACTTTACAATACCACGGCATATCAATCGGCCGAGCGTACACTATCTCGGAAACTGATCATCAGTTAAACCTGCTACCTATAATGGCAAAAAAAAAGCAGAGAAAGACAAAAGAAAGAAGGACAGAAAAAAATATATTCAAATAAAGTAACCCCGATAGATCAACAAAAAACTTAATAAGAATATATTCTAGTATGAAGCAACCAGTGGCGGCTCGTCATTAAGGGTCGGTGGGGTCGGGTCCCACAAAAAATAAGGTATAACGTGTATTTATTATTTTATACATTAAAATATATCATAACCGAAATCATATTTTTCTGAAAATATCTGTCTGGCCTCAACAACAAAAATGATTACGAGCCGCCACTGGAAGCAACCATTACACAAAACGTTTGAATCTAAATAGAAATGTGTCTCCGAAGTTCTAGTTTCATTTTTAATCATTAGATCCCAATACTTAGAAATATTTCTGTCATAAATATATTTCTACATTTTACGACGTGGGAATAAGGATACTTCTCCGAATACTTGTTTCACCACTTTTTGTAATTTGTATGTAATCTGAGCCTAAGATTGATAGTACGTTGTGACAGTTATGCGCCTACAAATAGGCAAGCACATCCGATTTCTGGGATGCTTTTTTTATTTAATAGGTTAGCTTCATTAAGAGCCTACCTCAGTCGCCTCTTAGGACATGCCTTGTAGGTTGCAGTTCTTCTTCTGTGAACGTCCGCTGTCAATTCAAGCGGTAGTCATGACGCCTGGAATTGGGCTACTGACTGATTTTTGCGTGAAGCCTGCTTACTTTTTGACTGGTGTCCCTCGCGGTGCTGTGATAGGTCGCAGTGTTACTATTCTTTGCTCCTTGCAGCCCCAGCAACACACGGAGAACACGAATACGATATAAATCTTACTAGCAACTTTAATTGTTGCATTACATCTTACTAGCACTTTAATTGTTGCATTACATCTTACTAGCAACTCAGTTGTTGCATTACATCTTACTAGCAACTCAATTGTTGCATTACATCTCACTAGCAACTCAGTTGTTGCATTACAACTACTAGCAACCAATTGTTGCATTACATCTTACTAGCAACTCAGTTGTTGCATTACAACTTACTAGCAACTCAGTTGTTGCATTACAACTTACTAGCAACTCAGTTGTTGCATTACAACTTACTAGCAACCAGTTATGCATTACATCTTACTAGCAACTCAGTTGTTGCATTACATCTTACTAGCAACTCAGTTGTTGCATTACATCTTACTAGCAACTCAGTTGTTGCATTACATCTCACTAGCACTCGTTGTTGCATACATCTTACTAGCAACTCAGTTGTTGCATTACATCTCACTAGCAACTCAGTTGTTGCATTACATCTTACTAGCAACTCAGTTGTTGCATTACATCTCACTAGCAACTCAGTTGTTGCATTACATACAAACAACACATTTATAACCATTAACATTTGAAGATGAAATTTTAAAAGTAATTTAACATTAACAGTTAACACTAATGTGATACCTGTACATCGTGATCCTGCGAAACCAGTTTTGCAGAGACAGTCTCCGGTTATGTGGTTACATGTGTAGGTACATCCATGAGAACAGACGGGAACACATTGCATACCGTAGAATCCTGAAGGACATTCTGTAATATGGAGGACACATCTTATGTTAATGATAACAAAACCAGATCACGTGGAAGATGAAGCTATTAACTGATTGATAGATAGGATAATAATCATTGCAATTCAGTGAGTAACCATGTGTGCTCCGATCTCTTTCTTACACATGAATATCTCAGTTGCAGTGCACGAGCTCCGGCGAGGGTAGTTTAATGTCATTTTGAAGATGGTGAAAATAATTTGGTACGGATTTTATTTTTAATCTTTTCTAATGAATTTTGCCTGGGCAGGGGCTTTCCAGCCTGCTCTTGTCGATTTTGAACTGCGAATGGTTCTTTTACGAGCTTAAATTGAACACGGAACCCGCCCGAGTGGTTACCGGGACCCAAATTTAAGGTGTAAAGAATAGAGCCACTGTACCTACCACACATGTCGTAAGAGGCGTCTAAAGAGTTTTAGTTGAAATCAGATGTGCATGTCCTAAACGTGTAGAAGCCTATGCGTTTAGGGGCCTACAAACCAATGTGCAACGTATACACGTTCTTGACAAAGATCAAACCTATCACAAAGAGTGATTAAATTGGTCATAAAGAACGAACGCAAAAAGAAGATGAAGAAGAACACAGGACCGACGTTTGATCGTCCGTCTCCGATAGGACTAGGAACAAGATCTCCCCTACACTGAGATCAGGGTTCACTGGAAAAATACCCAGAAACCTAAGGAACGAACCTGATACCTTTGGCACGAGAGACGAGCAACTAACCTCTACGCCACATAGACCGCCACAGAGACTGTCACAGAGACCGTCACAGAGACTGTCACAGAGACTGTCACAGAGACTGTCACAGAGACTGTCACAGAGACTGTCACAGAGACTGTCACAGAGACTGTCACAGAGATCGTCACATAGACCGCCACAGAGACCGCCACAGAGACCGTCACAAAGACCGTCACAAAGACGTCACAGAGACGTCACAGAGACGCCACAG
Source organism: Arion vulgaris (assembly GCA_020796225.1). Lineage (NCBI taxonomy): Eukaryota > Metazoa > Mollusca > Gastropoda > Stylommatophora > Arionidae > Arion > Arion vulgaris. Next base: position 54,728,730 of record CM036755.1, on the reverse strand, counting down.
AGACGTCACAGAGACCGTCACAGAGACTGTCACAGAGACGTCACAGAGACGTCACAGAGCCCGTCACAGAGACTGTCACAGAGACCGTCACAGAGACCGTCACACAGAGACGCACAGAGACCGTCACAAAACGTCAGAGACTGTCACAGAGACGTCACAGAGACGTCCCAGAGACTGTCACAGAGACGTCACAGAGACTGTCACAGAGACGTCACAGAGACTGCACAGAGACGTCACAGAGACTGTCACAGAGACGTCACAGAGACTGTCACAGAGACGTCAGAGACCGTCACAGAGACCGTCACAGAGACCGTCACAGAGACCGTCACAAAGACCGTCACAGAGACCGTCACAGAGACCGCCACAGAGACCGTCACAGAGACCGCGACAGAGACCGTCACAGGACGCACGACGTCACAGAGACCGTCACAGAGACCGTCACAGAGACCGTCACAGAGACCGTCACAGAGACCGTCACAGAGACCGTCACAGAGACCACGAGACCACGCCACAGAGACCGTCACAGAGACGTCACAGAGACCGCCACAGAGACCGCGATAGAGACGCCACAGAGACGTCACAGAGACCGTCACAGAGACCGTCACAGAGACCGTCACAGAGACCGTCACAGAGACCGTCACAGAGACCGTCACAGAGACCGCCACGCCACAGAGACCGCCCACAGAGACTGCCACGCGACAGACCGTCACAGAGACCGCCACGTCACAGAGACTGTCACAGAGACCGTCACAGAGTCCGTCACAGAGACGTCACAGAGACTGGTCACAGAGACTGTCCACGCCACAGAGACGCCATGCCACAGAGACGTCATCAGAGACCGTCACAGAGACTGCACAGAGACCGCCACGCCACAGAGACCGCCACGCCACAGAGACCGCCACGCCACAGAGACCGCCACGCCACAGAGACCGTCACAGAGACCGTCACAGAGACCGTCACAGAGACCGCCACGCCACAGAGACCGCCACGCCACAGAGACCGCCACGCCACAGAGACCGCCACGCCACAGAGACCGCCATGCCACAGAGACCGTCACAGAGACCGTCACAGAGACCGCCACAGAGTCCGCCATGCCACAGAGACCGTCACAGAGACCGTCACAGAGACCGCCACAGAGACCGCCACAGAGACCGTCACAGAGACCGTCACAGAGACCGCCACAGAGACCGTCACAGAGACCGCGACAGAGACCGTCACAGAGACATCCATGAAGGTATATAATATAGTATTCCTATTTCTTGTCTTGAAAATTAGATTGAATAAATAGATGTGTGTTGTTCTTGAGCAAGAATGCACATTTAGTTTGTCAGGACAAACAAACCATGTGCACACTCGAATCACGT